>LPNX010483636.1:170503-238898 GCA_001517045.1 Pseudotsuga menziesii
ACCATCCCTTCCATTTTGAACACTAGGCAAAAACTTAACATCAGAAGTAGGAACACTACAAAATGTCAGAACCAAGCTTCCGGGAACATACTTTCAGGTAACATCATTCTTTGTGGAGCAAACATAATATTTCAATTTTCTAAAATGAATGATTATGAATATTTATTTTTTTATAATAGTTTCAGTTGAGAACACCATTAGATTTAAGTGGTGTGGTTCTCCTTGAATAAGGATGATGAGTCACATTGTGAGTTCATACTTTCACGATTTTGAGTTGACAATTGAGTTATGACAGGTTTTGCCAACTTTCATATCTTTGAGAAAATATGCAAAAATGTAAGTGACATATTGTCATTATTGCTCTCATTTGTTTTCCACAAAAGTTTGGAAGAAAGGGTTTTGCCTACATATTTTGCAAGACATATTATAAAGAAAGTGGAAATTGATAAATATTGTCTTGATGTTATTTTGTATCTAGTTGCATAGTGATTGATGGGAATGATCGGTATGGTGGAGTAAGTAGTTTCATTTTATCCCAAAACTTTATCATGTTGTTAGAAAATCATAATTATATAGGAAGTTGAAGGTCCAATAATATTGATGTATGTGGAATTGACTAAAAATGTTATATGCATCTAAATTTCTACTAAGTTCTTATCAAATTTGTGATTGAAAAATATGTCCTTTTATAACAAATATAACTTAATGAAACTTGTTTGAAAAAAAGGCAAGAGCCAAATTAATTATTGTTTTATAAACAAAATATATTTATGTTACAATATCTAATAACCACCTTTAACTATCTACATAACTAACCCAAGATGACAAGAAGGTAGTTTAGGAGACACCTTTAACTATCTACATAACTAACCCAAGCTAACAACAAGATGGTTTAAGACTTAATGATTAATATCAAATTACTAAAAACAACACTATTCAAAATTAGTTTTTTTCCAAATTAAAAAACTAGGGTAGTCCATCTCTTGATAGATTCTCTATTTAATGATCATTCAACCTTATCCTATATCCTATCTCAAATTATTGCCTCGAAGATGCGCATTTTACAATATAATAGGGGCGCTGTGTAACTCCTTTAGTGCTCATCCTAGATTTGACATGTGTCCTTTTAAAAAAAAAAAATTATAAAATAATACGTCGGCTCAAATTATAGTTAAAACATTTACAACTACATATATTTTAAAAACACAAATTAGATAAATCAGAGATGTGTAACTTCTTCTCTGCTCATCCTAGAGTTGACAAGTGTAAAGGTTTGCATCTCTAAGCTTGCTAGATCCCTTTTAAAATGAATCTATGTTGGTATAGTTTAAAATCCTTACTTCATTATTATTAAACCTTTAAATAAACTTTTTTGGAAAGAGACAAGCCAAATCAATTATGTAGATAACTAAAATTTTGAAAAAAACAAAAAGCCAAATCAATTATGTAATTATAAATAAAATATATTTATATTGTAATATTTAATAACCACCTTTAACTAACACAAAGGTGATTTAAACACCACTTTAACTGTTTATGTAACTGATCCAAAACAACAATAAAATGATTTATAAATTAATAGTTAATGTCAAATTAGTAACCATAATAAAAACGACAATACTCAAAATTTGTTTTTTTTTAATTTCTTTAAACACCACTTTAACTGTTTACCTAACTGATCCAAAATAACAACAAAGTGATTTATAACTCGATAGTTAATGTCAAATTACTAACCATAATAAAAACGACACTACTCAAAATTTGTCCTTTTTTAATTAAAAAGAAACTAGAATCTGTGTGGTGAGAGACTCCAAAAACCCTATTTAATTATCCATCAACGTTATCTTATATCCTATCTCAAAAATATATTTTAAAATCCTTACTTCGTTATCCTATATCCTATCTCAAAATATATTTTGAAATCCTCACTTCATTTTCATTCAACCTTTAAATAAAATAAACTTTTTTTGAACGTGTATTAGTTTGAAAGAAATTAAATTTGTCATTCGTGGGCAAAAGGGAGGAAGTAGAATAGCAAAGTTGCAATTAAATACTGAGCTTATTTGGAAGACTGCGAAAGCCCCGCACTGCCCAGTATATAAAAAATTAATCGTTCCAGGCCAGAAAGAAAACCGTCGAGATCCAAACAAGTCCAAATGATTGTACAATACAGTCGTATAGAATCTTCTGTGTACACGTCAAAACAAGTAAAACAAAAAACGTGATGATGCGAGTCGCGAGTCGCGAGCTGTACATGGTGGGGGTGGGCAGAACTAAAGTGTTAGTAGTGGAGCAGGATGAGCGTTCACCAAATCGCCCCCTACTAGCCGGAATCCGGCAGATCAATTTTGGTGTAAATCATACTTTCGAGGAATTAAATCGTAATTTTAATCATTTGGGTAGTTTTAAAATTACCGATTTAGTATAGCAAGAGCTCATAAAATTAGTAGAATTCCAAAACAATGAAATAAACAATTTCACAGCAAACATTTGACTGATTTTAATAAAAAATCGGCCGGAAAAACGGGGCGATTTGGTGAACGCTTATCCCACGCGTTAGTGGTGTTCTTGTTAGATGCAAAGTCAATTGTGGACCCAAGCAACGATGTATTCGAACGCGGCTACAATTTTGGCGCGTTTGGCGTTCCAACGCAGATGACGACAACGATGCTCTCCGGTCGCTTCACTCCACGGCAGGAGTGGTCAGCCGGCCCACCAATTGTAGCAAGCCAGGTATATGCTGCTCCTACGGCCACCGAAAACAATTTTGTCCTTTCATACCTTCATTTATTGCGAATATTGACAGGGTAAATTACTAGCGACGCGCCACCGGTACAGGTGTCTATGGATTCGTGGACAACTCCATTTTAGCCCTTTTTTTAATTTTCCCCTGAACCATTGTTTCGTCTTCTTTTTCTTTTTTAAATGCATAGGTTTTAACTGACCAAAACATTTTATTTAGTAAAAAGTGGAGGTTAAAACCTTGATAGTGAAATTCCACTCAATATGAAGGTTTCAGTTATATTAGAATGAACCAAATTTTTTCAAAATGAAGTATTTCTCTTAGGAAAAGTTTTGTTCGGATTTTTATTACTTTATTCATAAATCAAATTATTCAACGTGACAAAAGTCGAGTGAGAAGAAGATATTAAATCTCTCAAATAGATATGTATTTACTTCTTTATGCATTTGAAACCTGTTGAGGCTAGCGGTTTATTTAAAATGTTTGCCCAATCTGATTTACTTGAAATTCCGAGGATTAAAATGGTTACAAACCCATCGATGTTCCTTAAAATTGGTTAAGAGTTTTGAAATCAGTAAAATTGGTTAAGAGTTTTGAAATCAGTTTTTATTTGAGGAAATTCTTTTTATCGTAACTTTTTAAATTAAGCTAAATAACATAGTAAGATTTAATTAAAAAAATTTGTTGTTAGTTTTAAAAGTAGTGGAAGTAGAAATGTTACTTTTCAATCATCCATAATCTTTACCCATAAAAATTAATTAACATGGTAATTGAATTAAAAGTTTTTGTTATTTAGTTTTAAAGATTGTGAAAGTAAAAAGGCCACCTCTCAATAACCTCTATAGCATAACAGCTAAATAACATAGTAATGGAATTAAAAGTTTTTGTTATTAGTTTTAAAGGTTGTGGAAGTAGAAAGGTCACCTTTTAATAACCTCTATCGCATAACAACTATATAACATAGTAATGAAATTAAAAGATTTTATTGTTAGTTTCAAAGGTTGTGGAAGTAGAAAGGTCACCTAGTAACCTGGTACAGCAATAAATTTAAATTACTTCTTACACAACATTGTATTAGCTTCTCACATCATTAACACATGCCGAAGGAAATATAGTTATCACATTAACAAAATATAATAAATGTTTAATGGACTGATACAATGCTAATTTTTATATGTATTTTCTAAATTTAATTCTAGAATGGTAAATTACCACATTGCTAAATATTTTTATCAGAAAAATTACAGCTCATTCTATCATTGAAAATTATCTCTTCCTCTCATTATTTCCATGTGCTTTATTAATAATGAGATATTTATTGCAAGTTAAAAATTACAGCCAATTTTGTCTTTAAAAATTATTATTTTTTCAATATTTCTATGTGTTTTATTAATAATGAGATATGTTTAAAAATGAAAAAGTCCTCGTAATGAAATGTTCGCGCAAAAAGAAAGGGAGTAGAAAAGTCTAGAAAAAAAATAAAAAGCAAAATTTTGTGTATAAAGACACTCCTAATGCTATGATCCTATCTATGAGATCACATTGAAATTGACAAATAGAGAAAAACTAAGGACACAAGACAAAATAATAATGCTATGATCCTATCTATGAGATCACATTGAAATTGACAAATAGAGAAAAACTAAGGACACAGGACAAAATAATAACTTTTCAGGAAATGAAAATGGAAAATGAAGGTGGAACCTGTATGACTCATACTTACCTTTTATAAATAAAAATGACGCTCCATAAAAAAAAATTTACCGTTGCAAATTCACTGTTTAAAAAAGGACGTAAACTTGGAATATTTTCATTTTTTTACCAGTAAAATACGTTTAACACTGGAAAGTTGGAAACAACGTCCTACGGTACAGATAATTTCAGCAGACTGATATTGAGGCTCTGTGCTCCATTGTGCTGTCAACGTTAATGTTATTGTGAATTGAACTTGAAAGCCACTTGGCAACTATTAAAGTAGGGCGTGACTCAGTTTGTAAACGTCATAGTTTTGCACGTGGAACTGCTCTTATAAGCCTAACAAAACCTGATAAACACATGTTGAGTTTTTTTTTTGCGTTCCATTCCTCAAGCCTACAACTCGTAAAACCATTCTTTAAATGAAATCAGGTGGATGCCCTTTCATGTCAAAAGAAGTCTGATCATTTGACACAAAATTTTTACGTTTATAGACAGAATCAATTCGATTACCCGGCGCGGAGCTACTGCCTTCATCGGTGATCTTCTACGTTTTTATTTATATATTTTATATATAACAATGTATACACACATATTCTCATTAATATTCCGCTGGTTCCTGCTGGCCAGCACTTTTCAAAATTAATGCCGAGTGATCTTTATGCTTTGTGGGAAATCTTGACCAAAAATATTATTGAATTGATTGATTTTTGTTTAGAACTTCGTGATGAGTCAGTGTTAGTTAAATGTATTGGAATAGAACTTGTTACCTTAATCTCATATTCTGATAGTATAAAATATATGAAAGAATGTATTTCTTTAGTATTTTGGACATGATTTCCAAATATTATAGTTATTTACAAAATCCTAATAAAAACCTATCACTTCCATATTCCAACAAACCAATACAATCTACGAGACGTACACATAAACTCGCCCAAAATCAAAGACCAAAAGGGTTTTACTCGTTGAATCAATAAATCGTCCTCTATGCGGACTTGATAAGCTCTCTACAGTGCCTTACATAAACACAAATTTTATCGGAGGAATTCTCTGAGTGCCTTCAGTATTTTAACGGAAGAATTCTACGTTCTTCCTATGTTTCTATGGACTACCTTAAATAAAATTTAACTACCAAGGAATCTTCCTGGAAATAAAGGTGATCTGTGACCGTTTCGAATATGCCCTAGCAAAGCTACAAGTACTTTTCAAAGATATGTCGGCTCCCTCAAATAAATTACCAAGGACTACAGCACAGAAAAGTGTACTGTGACATATTTGACTATGCCAGGGCGTAGCTACAATTTTCTTTTTTTAGATATGTACCTAGAGTTAATTCAATACCGCAATTTCGGAAGCTTAGTAGGGAAGAATTCATTCTTTCGTTCAACCAAGTCAGAGCCCTATGTTGTGATGATCTGTAAGTCTTTAGGGAATCTTACCGTAAACAGTCTTATGGATTGTGAATACATTTTTCCTACTTCCAACCTGTCTATTCATTGTTTGTCCATTTACATTCTACATGGTGGATAAACGTTACCTGGTTACAAAATCTGTCTATTCATTATTCTTCTCTTTCACAGAATCATATAGAAATAATCAAGTGTTTAAATTGTTGCCCTTAACGACGGCACCTCCGCTAAGCATATCGAGCCAGCAACGTCCCATCGATTGACTCCAAAAGCGACAACTGGTTTATGAGTGCAACTTCACGAACAAGTCTCGAAAGACGTGTTGTAAGTCATGAGATCGTTGGAACTTGGAAACTGGAAAGTTTGCAGCTTCTTAACTGGCAATTCGATTATGTAAAGGAGATCGTCGGAAACTGGAAAGTTTGCAGCTTCTGAACTAGCAATTCGGTTCATGTGAAGGAAATTGTGTCGGGGGAGTGCTTGTGCAGAAAATAATTCGTAGACGACTGTTTCAAACATGTACTGCCCGAGAAATAAAGAAAAGTCGAAAATTCAAAGAACAGTTTCGACAGGGCAAAGCACGGCTCCAAACTACGGCCTTAGCGCTATCGCGGCGAGTTCCAATGCAGCTCAGGTTTCGACACACCTCGAGATCCATCCCCATATGATCTAATGACTCTTTTCAGCTTCCAAATTGAAATTAGTTATGGCTATATTTCCTTGCTTTTAACATTTCCACAGACTTTTTCTCTGGGTGCTTGCGCAGCATTCCTACTT
Source organism: Pseudotsuga menziesii (assembly GCA_001517045.1). Lineage (NCBI taxonomy): Eukaryota > Viridiplantae > Streptophyta > Pinopsida > Pinales > Pinaceae > Pseudotsuga > Pseudotsuga menziesii. Next base: position 177,131 of record LPNX010483636.1, read on the forward strand.
GAAAACCTTACTTGATTATGCTTGCTTCCCTTGTAACAAATTTGCAAAGGGAAGAAGCGTTATTGTTATGGTTCTCACCTATCAGACGTTGAAGGTGATAGAAATCTTGAAATTGAGATCCACGAAAGCGTTACTGTTATTTATGGAGTAGATATAAATTTTGTTTCTTTAAATGCATAGATCGATTCAATATGCAGGTGACATGCACAGCCAGTTCATACCGTCTTATGGTCAAGATAATTGAAGTGAAAGATATGAACCAGCGAATCTTTGGAACCAAAGTTAAAAGCCCTTCCTTCGCGTTAAAGGTTGAAGGCATTTCACGGCGGTATACAGAGGTATTTCAACGAGTACCCCTTCTTGCAGTTTTATGTTTTTACTTACACTCTTGGCTCTATTTTTAATTCTCCACATTGCTCCCACTTACTCAGACTGTGTTACAATTTCACTTTACCCTTCCCTTCCGTTATTGACCAAGCCAAGAAACTTATCCTTTTATATATACATGTAAAAGACAATATTGCGCACAGAACATTTGAAACTCACTCGTCCTAGAAAATGTGTCGTACTTACCATTCCCAAAGACACTCCCACATAACCTTTCAAAATTCATTGAAGAGTTTGGTTTGATTACATCTATATCCGTAGCAAAAAATAAAGTGGGCATAATGTGATGTGGACAAGGTTTTTCTTACACTTATCGCAGAGCATTTTATTCTTAGTTTGAAACTCACTTGTCCTAGAAAATGTGTCGTACTTACCATTCCCAAAGGCACTCCCACATAACCTTTCAAAATTAATTGAAGAGTTTGGTTTGATTACATCTATATCCGTAGCAAAAAATAAAGTGGGCATAATGTGATGTGGACAAGGTTTTTCTTACACTTATTGCAGAGCATTTTATTCTTAGTTAGTGCTCTGTAAGTACTTTGGTGAGAAAACCTAGAGATGGCGTTTGTTCAAGCTGCACATGCCATGGCAAAGCTTCACGAGCCTGCAGACTTCGGGCTGGTCAAGACTATAGAGGCTCGTCCAACAAAGGCGATGGATGCTGGTTTATATGACTGCTCTGATCTGGTATTCATCGACATTTGACATTCTTTCTGCATTTCAATCAGCATGCTGATATCTAGAGGATGGCTATAGCTAGCTATCCGACAAAAAGTCTGAAATAAATTCTGGGGCATGGATTACGGTGCTGGTGGAAAGGTCAATCAAGAGCATGGTAGGACAAGGTATGGCCTCCAATCATCCCAACATATCTTTGTGAAAACCCTTTCTGGTAAAAGTATTACTCTGGAGATGGAGCGCATGGTCTCAATTGTCATAGTGAAGGCAAAGATTCAAGGCAATGTGGGAATCCCTCTGAAACAACAAAGGCTGATCTTTGCTGGCAATCTACTCGTCACATGCTGGCTGATTACAACATTCAAAGGGAGTCAACCTTGCAACTGTTGCTCCGTGTCTGTGGATGAATTAGCAAAGGGATAGCCTCGTCCATTGTGGTTTCATAAGCCTCCCTCTGCAAGGGATGCTAAGGGTAAATAAATCGCTTGTAAGGATACCCTTCTTTGGTTGGGAGAACCCTTGAGAAGCGTCAACTCTTCATCTGGTTCAACTCCGACAAACAGTCCTCTGCCTTTTGAGAAGACCCCTCTTTTGTCTTTTTGTGTGAGGGCAACTTCAGTTCCGACATTAAAGCTTGATCCTCAATGGGTAAAAAAGGAAGATAACCATTCTTTGAAACACAAGCTAATCTGCAAGTTCCATGATTTATGGCCATTAATAAACAAACTTCATAAATGGTTAATTGAATATTTGAGATCTTTTTAGACAATGCAAATCATGCTCCAGATTCTGTTTGCCAAAAGTTTTTTTCATTTTGGACTTCGTGGAAGAGGACCACTGATGGGCTATTGGTAAAAGCCCATGGTTCCTAGATAAGTAGGTTTTATTTGAAGTTATGGTTCCTTCGCTGCAACCAATATTTGGAGACATTATCAGAAGTTTTGATTTGGGTGAGATTGCCTAGTAGCCCTCTTGAATACAAGGGATACAACACTATGATCACTACGGAAACGCTTTGGGCAAGTTGATTGCCATGAACAAAGATAAAGGAATAATGACATCCTCAACATATGCCTGAATCTGCATTTATGTAGATTTGAGCAAAGGTTTTCCTAATCAAATTATTATGGAGTGTGAGAACTACAAAAGGACACTACCGGAATATGAACACATAGCTTACATTGCAGACTATGTTTTGAGCATGGGCATGCTTGGCCAAATGCAACGGTTTCTCAATCTAATAAACAAACGAATATCAAACTTGCTTGGTGGAAAGAAATAGAAACAAAGACCAAGAAGAATCCCTTTCGATTTCAATGTATCAGGGAATGATATTAGGTTGTAGATTTTTATACCTCATGAATTGGATGTATGAATGGGTTTCCCATCTCAATAATGGTGTTCTTGGTATATAATGGTGCTCCGCACATCTACATCCCTCACTCCCTTGGGTAGCTAAAATTTTGTATGTCTTTCATTGCTCTCATGTGTAATGTCCCGGTTTTGACCCCGTTACATTAGATGTATATGATGTGTATTTTGTAAATGATCATGGTGTGGAGTTAAAGGCCAAGGCCCCACCATTGATCGATTATGCTATGTTTTGGATTTAAAATTGTCACCGATTGTATATCGGGGCATGCAGCATATATTATGACGGTCATCATGTAAATATGCATCTACAATTAATTAAATGAACACAACCAGCTACGGTCATGGCAACTAAATCGAATGGGGGCATGATTTTCACAAGGATAAGGGTGGGAAAATTTGTCAACCTTGGCCAATAAGGGAAAATACCCATGTGTTCTCTTCTTTTTGTCTCACCCAACCACTGCAATTAATAATTTCTGCTGGTAGCTGAGGGAAGTTATGGAAGTTAATTATTTTGGGAGTGGGGTGGCAGGACTGTCAGTCCATGCCTCCACGCACACTCCACCCATAGTTGACTTCTAAATGGAAAGGAAAAACGCACTCTTCACCCACGCAGATTTTTCTTCCTCTCTCCACGAGTTGCTGAGCACCCATGCACTGAAATTTTGCGTCCTTCCTGTTGTTTGTTCACCCACGGGCAAAAACGGAGCTGTTTTTCCTCACGTAGGACCTCCATTATTGTTCATTCCTCACAGGGTCGGATTGTTCCCCACGCACAGGAATTTTCCTGGTTTTCCAGCTGCTGCAGCGAGCTGAGAGCCATGCTTTTTCATCCCTGACTGGCTGTGAAGGGCCATTCACGTTTTTGGCTGTCTCACCGACTATTGGTCTCATGCACAGACTATTTGGGACGTTTTCCCCTGCTGTGAGTTGTGCTCCCTGATAAGCTTCAGGACTGTTATTTTTCCCCACGTTGTGAGCCGTTTTTGCTGTTATGTTTGGGGACTGTTGTAGATGGGTTGAAGTCGTTTTTCCTTGTTTAAGCTGTGATAGCTAAATTAATTGTCGGAGTGCAATGGTCAGTCTTCGGACTGTGAGAGGAGCAGAGATGTTGGCTTAGATTTGCTTGATAAACCTGGTGGCTGGAAACCACACAGACAGAGCTAGAGGGCTGGCCTTCTTCTCCATCACCCCTGAATAGCACTGGAAGGGAATGCAGGGCCTGAGGGACTGTGTAGCAGAGAAGGGACTGATTCCTTGTGTTGGGTGTGTTTGGGTGTCTTAGAGGTCAGGCTAGTTCTGGTGTAGGTATTCTTGGTTCTGAAATGAGCTCACCAGCTTAGCAATTTGCCTTCTCCAGCTCCTTAATGGCCTGATAAACCCAACTGTGTTCGCTTGGCTGTGTTATTGTATATCCCTGGCTATGTGTAAGCCTGCTAGTTCCCTTATTCCTTGGAGAATCATGCCCAGCTCGGGGGTGGCAGCGCTGCTGAGAGATTGAGGAGCACGCTGGCCTATGGTTGGGTGGAACGTTGCAGCGACGTAGCTGGTTGCGGAAGGAGATTTCATAGGATAAGTGATTTTATCCATTTTACTTCTGCAATCTTAATTTCTGTTAATGAAATTGATGAACATGTTAAATGAATACATGCTTGTTTGAATGCATATTGATTCCGCTGTGCAAGATAAATAATCATAGCTGTGCATAAAATACAATTGTAGTTGCGTATGATGAATGATGGTATCTGTGTACATTCCACTGTAATGCATCTCTTTATCAGCATTTTGTTTTAGCATTTCAGCATTTTATCTATGCCTGTATATGTTCATGGGGCTCTTAGCCCGTGTGCTTGAAGCTTGTAGTCGCGTCCTCCTTGCCGGTCGGAGGCATGGGGACGTGACATCATGTTCTTACCCTCCTATCTTTTCAAACAAGTTTTGTGGTGTTCTTTAGCCCTGAAACTTAAAAATCACAAAGATTATAGAAATATTAGGATGCAATAAACTAGAATATGTAGAAAAGAACTAGAAACATGAGACAAGATAAAGATAGTATGCTAGGAAAAGAGCTTTCATATTATGAGAAACTATGTTCACAGGCCTCTTATGGTGAGGCAACAATTCACTTGAGTAGAGGTCCATTACAATAATTCTTGACCAAACTCTTCATAGCCTTGAAGATCTTTAAATGGGCTTCAACTATCCAAAACCCTAACTACGTGACATGGTCAAAATACAACTTCCTAGTGGGTCTTAATTAATAAAGGGACCTTTTTTGTCTTAATTAATAAAGAGACTTTTTTACATTGATTGATGAACATTAACCTACTCAACCTTATTTCAAATATATGTCCTTATACAGTGTATGACTAAACTCTTAGAGTAAGGCAGGTTAGGTTAGGACCTTAACATGTCGTCCCCCTTCAAAAGAAGCATTGTCCTCAACGCTGAAGGTGTAGAAATCGCTGTAAAATGTCGGCTTGCTCCCAAGTGGCATCTTTTGGTAGCATGCTTTTCCACTGGTTCCAAACTTCTTTGAATGTGCACTTGCACATTTGTCATTCACTAGAGGCCAATACTGTAGCCGACTTAAGCCAAATGGAGACTTCCTCATCTAGTTTTGGTAAAGTAGTTTGTATTTTACAATTAGACCCCACCACTTTTTTGAGGCAAGAGATGTGGAAGATTGGGTGAATCTTGGAGTGGTATGGCAGAGCGAGTTCATAGGCCACCTATACAATGTGTTGGAGGATTGTGTAGGGTCCATAGAACTTCGAAGCGAGCTTTTGATGGAGATGGGCCTTGAGAGATGTCTGTTTATATGGTTGGAGTTGAAGAAACACTGATCCCCAACTTCAAAGGAGCACTCAGAGTGATGTTAATATGCTTTTCGCTTCATTCTGTTTTGAGCCATAATCATATTGCCTTTAAGGATTGCTTCATAAGCTCATTCTATTTTGAGCCATAATTGATGGAGATGGGCCTTGAGAGATGTCTGTTTATATGGTTGGAGTTAAAGGAGAAAGAGGTGAAGAAAAGCTTGTCATTGGTAAGATCCACCCAGAAGCTTGAAGTGGGATGCCAATGGACTATGTTCTTGATGATTGTTGGAGGTGGAGTGGAGTCAAACTAGATACACACCTCTTCCAAGCTAGATACCCTGAAACTTAATTACAAACTTGCGCACCCTTGAGATCTTGAAAACACATATAAAGAGAGACTAAAATAGCATGGAAATAAGCTTATTTGTCATGCAAATCTTTGATCTCTAAGCATACATGAATAAATAGAAACGAAAGTAAACTTACTTACAAATCCTGTTCCTATTGATTCGGAGAAATCATGATGAGGCAAGATCTACATCAAGTGTAAGCAAGAATTGCAAAAAGAAACAAGTTACCTCATGAAAGCACAACAATGGTGGTCCACACATGAAAGCACAACACAACTAGCCTCCAAAATTTGTTTTTATTATAACAAAATCACAAAATAGTGTATCAATTACAACTAGCAAGCACCTTCATCCAACTCTAACTAGTTTGGAATGAGAGGGCTGTGCTTTATTTGTAGCCAGAGAGGAGGGAGTGGGTGCATCTAACACTGGCAGAGGGAGTCGAGTTGAACCGAGTCTAACTGAGTTGAAGTGTAGTGGGACTGGAGAGGTAGATGACACCTCTCTCACCCAACTCACCCATCCATCCATCATGCACCAACACACCCAACTATTCGCTATCTCCAAAACGTCGAAACCAACCACCCACATGCGATTCGATCCAAAAGATGGCGTCACCCTCAAACATATGCAATATTACCACACTATAACTTATCCAAAGTTTTTAAAAACCCCCGCATGGATGAGGGGTCCACACTTCTTCTAATCGCAACCTTCATGGAGTTTGGCGCTTTCTTAATGGTTGATGTCATCTTTAAAATAAACCACTCGCTACCTTAGAATTTTAACCAAAGTTTTAAAGTCCTTCACATTTTTTATGAAGTCCTTGACCATGGGGAGGCCACTTGCCATGTCACCCACTCATGATTTGACTTTGATTTTTGACTTCTAATTTTTTACTTTGGTCCTAATTTGTTGCACCTTTAGCATGAAAATGCCAATTTGATGCTCCATTCGCTAAATAATGCCTTTTGGGATGTTTTAGCCGCCCGAAACATATAAAACATGGCCTCTGGGATAAAGAGGACGCTCTGAGTGTGAAAACAAGCATCCCCACACCAAAAACGGACTCCGATCTTGACTTTTGTTACACTTACAAATTTTTTAATTAAACCATTAAAAAATGGCCTAATTTTGTGAGAAAAAATAATTTTCTTGGAATTGAACAAAAGCTTAGGGGGACCTAGCACATGTCCATACGACTCAATTCAAATGCTTAGCATGTTTATAAACACTGGCACAGAGGCTCTAATAACCTCCTAAGGCCTAACCACCAAGATGACTACCCCAACTTTGGAGGTTGTTGATGAAATTGTCATTGATGCCAACATAGACTTGCAGTGGCCCCACAGGTTGTCATTGACGCCACCAAGTCCCTCTCGTAGTGCACAGGTATGGATGATCCAAATATCCTTACATCTAGTGCCTTGGACCCCATACAGAGTTGGGTTATGCCTTGGAGCACCTTGTATCCAGTTGACAGGGTCCCTGTACCCACAAGGTTGGATTTTGATGCCACCACCTTGTTGACAATACTGAAGACCTTGGTGATGATGCTGAAGCCCCTGTGGACAATGGAGAAGCCCTAGATGGGTTGGAGAAGCATTAATGGCCCATTCTGTGGTCATTCATTCTCTGATGGTGTCATGGTACCCTAGGAGAAGGTTTGGCAACCCCATAGGTGATGTCATGATGGATCTTGACTCTTGGAGGTCCCCTTGCGTGGTTAATATGGTTGAAGAAACCCATGAAGCCTCTTGCTTGATGAAGAATCCTTGAAGAAGTTCTTGGACCCACATTTGATGGCTTAATGGTCCTTGTCCCCTCAAAGGTGATGATGTGGTCATTGATGACTTGGAACCCTTAATGAAGACCTTGATGCCCTTGTGTCATTCGTTGAAAAGGTCATGGAACCCTTGTATATGATCCTTGCTACCATTATGATGATGATGACTTTGATGCCCTTGGTATGGTCTTGGAGCCCACTACTTGCACTTGATGTGGTGAGATGGTCATAGGTTGATTGGGGACCCACACACACATAATTTTGATAGTCATACATGTCATGGTACAAACCCTAAGACATGATGACCATAGAAGGTTGACTTTGAAGACACACCCCTATGAAATTTAATGATGTGGCAAAGAATTACATGCAATTTTTAATGGTAAGGGTTTGTATGACAAAATCAAATTTAAATAAAAATAAATTTCAACTTCAATTTAAAAATACAAAATAAAAATACTTACCTTCCTTACCTTGCAGTCGGCCCTAAGTTGAGGATGTGGACAAACATCAAAGTGTATAAAAACAAGACATCCTCACATTCCAAATTGAATCCAATGATGAAGAGAAGTAGAACTCACTGACTGTGGTGGACTGAGACAAATATGACTATGGAAATTCGGTGACCAACAGCAGCAGAGGAGTGTGACTTGTTTCTTTTTTTTTGGTTCATTCTTGGAGGAGTTTTTTGACTGCTTGCATAGTTTACCAACAACATCAGCTGTCACAAATTGCAAACCCGAACATTTGGAGGAGGATAATCCTTGAATAGTCCCGAAATTGATGCGTAAACAGTCCCGAATTTGAGGATAAAATAATCCGAATTTACCAACATTTGAGTAGTAGAGATTCGAGGATGAATGAAGGAAGATCATTGGTGGATTGAGGCTCCCGAAATTTGCAGCAGTCAAACAGTCAAGGGTACGAACTTTATTGTAGGCTAAATAGTCAAGATTCGAGTTTCTTCCTAGCATGCACAGACCCGAGGTTAGGTGATACAGTGTTTTCCTTAGGATAAAAACAATATAAGTACGAGGTCTCTACAACATTGAATTACATCCGAGGATGAGGTTGAATGCACATGCCACATACTGTATGATGATTTTGACAATGTAAGTACAGTAATGTATACACAGTATACAATGGCATATATACAGTGGAGTATATACAGTGACATACAATGAAAGTGATATGAACAATGATCTACAATGTTGTACAGTAAAATGGGTGAATAGCAATGTTGTATACGTACAGTGAAGTGTATATAGGGGTATACTTACAGTGATAAATGTACAAGGGTGTGTAAACATTATTGTACAACAAATACAGTGACAAGGTATGTGTGAGAAATAATGTCAACTGAGTAGTGTATGTATAGTATATGTATTTATATGTGCAAGCGAAGTGTACAAGTGTATGTACAATGTATACAGTAGTGCAAATACAGTGATGTATACAATAGTGCATGTAGCGTGATGTATACCTTATACTTGAAATTATGATGATGCAAACCCTATGTTGATATGATGCATACTTGATGCATTCACCCTGATGAACACTATATGATGAAGATGCATGCTACTATATGATGATGATACATGCTACTAAATGATGATGATGGATGCTGCCCTTTGATATGATGATGATGCATGCTACACTAAGATAAGGCATGCTTGTTATGTTGCATACCCTATGATGATGTTACATACCTTGATGGTGATCTTGATACCTATGATGATGTTACAGACCTTGATACCTTGATGACATGTTCAGACCTGGTTGTCTGACATACTTGTTGAAGATGATGATGCATACTTGATGCATACCCCTTGATGATCTCAACCAAGACATGACTAGTGACAAAGTGAAGAAGTCATGACAAGTTGATGGCAGCAGTAGTGTATTGAGCAGACCTTGATGACTTGGCAGTGTTGCAGCAATATTGATGAGCAAATTGACCATCAGAGATCGAAGTACAAAGGTACATGAGTAGAGATTGATGCAAGTAGAATCTTGAGGATTTGACTCCTCAACCCTTTCTTAGTTGGAGCTAAGAAAACCAGGTTGGGTCTTGTTACAAGAGTTGGTTCTTTTTTTATCAGTTGGTGCTGATTGTAATCGAGAAGATTGTAGTCTTCTATTACCATAAATAAAGATCAAAATTACATATATTCTTGTGTTTCCCTTGATGTGATGATTGTGCTTATGACTCATTGTTGATTTAGCTAATGCGTATGATGATGTAATTTGATAATATAATGCTTGATATACTCTGATTAATTAAAAGAAGGTAAAAGTGTTTAAATTGCTCAGACACTGATTCACCCCACCTCTCAGTGTGGCCATTGTGTCCAACAGAGGTGTGAGTGAAAAACTCAGAAATTATTAGTCCTTTGTTCAACAACCAATAATTACTGAGGGAAAAAATACTCTGGGCTAGTCAACTTGATGTCTAAGTCTAGTAAGTCGACCCTTTTATAAAATTGACCATGCTAGCACATTTTTTACAATTTCCCCAAAGGGGTATGAACATGTGTCACAATTTTTTTTGAAAAATCTCCCAGAAAAAGGCTTGACGGACTTCTGAACTTTGAAGAATGAACAATAATACTTGTTCTACTTTGCCGACTCACTTGAAAAATCCACCAAATACAACTTAGGTGGTAATATCTAGCTTCAACTGCGAGATGTGTGCTCGATGTGGTCCTAAGGCAAGGAAAGTATACGAGAACTCCAGAATCTCTGGTTTATATAACCTGTAAAAACATCTCAACTTGACAAGAAAACCTTAGTAGCACAAGATTTATATAAAAACAAAATGAACCATTAAGTTGCTTTATTGAGACAAAATAAATAAATAAATGCAGCTAACTAATGAAAGAAAAGTTTTAATATACCTAAGTACATAACATAAATGCAGAAAATAAATGCTCACTTTAAGGAGCTTATTTTCCTACTCTAAGCATGATATAAAAAACGTTAGGTGTAATAAAAAATCCAATGTAAACACTTAAGCATCTTATTAACATAAAAAATATTTGCCTTGTCTTTGGTTACCGGCCAAAGCAAGGACACTTTATTTAGAAAATGAAAACCCGCGTGATGATCTCGAATGGGAAGGCTGGATGGGAAATCATAGGTATGAATAATGTCGTCAAACTTCTTCCCAAACTGGTAGATGCTTACGCAGACTGCTTCTATCCATGACTAGATAGGGCTGATATGCAAATCGACAGGATGAGGCAGATTGACTACACCATCATACTGATCACCAAGGCTTATCGAATGATAACTCGTTGTATAAGCCCCAAGTTGCTCCAAATCGTAAGGAACCTCTGCATGTGAAGATGATGGTTGAGACTGATATTCTGCTGACTGCATCGCATCTGCCTCTTCACGATACTACTTCTCAATGTCTTCACTACTGATACCCATATATGGCTCTAACTGATCATGTGAAAATTCTACATACTTCTCTGCCATACCAATCCTTCCCAAAGTCTTTGAATGAATGCTCTCTTTTGTGGGCATGTGATAGATGGGATTTTCAACGAAGCCCTCAATAGATTTTGAATCAACACTCCCCTCTCTAGATATATCATAAATGAGATTCTCCATAAATAACCAATAGTTATCATCAATATCTTTGTCAAATATGGGGGAGTCCCCATCAAATGCATCATGCTCCTAGTTATGTCCATCCTCATGATCACAATAATCATCTTCAGAAGGCCTATTTTCGAAAATATTACACAGAGTGAAATTTTCCAAAACCTCATCACTAAGTGGAGAACATAGAGGAGTTTCGTCATATACCATACAAACTTCATCGAAATTTCCTTTATAAGTTTCTGTGATGGTTTCTTCTTGAGGTAGATCTAGAGTACAAGTATTATCATCATCACTGACATAAACCTGAGGACACTCCAAATCTTCAATGGCATCATGAGGTGGATTTTCAATAATATCTTCAATCAAAGGCTCCTTATGTGCTTCCTTTCTAGCGTTAAGCTGTGTTCTAGGGAGGAGGATATCATATTCTTTAACAAGTTGCTTAATATCTCCCACTTCTCCTTCATACCAACGCAAAAGAAAACATTCAAAAAAATCAGCCATGGAGAGTATGGATTTCTTAGGAAGGCCATAGAACCAATTCTATGCATCCCCTTTCAAGGAAAAGGAGAAAATGACCATCAGATCATCCTCATGCACCACATTAAAATCAGCCACCAGCTTGAAGAAAGTAGCAATATGATGGGTGACTAATTCACCATCGTTTCCAAAAAACTCTGGGGCAACATTATATAGTTTAGTATGGTGATAACCATCGTTAGGAAACCCATTGATATTTGAGAAATCTATTGAGGGGCATGCATAGAGCAGGAGAGTACGAAGCCCTTCTTCACTCATAGTAGAATTCAACTGTTTAGATCTGAAGTAACAATGGAGAACATCTAGTACTGTATCAGGAAAGCTGTCAAATAGTGAGCTTTAAAATTTATTGTATCGCATGAGCTCATCTACACACAAAAAGTCTCAACAAATTTATGACATACAATGGTTTTATCTCTTCAATGGAGTCGCCATGTGAGAATAAAAATATACATTTAAGAACTCTCACAAAACTATTTTTTGTTTTTCTTTTCAAAAATAATAAACTGAAAAAAGCCGGTGGAGGCGCCAGATGAAAATTAAAGATATGATGTAAACATTCATCAAATAAAGCAAAAACAAAAAAGGAGAAACAAAAGTCATACTCCGGGAATAAAAAGATTTATCCTTGGCAATGACGCCAGAAAATGTTGCCGCCTTTCACACACCTGGGGGGGACGTGGCGAAAATCTTCAAGCCACTTGGTGTGTCCTTGGGGGCAAGTCTCGAGTCAAGGCTATCGCCTTGTTCTTGACTCCTCCATTTAGAGAAGCCAAGGGGATGTTAAGTCTTAGTGTGATGATTTATGATTGAATAAGTTATTTAGGAGTTTGATGAAAAATACTTGAACAAGATATTGCAACAATATTTGTAAGCACGGCAACATATAGATTATCTTAACACATGATAAATAAATGATATTGAAGCAAATGATTGTATGATATAAATAAAATACCAGTGCCAATAATGGAGTCGAAAATAAGATAATGTTGTTGTAATGCTGAGAAATGTATTGGAAATGCTCTTCCCAAAAAAAGGCCTGGCGGACTTCTGAACTTTGAAGAATGAACAATAATACTTGTTCTACTTTGCGGGCTCACTTGAAAAATCCACCAAGTACAACTTAGGTGGTAACAGGGCATTTATGTAAGATTTTTGATAGATGTCGCAAATTTAGGATATCCTTAAATGAAAATCTAATGAAATCAACCTTTGGAGTTAATGAGGTGAAGTTAATAGGGCATATTGTTTCAAAAGATGGAATCCGAATTGACCCAGAACGAGTTCAAGCCATAAACGCTATTCCTCCTCCTCATGATGTTTCATCTCTCCAATCGTCTTTTGGGAAAATTAATTTCGTACAATGATTCATCCCCAACCTTGTGGAATTGGAAAAACCACTAAATGCTTTAAGAAGAATGCCAAATTCATTTGGGATAAAAACTGCGACATATCATTCTCTAAGCTAAAGAGGGCAATATCAACTTCACCTATTTTGGATTGGCTTGATTATAACAAAGAATTTATGATTTACTCATACGCTTCTGAAGACACGATCGGAGGGGTTTTATTGCAAAATAACAACGAAAATCATGAACAACCCATAGATTTTATGAGTAAAAACCTTAGGGATGCGGAATTAAAGTACACTAGTACCGAGAAACAAGCTTACGCGTTAGTTAAAGCCTTGAAACCATTGGTTATTCCAAAATCAAGGCTTATGTTCCATACCAGGGAGTAAAAGATGTATTATCCCAATCTAATGGAACAGGTGTACAAGGAAATTGGATTGCACGGATTCATGAGTATGATTTAGAAATTAAACCCCTTAAAATTGTGAAAGGACAAGTGTTGGCTCAATTCCTAACAGAGAAGGAAGTTTCTGTGAATTGTGTCCAATAGAACCATGATAATAGGAATATGGAACATGGGTGGTATAAGGACATCATTTATTTCTTGAAAAAATTAACTTGTTCTGATCATTTGGTTGAACATCAAAGGAGAGCCCTACGGTTGAAAGCATCAAAATATGTTTTGACTCAAGATGGACTAGGGTGGAAGAACCTTGATGGAATTATCCTTAAATGTGTAAATCCTGATGAATTTAAAATCATTATTAGAGAAATGCATGCGGGGCTATGCGGGGGGCATTATGCACCCAGAATGACTGTTGCTAAAATCATGCGTGCAGGGTACTATTGGCCTACGTTATTTAAAGGCGTTCAATATTTATTATTTTGTTAGGTCATGTCAAGAGTGCCAATTCTTTTCAGGAAAGCCAAGGCTACCTGCTTTGTCTTTGAATCTGATAATTGTTGAGGCACCTTTCCAACAATGGGGAATGGATTTTGTTGGGCCATTCGATCAAAACTCGAGTACGATCAAAACTCGAGTAATGGATTCAAGTACATTTTAACGTGCACTGATTATTTTACTCGTTGAGTTGAGACCGTTCCTACAAAGAAAGCTACCACTAAAGTCATAATTAGATTCTTAGAAGAAACTATTATATCAAGGTATGGTCATCCTTTGAAATTGACTACTGATAATGCCAAAGCTTTCAGTAAAATAGAAATGATTAACTTTTGTTTTAATCATGGCATAGTTTTGTCACACCCTTCTAACTATTACCCACAAGGAAACGGTTTAGCTGAATCTAGCAACAAAAACTTGGTAAGACTTTTGAAAAGAATGGTGGGAGTAAATAGGAGAAGCTGGGACAACAAGTTGAAATATGCTTTTTGGGCAGACAAAACCACGGTTAAAAGGATCACTAGAAAATCTCCATTTGAGGTAGTATATGGAAAAGATTGTAGGCTTCCTATTAATCTGCAAATACCAGTGTATGAGTTGTTGTAATATTCTGTTTTTATACAAAAGGGAATAATTGAGGACTAATAGCACTAAGACCAGAAAGATACATCAATTCAATATTATTAAGTCATCAGTGTAGTAAGAAGGCCATAATAGTTCATATCATAAAGCATGCAGGCCTTATTTTAGTATTAAAGTCAACATGAAATTGGAATTGCATGCATGCAAAAGTGAAGTGTAAACCCTAAAAGTGACATGCAAACCCTAAAAGTACATGCTATTCTATTTAAGAAGGGTTATTGGACCAAAGAGAATATCTATTGTTATTGTTGATTGATTTTGGAGTTTCGAGCAGCAACACAGCGTGCAGCCGCGATAGTTGGGGTTGGAGACGGTGTCTTCAGTTGGTGAGGGTTCAGCAGTGAGATATCTGCCCTAGTCTCTTATTGGGATAGATCATCCAGGTTTATCCATTGCATCCATTATATACTACAGTATTCGGAGATCCAGCACATTCCGAAGGGTTATTAGTAGATCCAAGTTTTGCAGCTGGAAGTAGCAGGGAAAACATAGAAGGATTCGCTGGGACCACAAAACCCAGTCTTTCCTCCGCATGTCAGCTTCCTCTTTCTCAGCAGGCCTATCCTACGGTATGCAGTGATTATCAGCCATCAGTTTGCTCACCTGGAGTAGCTATCAACCAAACAGATCAGTTGGGGGCGTGAGCAGCAGAATTGCCAATCAATTCGCTAGGGCATTTACAGGCAGCCAAACCTCCGTATGTGCTAGTCCATCTCTTCGGCATCAGCAGACAGACAAGCTCAGAAAGTCTCAGCCCGAATGGACCTGTCCTCCTACAAAAACGTCACCTTCAGTCTAGAGGCTGATTACAGTACTACGGGGCGGTAAAATGGAGGAAAAGAGCATTATTAGACCACCCATCCGGATCCTTATGCATGCAGCTATCTCTGGAGTCATTATCAGCCAGAATATTAGTGGTAAGTGTTAATTTCTCTCTGCAAAACCCTAACCCTAATTCAGCTATATTTTAGGGCATTTTTGCATGGCGAGTTTGCATGCACAATTATTTTACAAATTTGTATGAGATTGAGTGTGCGAGTGAACACTATCATAGAACAGTAGAGAATATCAGTATTTGGGATATTACAGTTGTTACATCAATGCACATCTGACCAAGAAGCTATGCAAGTAAGGGTTGATAAGTTGGTAGAATTGGATGAAAAAAGAAGAGAAGCTTTTGATAAAATGGTAATTGAGCAAGAAGGGATTAAAGGCACCTTTGACCAAAATACTCGAAATGATGTTTTCAACATTGGTGATGTAGTGTTATTGTGGGATAAGAATAAAGAAAAACCTAGAAATCATGGAAAGCTTGAGAAGATTTGGAGGGGTTTGTTTTGAATCGCTACATTAGTCGGAAAGGGGATCATTTTGGTTAGAATCCCTAGAGGCTGAGGAATTTGACTTACTAGTTAATGGGAGATAGCTAAAACATTATTTTTGTCCCATAAATTAGATCACCTGTTCATAATCTTTTAGAGTAGGTAGGATTGAATAAGCTCCTTTGAGCAGTAGTCTGAGTCTTTTCTTTCTGAGTGTTGCATGTGTCTTGAGTCTTTTATTGAGTCTTTTTGGCCATTGAGTTTGGCCGCTTGCATTTGTTTAGACTAAAATTTATTTTCAACATTTTATTTCCAGTTTTTCTTTTATCAGTCTATTTTACGCCTATATTTTTCCCATACATGTTGCTCTGGTATTTCTTGCTTCCATGTGCACATAAACAGGTACACCTCAAGAGAAAGTAGAAAATTGAAGTGCTGAATTTTTTGTTGTTGAGATGGTGCTGTGGACTAGAGATTTATGAGGTTCTCAAGCGCTCTCCCTTAGAGCACTTGTCCCAGTTGGAGCCAGATGTTATCATATATATATTGCAGCTGGGCTACCATGATGCAACATATGGATTGATATCTTTATTTTTTTCGAGCTACACATTTAGATGAGGTTTCAACATGGATCATTTCATATTGAGCCATTCAGAGCCTTTGTTTAGCAACAGTTTTAGATTATTTCCTTGCGAGGATTGAGATCTCCTTGTCCATTGAGATGATTGTTCATTCGAGCAGAGTAGTAGATGTGGTACACAATTACAGATGGGCATATCAGATAGAGACATGTATACGGTGAGAGCAGGTATATGGCTCCTTGGCTGGATTTTGCTCTTTGATATATGTTGACACCTAAGATTGTTATGTTATGATGATTACGGTGACCTATGCCTATATTACATATATACTGATGCTTAAACTTGAGTTGAGAATGATTAAAGAATCTAATGTTGAAGACTATTGCTTATGCCATGCTTTACACAACTTTTAAACTTTAGTGCTATGTTGGTTCCATGTATCATTTGTCCCCATCCATCCAGTTCATCCATAATTGATTCCTCCCATGACCTATGTTGATTGAGACCTGTGAGATTGAAGATCTTTTTTTCCCATGTTGACCTCTGTGCATGATAGACTCCATGTTTTTCTGTGTCTCTGGCTATGAAGTATGTGGCTTGGCAAGTGTGGCCAGGTTCACCGGATGGTTTTCCTTTAGTCCTCAAAACAAGTGCTCCACCCAACAGTGTCTTTAGACACTAAAGCATTGAAATACATAAATGTTACATCTAAATGATGCAAAGTTTGAATGTTATAAATTAATTAGTGGCCAAAAGATGAGCTCTCATCCATCATATGTTGTAAGGCTCATTTCCCCCCCACAAGGGCAACAGGCTGAGCCAAACTCGTCGGGGCTATGGATGCTCGCTAGCAGCGGGGCTAGGCCTTAGTCATTTTTGGAGCCCAAAAGGCTTTCTAGGGCACCTGCCTTTGGAGGCTGGCTATTATCTTATGTGAAATTAAATTTTGTTTGAAAAAGTAAATGGTCAAAGGATGAGCACTCATTCCTTGTATAATGTTCGACGCATTTTACCTTACAAGGCAACAGGCTGAGACTAGCCTGCAAAGGTTATGTCTTTGTCATTTTCTAGAAGCCCAGAAGGCTTTCCAGGGCACCTACATTGGGAGGTTGACTAGTGTTCCAAATTGTTAAATCTGTTGTATGGAAACTTGCTAGAGCCCGAAGGAAACAAGCCCAAGTACTTTATCCATTTGTGAGACACCACCATCCCCTATTGCTATATGTCATGCATATGTCATTTTGGTTGTGTGTATTTGTCATCATTTAGAGAGATCACATGGTCAAAATCAACTAGAGGTCATCACCCTTTACTTAACCTTGTTTTTCCATCCTCACCCAGTAGTAGAAAATTGTTAAACTTTGTAAGTATGGCATATACAAAAGACTTCCAGAAGACTCAATGATTACTCAAAAACATAGGTATATCTTATTGGTTGTTATTATTATTATTATTGTTATTGTCACCATGATTCTGAATGGCATAATTTAAGTTGGGTTTTAATATACATCTTGGAGCAGTTCTTACCTTGGATGCATGCAGGTTCATCTTAGTTCGACATCTCACCTTCAGTTTGGGTATTTTGACGCGGTCAACGCAGTTGACAAAGTAAAACACGGTTCCCAAGGCAGTGGCTAAAAAATTGATAGTGCTTATATTTGCCTCAAACATGCCCAGGACCAATACTGTGGTTTTAGTTTTCAGAGTTTGGCCTCATATTGCATGATTAGTGATTATTATCACTTTATTATTGGCCAAACCATATTTTTTTATGACAGATGGCAGTGATTTTGGTTCTCCTAAGGCGCCACAGTGCTCCAGGGGGTATGAGTAGTCACTTGTACCATTCTACTATGTCTCCAGATACTCCTATGTATTTAGTTTGCCCCAGTTCTCATCCTGAATGAAGTTATGATGATTTTTATGATTTTTAGAGGGTGTATCATCAAAAAATGAACTAGGAAATCACAGAGAAAATTGATTTGGCTTGTGTGGTCAAGGAGATAGCAGGGGAATCTTTTTAGATGATTTGTTATGGCTAATAAAAGACTATATGATTTGTTATGGTTATATGCCCAGTGATATACATATAAAAGACTAGAGCAACACGATAATAAACTTATTGAAAATGCTAGGTCTTGATTTTTACATACATATGAACAATAGAATCTATAAATAAACTTATTTAAAGACTCCTTCCCTTTCGACTGGGAGCAATCCCAACAAGGATGGATTCACAAATCAAGCAAGGAAACTACACTAGATAAAAATTACCTCAAGCATAAGTAGAAATACTCATCCAAACAAATGTCTTATACTATCTAGCCTCCAAAGCTTTTCTTTATTCAACAACGAAAAATATAACAACAGTATTACAATAGCAAGCCTTCCAATGCCACTCTAACTAGCTTGCAATGTAGAGGATCATGCTTTATTTATAATCAAACATCCTCGAGGGGGGGGTATCCACAAGTGAAGTTAACTGGAGTGTGAGCTCGAGTCTTTGAGTTATTGAAAAGGGAGATTGTTGATATTTGATATCGATGAGAGGGTGCCACATCTCAATTAAATCAAGAGATGCACCCCTACCTACATGCCAGCATATCGATTCAATGGTTGACACATAACCATCACGTTGAGCCACGAGAGATATGGCACATCCTTCAACTAAGTGAAGTTGTCACCACTCCAAACTGATTCCAATCATGACGCATTGGATCCTTTTGAGCTCGCCTACCATAAAGATAAACTAGCCTTGGTTTTGGGATGAGTTGCTAACATGTCGGGTTATGTTTACATTTGCCATAACACACGTGCGACTCATGATGACGGGGGGTGCATGCTTCATTGGGCGTGAACTCCAAATCAACTTAAAACACATGCATTACGCTTTAGCTTGATTTGCCCCTGAACTTAAACAAAGTCGTCTTCCACATAAACGGCATTAACCACCTTTTCCATCATGTCCCTATGACTTTTTGAATCTTGTCCTTTTGTGTCATTTTGTGTACTTTTATCATTTTTTGGGCATTTTGTCGCATCTGTAAGAAAAAATGCTTTACAGGATAATTTAATCACCCGAAGCATATGAAAAGTGGGATGCGGGGTAAAGGATACGCTCTAAGTGTGAAAATGAGCATCCCCATGCTAAAATCGGACTCTAGACCATGCTTTTATTACATTTACAAATTTGCCATTTAAGCCATTAAAAAAATGGCTTAATTTTGTGGGAAAAATTATTTTTCTCATAATCGAACAAAAACCTAGGGGGACCTAGCACATGCCCATACGACTCAAAATTGATGCCTAGCATGCTCATATACATTGACACAAAGACTCTAATAACCTCTTAAGGACTAACCACCAAGACGACTACCCCAACTTTGGAGGTGTGAGTGGAAAACTCAGAAATTATTAGTCATTTGTTCATCAACAAATAATTACCATGAGAAAAAACACTATGGACTAGTTGGCTTGATGTCTAAGTCTAGGAGACCGAGTTGCACGAAACGTGGAAAAGTTTTTGAGTTTCCGAAACGGGGACGCCTAGAAACGTGACCCCCCCAAAATGGGTACCTCATTGTTTTGTAAAAAAATAAGAATGAGACAAATAAACAATAATTGAGAAGAAAAGCACATCTTTATTAACTGAGCCTTTATTAGATGAGGCTTTACATCCAAAATTAGCCTTTATAGATGAGGCTTTACATCCAAAATTAGCCTTTATAAGTTTGTAGTTGAGGCTACATATACTCCTCATCAACATCATCAAAAAATAGAACAAGAGGCTTGTCCTACAACAGTAGAGCATGGAGTTGAAGAGCCAATCCCACTTCCACTTGCACCACTAGTACCAACGTTAATATCAAGAGCAGCAAGAGAGAGCCCTAAATCTGGGTTTTCTACCTCAACATCCCATTCTTTATTAGGGCCACTTGTATATTCTTCACCCCTACGAGACACAAGGCACAGGTTTGAATGCACATATACAAGATCCTCGACCTTTTGTGATCCCAGCCTGTTTCGTTTCACAGAATGAATAAAACCATAAGTGCTCCAATTCCTTTCTGCTGCTGAAGAGTTTGCCACTTGTGATAGGATACGAGTGGCAAGGATTTGCAAATGCACACCATTTGCCCCATGACAAGTCCACCATTTAAGTGGGTTCATACTGCCCCTCTCATCCAAAGCTGACATGTCTCCAAAATCCTCCAATCCAGAAGCAAAACAAGCAAATTCTTCCCTCACTTCAGTTTGTAAAGAAGCCGGAAACAACCTTTGGAAGGCTTTCTTCACCCCAATTGCCACCTCCTTGTCTTGATGTGGGGCCTTCCTCTTCCCATTGCTTTGAGTAATGAGGTCAATATCATAAAAGCGTGGCGTAAGAGCATGTGCCAAAGTGTGTAATGGAGTGTTAAATCCATTCCACCTGGTAACAATGATGCTTCTCACTTGCTTTGCAAAATCAGCATCAACAAAAAGTAGAGTTGGAGCTTTCTGCGTAATAATTTCCACAGTTTTTTCAACCATGCTATCCATGCCATCATAAACCTCTCCTAAGAAAGGTCTATATGTGTCTGCTTCTTGAAGAAGCTCAAATGCAGGCAATGTGAACTTGAGTAAGAAGTCTATCTTGCTCCACCAATCCTCATCAACAACCTGTGCACAAAACTTCCCCTCTCCGAATCTACTTGTCTCCACTCAACCCAAGTTGGGCCCACCACCATACTCATCAGTGCATTTTTTACCTCAACAAGCCGACGCAACATGATGAAGTTTGAGGCATATCTAGTCTCAACAACTTTGAGCAACTCCAATTTGCAGTATTCTCGATATATTGCTTGAGATAAGTGATGGTTGGTGATGAATTTTGATCTCTCTTGCTTGCCCTGTGATCTCCGTAACCCATGCAATTTTATGCTCAATCTCTTCTAAGATCAGATTTATATTATGGACAATGCAAGGAGTCCAAAATATATGATTGTACCTGCTCTCAATAAACAATCCTGCAGCCTTGCAAACTGGTGCATTATCTGTGATAACTTGCACCACTTTATATGGTCCAACTTGCTCAATAGCAGAAATCAAAACATCAGCTATAAAGTGGGAGTCTTTAAGTTCACCAGAACAATCTTCTGCTCTCAAAAACATTGCTCCTGTAGGTGAAGATGCAATGATGTTGATGAATGGCCTACGCCTTGTATCAGTCCATCCATCTGAAATAATGGACACCCCTGAGTTTCGGATAGGTCTTAAAACATCCTCAATAAGCAACCTCTCTTTCTTGAGCAAAACTGTTCTAAGTTTTTCATGGTTTGGCCCTTTGAAACCTTGAGGGGCTGTGTTAATTGCCCTCACCATATCTGCCAATAAGGGGATCGGACCACATTAAATGGGATGCCACATGCATAGAGGGCCCTTGCTACTCTGGATTTTGCTTCATCTCTCTTTTGATTGTTGAACATTTTCAACAATCTACTATTGTTAGCCCCTAATGTAGAGCTTTCCATCTCATCTTCAAGCTGTGTTGCCCTCCTCTTCCTTGCTTCATGGACAATACGTGGCTCACTTGTAGCAGCCAAGCGAGTGTTACCAATGTCACTCTTTCCAAACTTGCTTCTTTGTTCTTTCAACCTCATAGCATCATTATGCTCTCTATTGAATTTGGCCCTTGCTTCTGGATTTTTGGTATGGCCACAAACATCAACCCCCTTTACCCCTTCATGCAAGATGTGAGCCTTGACTCTCATGTAAGAGCCCTTGTAGATATTGCCATTGTTGCACAGGTTGCACCTCCATTCCCGTGAATCCCCACCAGGAAGTTGCTTGATTTTGGTGACATACTTCCAAAGAGGATAGTACTCCTGTTGCTTGGTTGTTTGAGTATCTCTTGGTGTCGGAGGAGCCAGAGTTTGAGAAGCCATGAGACTTGCAAAAAAACAAACAAATAAGCTCAATATGGCCAAGAATTGTACAAAGTTTGTACTACAAACAATAAGCAATCAATCCATAATCGTTCAACTGCTGGAAAAATGTACCTTCTATCCTTGTTGTACGGATCTACCTTGTCAAATCAAAATGTAGTACAGCCTCTCTTGCTGTACGACCTCTCTTAATGTACGACTGCTTATGGATGCTAGTAACCTTGCAAGCTTGCTGCAACGATTGTCTTGGAGTCGGGCCCTTGTACGGCTGCAAGCAAACAAATCCAAACCTCAATAAAATAAAATATTAAACCCTGCTGTACGACAACAAATAAAACTCCAACGCACAGTAAAAAAATTAAAACAATATGGAAAACATCTAACACTCACCTTAGCCTCTCTGCTGTACGGCTGCAAGAAAACTCCAATGTTGTACGACTGCAAGAAAATCGAATGATGTACGGCTGCAAGAAAAATCTAAACCGTACCCTCTACTCGAAACAGTGGTGAATAGTTTAATAGGTATGCTTGGTTTTATAGATTTTAGATTAGGTATTTAGATGCTTCTAGATAGTATTTAGGTTAATTAAATAATTAATTAAAAAACCAGCTATGCGTTTGGCCCCACAACACCAAAAACATTCCAGACACGCGTCGTACGAAATCAAAGTGAGCGGAAGCGCCATCGGCCGTATCGTACGACGTTTCCAAATCTTGAAACGTCGTACGGTACGGTCAACAACGTTTCCAAGATGTTTCGTACCAGTACCCACGTTTCGGCGAGTTTTCGGTATTGGTACGACACCAAACTGCGAGTTTCCTGCAACTCTTAGGTGTGAACATGTGGTACAAAAAAAATTAAAAATTTTCCAAAAAAAAATCCTGGTTGACTTCTGAACTCTGAAGAATGAACAATTATGCTTGCTCTACTTGGCCGTTTCACTTGAAAATCAAGCATGACTTAGTAGGTAACACCTATTTTGCAAGGAAATGGTGTTGGGGTTACTTTAAATGGATAGATTTATAGATGTCCTAGTAAAGTTCTTGGTGAAAATGTCAGTAAATCTATCCTTTTTTTCTAATGAAGGCCTTATCTTAGTCAAATTTCTGCTTCTCCCTTTAGGAAGGAGCTTGGGTTGTCACTGTCCAAGCCTTGTTCTTTAATTTCCAAAGATAATACTTGAAATGATTGGGCAAGAATTAGACAAGGTTTCAATGAGGTCTTTATCGTAAAACTAATTTACTGCCATGAATTTCTTCTACAACTGATCAATAGATCCAAAATCTTTTGAAGTGCTTTTAGCCATTTAGGGTAGGCAAGCACATTGGATCTTTGACTCCCAAGTCTCGCTGTCCTTCAGAGCACATCGTCTACAACGAGAGGATTTTCATTTTCAATACAACATTACAATAAACATGAACAAAAGTTATAAAATATAGTTCAGAAATATAGTTTATAAGCCTTCAACATAGTAATACTCAAATATAAAAGATGGATGCCTTAATAGTAGTTCATAGTATCATACACAAATGTCATTAATACCGATACTGTAATATGCTTCGATATAAATTTCTAACACTTTTATTATATTCCATTGTAATAGTAAGATTTTTAGTTATTATTGACATCAAATAGATAACAACTACAAGCTAAGGAGTGCACACAAGGCATGACACCGAGAACTAGAGTGAGGGAAGATGCTAACATATCAACATGGACACATGTATTCTAGATGATCTGAAATGGATCAATATATAATTTCTCTTCTATTTTGGTTCTTTCTATGAAAAAAATTGGATGAATTGGCTTGTAGGGCCCATTTTAGGGGCAGGTCTTACTTTGCAGATTTGGGGTCTAGAACGCTTTGAGGGACCATTTGAGGGCTTAAACGATTCTTTTTGGGTTCAAAAGTTTCATGCATAGCTCACAACCTCTTGATGCTATTCTACACTCTGAGACCTTTCCAACGGTGCAATAATTGCCTTGATCAGAGTCCGTATGAGGAGGTTATGCTTCTCTTGCAAGTTGACCTATCCAGTTGACCACCATAGTATCGAGTGGATTCCATGTCAGCTCTCCTTCCCCACACATGTGGAGCTAGTCACATGTGGACTTTCAATAACATTCTAGAGGGTCCAAAGCCCTAACCCTAATCGATAGTTGAGGCATGTACAGACCCTAAAACTAGCCTTAGACGGCTATCAGGCTATGTTAAATACCAGGCCGTTAGGAGGAGAAGGGGTTCCATTTTGATGATATTATTGTATTGTTCCATAGCTGAGCAATAATAAGGGAGTGGATATTAGAGCAAAATAGACGAAGTAGGAGATCGTATAGTAGCTATGTGGGTCACAACGTCAGAGGTAACTCCATAGTGAGTACCACTTTCTTTGTATTTGTATTACATATTGGAGAAGAAAAAAACAAGGCATAGTCCTCACTTTTGGCTGGCTTTTTCCCCATAGTGGATTTTCCCAAGGTATATCTTGTGTTATTCATGCAAATGTATTGTTTTGCTCTAGCTATTTTCCTTTTAAGTTACAGTTTATTTATCATTTCGTGGAATTAAGCTAACACAATGGATTAAGTTGTAAAAGTCGATGTGATGAACTCTTTCAGTAGAATATCCAATACTGTGTATGGATCACTAGAAAAGTTGATTGTTAAATAATAAAAATGTATAGAAAATAGAGCCTCCAATGGAGCTGAGATTGCCCAAAATGGTTAGAAACTCTTTTGCAAAAATATTTTCCTATAGTATCCATATAATATAATGTAATTTCTTGTCTTTGATATTTTATACAAATTCTAAATAATATTTACGATATTCTAAATAATGTTTAGAATATCCATTTTAGAAACTTCATTCATTCAACACCATTTTAATTGCATATAGAGAAACGACGTTCTCTATAGCCTGGGTGGGGTGGGGATGTCCATGTGTATGATACTTACCAATATTAACTTTAAATTATAAATAAAAGAGCACATGTCCATCTTAAAAGCGATGTTCTCTCTAGCCTTTTTTCATATTTTTTATATCTGACACCAGCTGGGGCATCATGGCAAGATGGACATTACAATGGACAACATGCCTAGGGAAGGTTTGAAACTGGGTGGGGAGGGCTATACCCTCCCAACCACCCCACCTACAGCCCATTGGCCGTTTATGTTCTCTATAGCTTGGGTGGGGGAATGTCCATATGTGTATGAATGTGTAATGTTAATAAAATAAATGATACCTACCAATATTAACTGAAAATTATAAATAAAGTAGGACAGGTAAATCTTAACATTGATCGATTACAGGAAGGTGCAAACCTTAATGTTTATTAATTAGTATCTGAGGTTGCAAAAGGATTGAAGTTTACACCTCCAAATGCAATAGGAAAGCAACATTCATTGGTTAACGTTCCTCTAATTATGTAACATGCTAAATGTGCTTTGAAAGAGGCTGTGAAGCCTTTGAATTTAATCAGTGAATGAATGAGTTTGCTTGACTGGGGGAGAAAATTGCAGATAACGAACATCATGGACCAAGATGGAGTATTGAAAGTGAACCAAAATTTTACCTTTGAAGTCAGAGATCCGCAGGTATGTGAAGTCTTGGTCAGATGAATCAGCTAGTCCTTGTATCATATTGCAGTAGGCAGTTTAAGATATTTTTGGAAGTCCTTATGAATACTATTTTTCAAATGACCGTAATAATTAGTACAAATTTCTATTGTTTACAGAGTGCTGAAATATCAATTAAAGTCAATGGCAAGGGCCTATTCGGATTGGAGGATTTCATTGGAACCTGTGAAAATATGCATGTCAAAGATCTCCTGGAGCAAGGTGAGGGGAGGATGATTATTGTGGTTTCTGCACTATTTAATGAACAGCTTGAGTAACAAAAAAAAACAAGCCAGTGTTTACATTTACTGTTCCGTATGCTAATGCATTTTTATAGTATAGGTTACCAAGGGAAACTAAGTACTGGCAAATATAAAGGACTAGGCTGCAAATTTCCTTTTACATACCAATCTATGAGAAGTTGCCTTGATTGAATTTATATTATAACTTCGTTTTGTCTTCAGGTACTGGTGAAGTTGAACAGGAGCCCAAATGGTATGACCTGTATTCTAAAGACATGAAAAAAAAGCTTGCAGGGAAGGTATGATTGTGGAAATGCCTTTTGCTAACATGACTGATTAAGGCATTCTATGTATTAAGTGATATGGGTGCCTTTAAAGTTAATAGTACCGAAAGTTTTATTTCAGGGTCTCCTGTAAATGCAAATATTCTATTCTATCTATTTGTGTAATTGCAACTGAAAACCGTTGTTACACAGTTACAGACTAAGCTGACTAATGGGGTGGCAGATTCGAATGCATATTGTAGTAGGCACGGCTGAGCCAGAGCAAAGGATACGCGCTTTTGTTGGAACCTGGAATGTTGGGAATTCCAGACCGGTATGCTCAGCCCCAGTCTTCTTGAATTCTTTTGTTCAACTTAGGCTCTTTGCAAAACTGATGAGTAGAGGTAATAGTAGCATGGAATATACCACGATGGCTTTAGAAATTGAATAACTCAGTTCGTAAATGCTACTTATTCCTCTGTGAAATGACTATTCTCCAGAAGCCCTATTCTCTGGGATCTGGACTGTAAAATGAATAATATGTATAAATCCAAGTTTATATTAGATGTAATTTATTTGATTTGAGTGTTGCTTTTTTGCTTTTATTTTTAAACTGCGAAATATTTATATTAGTTCAGATAACACTTGCTAAATGGCTATCTAGATGATTTAGGAATGCAAAGAAAAATGGGAATAATCTTTGATTGTTGAAAGAAAACTCTGTTAAATGAGAAAAAGTTTTATGAGGACGGTGTGGTGGTAATAGAAAAAATATCTTAAGTGGGTTATTTGTCTTAGAATTTCAATATTTTTTAAATTTCTAATTGGTTGGACGAAGATTAATTTTAAAATTAGTATTTTGTGAAAGTTGCAAATTAATGGGTTTTATCTTGTGATCTGTAAATTAGTTGATGATCTGGATTCTAAAATATTCTCATTAACTCTATAACTATATGCAGCCAGTGGACCTGTCTGAATGGCTTCCAAAGGGTGCTCCATATGAAATAATTTCTATTGGAACACAGGTATGTGCTCTGGCAAATGCTCCTTGTGACATCTGATCTTTCATGTGATTTACCAAAGGACGAGAAGTCTAACCAGTGGAAGAAACAGATGTATTTTCTTTTCCCACAATATTAATGGCCAACCATCAGACATGTTAAGCGATTATTCTCTTGCTACATGAAATGCTCTTCAATTGTTTGTGAATTTCAGATTTATATATATGTTTTCCTATTAAATATACATGTTTAAAGATCTATCTGTTTACATATTGGGGCATGTTTTTTTTTATAGAAAATCTATACGTGCCAAAGTTGCATTCAAGATTCCACAGGCACAATTGCATATTTCTTTAGTAGCCAAACTTGAATTTTGTTAAACCTTGTACATTCTGCAATTTTATTTCAGTAATTTTGCAGCAAGTTATGCTTTGTTTGTGTCATTTTGCAATAACTAACCAAAAACTGTACTGACCGTTGAATGTTGTTGATCTTCATTTCTTTGTTTATCAACTGAAATAGGAGTGTGATTATCAACCAAGATTGCCATATACAGAATGTGGAAAAGATTGGTTAGAAACCTGCAAGTATGGTTTTTTCTTGTATGTTTTTTTCACCATTTTGTATGTATTGTGAAAATATCTATTACAATTGAAGGAACCTAGTAAAGAGTTGTGAACTAAAGCTTCAGTGTTGCACAGGATTCATGTTGGCAATCGATATAGAATAGTCCATGCGACTTCAAGAGGGCAGATGCGCCTAGTGGTTTTTGTACGGGATGATGCAGAGGTGCTGTTGAAGCTTTGTGGGTTTAAGTTAAGTCTGCTTTGACATGTTTCCTGGACTAAATGATGATAGTTCTTGTTGCCAGAAAGCAGTTTCCCATGTTCATAGTGGAAGTGAAGCAACGGGCGTTGGGCATGTTATTGCAAATAAAGGAGGTGTTTGCATTTCTTTTAAGGTCTGTATTAGTTTGACTGTGAAAGTTCTAAATTATGTTGATCAATATATCCAGCTCAAGAATTAACAGAGTAGTTTGACAGTTCTGGGACACAGGCCTTTGCTTTGTGAACAGCCATTTTGCTGCACATGATGGACATTGTGAGATGCGGAATAGTAATTACAGAGGTAAGGGTGTTTTGCACTGTATTTGAATTTTTGATTTGAAAGAGATAATAACAATATTGAATAGACACACCTAATATATGCATTTTCTTTCCTTGGAGGGTTGATTTTGATGCGTTTTAGATGTTTTGGAGGGTTGTTTTAGATGAAAACTATTTCAATCAAAGCAGGATACTTGCCAATATATCTATCTACACACAAACACACACACACACACACACCATTGTATCAAGACATAGGCTGGCATAATGTCAGGCATTACTCTGGATAGGTTGCCAAACTATTTCTCATCTCATATTTGTATTCTGTCATGTTGTTGAATTAAGATCCAGCTTCAGAAGATATTCTTATTGTATTTTTCATGTAAAAACCTAAAAAGAACAATGTTGTATTGTATTTGTAAAACATGTCATGTTGGCTCAAGAAATATCCTCACAGAAAGACAAGTTGGCCCCATTGGGAAACTCACTCAGAAAACAAGTATAAATAGAGGGGTCGCCCTCCTCGTTTGGAGCACACACACTCACAACAAGCAAGTTCAATGAAGAGGTTTGCTCCAGCTAAGAAGAAGACTGTTTTGGGTTGTAGAAAATTTGGAAGACATCTATTTCTTGATATTGGGTTTGTCTAGAGTTCCTCTATCTTCTGTAAGAGAGCTGTAAACTTCTTCCTAACACCATGACATTGTTCTTGGTTGACGAATCTATACTGAGAAGTTATGTTGGGTTTTTACCGTGAGAGTGTTTTCCTAGGATAAATCTTTGTGTCTTTGCGTCTACTGTTGAATGTCTTTCTTTCAGTGATCCTTATGCATGCAATTACTGTGATGTGACATGTCAAATGAATGAAAGTCTAACATAATTGCTTGTCAGTCAAAATTCTAACACATGCATGGTTTGAAGAAACACTATATAGTACCAATTGAACAGATCAATGAGAGAAATATACTAAATTTATGAATCCTGACATATGAACTAGTTTTTTAGTTGTCATAATTGCTATTTTAAGTTGGTAAGAGAATCCTACTGCTTGTAGTTATTGTAGGTAGATGTTAAATGGGTTAAAATAGTAGTGAGATGTCCTGGTATATCAGAAAAACATTACATATATAGCATGACTCTTCTCAGAAATAGACATTCAAAATAAAGTATGACTCGAGCATTGAATCTACTAGGGATTCAACTTGGAATTAGAGGCGATCTTGCTTGAACAGGTTTGTTGCACACTGATAGTGAACTATTATTTTCTCAATTCTCTAGTGATGAAATTTTGTTAAGGTATACATGTTTATGCTGTAAACCATTGTGGGAACATTGAATTTTGTAGAAATTTGAACTCAAGGTGTCTACCTTCTCACAAAGAGGTTCTTTAGGGTCAGATAACGATGAAACTTTTTCATAGTTGAGTTAGTCAAAGATATATTATATATGTATTTTATATTTGTAAACTGACCTAACACTCCGCCTATCACCCAATTTTATATTTGTAAATCTCACCTAACAGTTCACGTACCCCCATTGACCTCCAACTACCACAATGCTTATATTTGTACAAGTGACCTAACACTTTGTGACTAATAGCACTTAAGATATAAAGCCCAATAGCGGGTGCAAGCTTAGAGGTGATTACAAGAGGTGCCATTGTCACTACACAAACCTCTCCTTCACTTTTGAGTGGATCATCTCTGGTCAAAGGAGGTATCCCTATTAATATTTGCTAAGATGGTATGATAATGAAGTCTAAGGAGGTCTAGAATTATATCTTGGCAAAAACAGAATTTTAGTTTCATTATTTATTTTGTTTATTTATGGTGATTGATGAGGTTAAGACCAATGCCAAAATCTTGAGGGGTGTGTCACCCCTTAGATTGTGTAATGTCCCCCATTTTTGGGTTCCCTTGCTCTATAGGTGGAAGATGACTTTATGGGTTTATGTCAGATCGACTAAAGGGGTAATTTGGTATTACTGGTGAGCTCAAAGTGTCTAGAGGAGTTATATTATGCCCAACCAAATCTAATTATCTTTTTTCATCATCGGGATCACTCTTGCATTGTCAGATTTCAATTATGAGGCATTTTGACCGTTTTCGTAAATTGTGAATCTTATTGAGCATTATTTAATGGATTTCACTAAGTTTGTCATTTTAATAAACTATCTAAGAGGAGTCCCTTGGTGTAATAGCTCATTGGAATCGGGATGAGGAGCTTTAAGTGTTGGGAGGATGAAAAGTGACTTCCAATGCCTGAAAATGTTTTAAAAATGAAATAAATTACTACTTTTTGGAGTAAAAAGGCTTAATAAATAAATAAAAGTGACTTTTAGAGAAAAGTGAATAAAAATCTTTATAAAGTCATTTATATTTTTAAAGGGGGGAAAAAGACATGAAGTTATAAAAAGGAGTTGGGCTCATTCTCTCATTCATTCATGACTTATTTTTGAAAAAAGAATTTGAGAGCTCTTGTTGCTTTTGGCTCTTGGAACGGAAACCTTAAGAGAAAAATTGGTTTCGGTTGTGAAACTATCCACCCTAGATGATTGTGAGAAAGAAGATCACCCAGATCTTTTCATTGCACTTCATTGCCGTGGAGGAGGAACAGACTACCAATAGAATTGTGAGGATTTGTAGAGATTTCAGTCATGTGATGAAGGACGCACTTACCTAGGAGAACATGGGGCATTTTCAGCTTTCTCACATTTCTCGTAATTGCTTACAATTGTGAGGAAAAAAGTGCATTAACCAAGGAGGGCATTGCACTTGGCAGAGATTGTGGGGGTTTGTGGAGGTCATTTTCATCATTGACATCACGTTGTGGTCTCTTGAGGGGGTTGTTTCCCATTATTCGTAGCAGATTTGAGTTTTGGAGAGAGGGCACAACTTTATTACCTTAAAGAGAGGTTGTACCTAGCCGACATTATTATCTTTTGGGTTGTGGGAGAAAAGGGTGAGGATGTACCTCATTTTGCAGACCGTACTCTCTTGGTTGTAGCTTGTGTCACCATTATTGCATGCCCTACAATTTAGATTCATATCTCTGTCCATTTGACTGGTCAATACGTATAATTAAAGTCATAAATTAGTTGTTTCAGTTGAGTTTGTTATTGCATTATTGCTTTTCATGAAGTTAATGCCATTAATCTCTGTATGCAAGTTTGCTTTTCTTTTATGATATGCAATAAATCACCGTCAACATCCAATCCATATATTATCTTTGCAAAACATTTAAAAAGACCATAACCAATAGTAGACAAAACTTCAAACAGTCATACAAAAATTAGTTTCACAGTAAAAGGGGACATTAAAGTGGTGGTCAAAGTGTTTGTCGAAAGGTCGAGTTGATAATACCATAGGGAAATTGTGCTGAAGGAGGGCAATACTTTATTGACAGGGACGTTTGCTTGAGTGAGAGGGTGATTGGGTATCTTGGTGGGCAAAGGGACCAAATCTTCCATGCTATCTATTTTTGCTATCCCAGAGTGTTGAGAAGAGGACAATTTGGGCTGACCGTACCATTATGAGCAAAATGTGACACTCAAAAGAGGGAATTTCACTCACAAAATGGGGTTGCACACGTACTGTAACTTATAGGTTAGGAATCTCTATGTAAATTAGATTTGTTTGACTTATTTTGTACTGTTGTACTACTCTTGTAAAGTTCATATTCATTGCAACACATATAATCTCTGCATTTCCATGAAATTTTGTGGTTATTTGAAGTGTCAGTCGCATTATAAATTCATCTTGTTACCGACTAGGTTGCATCTAGTTGGACTTTCAAGTGAGCCGACAAACATGAACAATGTACTTGTTCAAACTCAGAGCTCAGAGCTCCATTAGGCTTTCTTGGCCTTTTTATTTTTTGTACATGTTCATATCCCTTTGGGGAAATTGTAATTAATGTACTAGCATGGCAAAATTTTGTAAAGGACTTGGCTTTATAAGACTTAGACATCAATCCAACCATTCCAAGGTGTTTTTTCCCTTGTAAATTACGCAATGTTGAATAAGCGATGTATAATTTTTGAGTTTTTCACCGCTCCTCCAAAGCTCGAATGGTCGTCTTGGTGGGTAGGCCTTAGGAGGTTATTAAAGTTCACGTGTCAATGTATATGAGCATGCTAGGAATCGGTATTGAGTCATATGGACATGTGCTAGGTCCCCCTAGATTTTGTTCGATTCCGAGAAAGTTAATTTTTTCTGTTTTTAAGCCATTTTTTAATGGTTTAATTAAAAAACTTGTAAATGTCATAAAAACTTGATTCGAAGGCGGAATTTGGTGTGGAGATGCTCGTTTTAATGCTCAGAGCATACTCTTTACCTTGAGACCCACTTTTCATAAACTCCGGGTGATCAAAAAGTGACGTATGGTCATTTTTCGCTATTAGAACATCAAAATGACACTTAAATGCTAAAAGTGCAACATTTTGGCATAAAACAAAAAATTGGAAGAGTAAAAAAATGATATTTTTTAAGTTATGGGATGACTTGGCGTAGTGGTCCCCATGTTGGCGACTTCTCTTAAGGAGGAAAGCGTCACATAAAAACATGTTTTCATACCTTACGTTTTATCCATGGTCCAAGTCCATAGCTCACATCATAAATCCGTACGAGATGTGGTAGCGTGAAGGTTGTTGGCACATGTGAATTGGAGTGGGGGATGTGGCTTGGTAGCTGGAGTGAGGTCACCTACCACATGGGAGGTGGCGCCTCCTCCATGATATCACTTCACTTAGACTCATGATCATCCCACAAATCTCTCATATCACTCGACTCAAACAGCAAGTGTGATATGCGCTCCCTCCTCTCGGGATTTCTATATAATGAAGACACTTTGGCCATTGTAATCATCAGAAGGTGGAACCTCTACTTGGAATCATTGTAATATTTTCCTGAGTATTGTTAATAAAAAGGTTTGTAGGCAATTTCGGTGTGGGATGCATGAATGTTTGGTTGATGTTGTCTTTGTTATAAATCATTGAGGTAACCTTTGTCAGTTTCTTTTATATTTGCAATTGTTGGTATTACTTGTCTTTACAAGGAAATTTACATTTCGGTAAGAATAGGAAGTGATTCTTGTTAGGTTACATCTTATTGTGAAATATATTAGAGTACCAGGTATTATATGATTTCTTGTATGGATCTATAGCGCTGCTTATATTTATTATCATTTCACACAAGTGCTTTTAATCAGTGTTCCACGGGGACTCGCCCCCCAGGGTCGGGGACGCGCCCCCCTCGCTCCCTGCGCCCCGGGGGCTCGGGGGCTTTTGGGGAAACGTTTCCCAGCGTCCCCAAAATTAGGAAACTCTCGGAAACGCACAAGGGGCCGCGTCCCCTGTTTTGCAGCGCGCTCCGGTGAAGGGGGGCTCCTAGACGCCCCCCCGCCCCCCCACCCCCTCATGAAACTGGGGGGCTTCCAGATGCCCCCTCCTGAAACTGGGGGGCTCCCAGACGCCCCCCCCCCTCTTTTAGTAGTTTACATGGGATGAATCATTGAACTTTTTTTGTTGGGATTTAATAATTTATAATATTATATATTTATTAAGACTTGGACGCCCCCCCGCCCCCTCGCCCCCCCCAAATTTCGCTAAAATTTGGGGGTGGTCTCCACACGTCCCCAATGTGCGTTTCCTCGCTCCCGTGCCCCCGCGTCCCGGAATCTTGGGGGAACATTGCTTTTAATCCTGTTTGCAATTGTTGAGTGTTTGTTACAGGAAATACAAGATGGAGGTCTGATAAGCGAATGGGCTATACCTTTGCTTCATGTACTTTCGAATTAAGAGAAACATTATCCCTCTGATCTCACTGAGAAGGCATTTCCCCTCCTTTTTACTTTCTTGCTCAACCTTGGTTTCTCAACATTTGATCCACAAGTCTTTTAAAATTTTTATTTCATTTCCAAGTTCATTTTTTGTTCTTAGATCTATATTTTAAATCCGTATAAAGAGTAGATCTAAGTTCCTAAAGTTTAGATTTGTAGTGATTCTTTAAATTTCAAATCTAAGATCTAGATCTAGCACTCTTCTTGCAAGTTTAAAGTTTTAATCTAAAGTACTTGATTAAGAGAATGTTTTGAGCTTCAAATTGTTTATCTAGCATTTAGTGCTTTCTTGTTCGCTTGTCATTTTCATAAAGAGGCAAGCAAAGACCCTAAGAAGACAAGCTCTCTAACTTGTCTCACTTAGTTAATTTTTACAATTTTTATTCATAGTTTGATTTAGAAATTTTGAGGATTTTTTTGGAGATTGTTGAAAGACACTCTTAAAGTTTCTTTGAGCATCTTTTGTATTTGATAGCTTGTTGATTTTTGCAGGTTTAACAAAAATGAGAAGGAAACTCGTCCGTTTTGCGAGAAAATGGACCATTAAGAGCTCAATGGAGTTCTCCTTTCACCAAAAAGTCTTTTTTCTTTCAAGTTGTAAGCCTTTGGATCAAAGATATAAGGACCAAAGCACATTTCTTCTATGTTGTAAAGAGCTAGTAAAGATTTGAGTAGGCTCATCAGAGCCCACTCCCCATCCCCCTGGGGAATTCGCATCGATGACCTTTTTCGTGGTTGTGCTTGTATTAGTGTAGTTTTGTTTTATTACTTTGTTGTTTTAATTGCACTTTCATTCTTTGCAGAGTAATCCAATTTCTAACCCCATGACTTCCCGAGTTACCTAAAAAGAGAAAGAGATGCATGGTGGGATTAATTAAATAACATTAGCTTGATTTGTACTACCTTTTACTTTCACGGTAATTTACATTACCTTGCTTTCCCGATTAGGGTTGAAAACCTAAAAGAGAGTCTTGGGGATTTAATAAAAAACCAAACCTTGTTAAAAAATCGTTAAAACTAACAAGGACTTCATTGTGTATGCTATGCACCGTTGCGGTTCGATCAACCGGTTGGATGCATTAAAAAAACAACCTGGGTGACTAGCTTAAATTAGTCTCATCTTCAAATTAACCTCCCAAGGCAAAGATCCAACGCCTCGAATTAATCCATTGCAGGGAAAGTTCATAGAGGAAGCGGGAACAACTAGATAGTGACCTCGGGATACCACCAGGCTACACCCTTGTTGGTGTAGTGTTGGACACATCCCAGAGACTCCGATCCAGCCCACATATTTTTCGCGTGGAACCGCATCGAATAAGGGTTTTGGACATACTCGTCGTACCGTCGGGTATATATGGAGTCTCCTTCCCCCTTTGTTTAATCCACTCATTAATTCATAAAATTAAAATTGACCAAGAACAATCGCAATACATTTAGCACTCCAACAACACTCTATTTTAGACTCCATTTCAGCACTGGTCTTTGCTTTTATCAATTTCTCTTTAATTCACAATGTGTTGATTGATTATATTGTTCATGCTATTGTCTTAACCATTATTGCAATCTATTGTGCCGTTTTACAAAAACTCCTAAACAACTTAGTCAATCACAAACCACCATGTAAAGCTTAATCAATCTTAGTAACATATAGGGTCTACCCCCCTTGGCTTCTTAGGAGTTTGCTTAAATGGAGGAGTTGAGTATCAGATGACAACACTTGGCTTGAGCTTTCCCCCAAGGTCGCACCCAATGGCTTGAAGATTTCTGCCCCTTGACCCGAGTTGCGAATTAAGCGACAACACATCTCATGCATGGCAAAAATGGTTACTGTTGAATGTATGTGACAAGGATTAAAACTACACACTCTCAAACAAACAACAAAATATAACACAAACTCGGCACAAATATCTCAAGGAATATTATGGTGGTATCAGAGCATTGTTACCA
This sequence comes from Pseudotsuga menziesii, assembly GCA_001517045.1. Taxonomy (NCBI): domain Eukaryota; kingdom Viridiplantae; phylum Streptophyta; class Pinopsida; order Pinales; family Pinaceae; genus Pseudotsuga; species Pseudotsuga menziesii. The sequence goes on from LPNX010483636.1 coordinate 213,418, forward strand.
AAGTGTTCTACAAAAGTCCCAACCCAAAAAATACATAATAATTAATTCAATATCTAGACAAATCTAGTTGGAAACGTTATAGATTGCATGAGGTTTATCCAAGAGGTAAAGAAGATGATAAGCAAGAAGAAGTCCAATATATGGCTTGTCTAAGCCAAATTTGTAATGTATCATCATTGTATCTGTTGTCCCTATATTGTAAAGATTATGTAATTGAGATGTCTCTTGTATGTAAAGGGCCAGTTATAATCCATAATTAGCTTGATGATGGTGGTTTCATTGAGGCAAGTGACTTTTGAGTGTGTTTTTACTGAAGACAATTTACATCCTCCCGATCGTAAATTTTTGTACAATTTTCACTCGTAAAATCCTCCAAAGCGGGAGCACGTACTAGGTGCCTCTACCATATGCCCTAAGCACATGAGCCCTAGAGTCAATGTTATGTATCACATGCCATATATTAAGTCACCATAGACACTTATGCAGTGTCAGTGAGAGTCTAGAGTCGTAGGTGTCCCTTTTACACATGGCCAAATGATAATTAAACTGGATTTATGGCTAGAACTAAGTTGAAAGGGTTAGAAGTGCCTTTCTTGAGCTTTAACTTTGGGTTTATTTATCTTATTTCTCATCAACCTTATAACTCAAAGTTTCCCCCTTCCCATGTGAGACCCTCAACATATTTTTATGCAGTCTGTTGTCGCCTTACACACACCCGAGGGGGAATGCAACATAAATCTTCAAGTTGCTCGGTGTGTCCTTGGGGGCAGGTCTCGAGTCACGTACTGTCACCTTCTCTCGACTCCTCCGTTTAGGCTACTCCTAACGGAGCCAAGGGGGGTAGTCCCTAAGAAAGAGTTGCTAAGGCTCTTGTTTGTTAATGTTTGAATGATCAGAGTGTTTGTTAGGAGTTTTGATAAAATTACCAAGTACTGCAATATGAAAACATATAATTCACCAACATGATAATAACATTCACAACAATAATGACTTGAAGCAAATGATAAACAATGATAATATAACCGGTGTCGAAAATGGGGTCAAAAGTTATGCTGCTGAAAAAGAAATAATGTTGTGCAGTGTATCTTTGTTAATTTTAATCTTATTCAAATGATGAGTGAGTTAAGGGGAATGGGATTCTCGATATGCCGTGAGGTACTGGGAATATGTCTTGATTCTGAGCAAAGTGGCTCCACACAGGAAAATGTGGGCTAGATGGAGTCGTGGGGGGGTGTTCAACACTACACCAATAAGGATGTAGCCTAACGGGATCTCACGATCGCTTTCTAGTTGTTCTCGCTTTCATTGAAGAATTTTCCCAATGTTTCTCAGGTTCGTTACGCCGTATTTTCGTAATGTTTGAGGGTTGTAAATTTTATTAATGTGAATTGTTTAATTAGATGTGAGAGATTAATGAATGCACAATACCGCTATTGATATCCCCAAGTGTCAGACTAAGTTGCGAGGGGTAGAGCATACACGGTAGAGACAAATGTTTGTTCCGATTTAGTGAGTAATGAATAACAAATGTACTAATCTATACATCGCGTTAAGGACGGATTGTGTGCTTGCGATTTATTCTAAGAAATACATCAGTTTTGCATATAAGGAAACTACAGTTAGGGATCTCTTTTAGGAAAAAGCCTTACTCGGGAGGTTAAGACTGGGTTAGATCTACAAATATAGATATAAAAGAAATTAAAGATTCCAATGTAACCTTTGAAATAAATCTATTTAGATAATGAATGCAAAACTAATATAAAACTTTTAACTGAAAAAGGAAAGAAAAAGCCAATCACATCAAAGGACGATACAAACTTCCCCAAATGGGGGAAGAGGGGTGTAGGAGCTGTTATCCCACTTGCTCTATTATTATTTGTTACAATCAAACTTATTGAAAAGTAAGACACTTTTTGACCCTTGAAAACAGGTCAAAAGGGCTTAAAACTGCTACTGGGAAGAAGAGGAATGAAGAGGGGGGAGGTAGGATTGAGTATGGGTGCTCTGGATTGCTTAATACTAAAAAATTCGGCAGCATCTCTCTCTTTTTTCCCATAGCCCTGCTAAAAACTAGCAAGCTTCAGATGCCAAATTAGTGGGTTAGTCAATAAAATACAATAAGAAAATACAACCTAGTACTTGACGAAAGATGGAAAGATTTTGTTACTTTGAGTAATGTTACCGGCTAGGTCCTACTTAGTTGGATTTCAAGTGAGTCGACAAAGTTTGAACAAGGTTAATTGTTCATGATCAGATTTCAGAAGTCTGCCAGCCTTTTCTAGGAGTCTCTTCGAATTTTTTTGTAACATATGTTCATACCCCCTTGGGGAAATTGTAAAAAATGTGCTAGCATGATAATTTTTATAAAAGGCTCGGCTTCCCAGACTTGAGCATCAAGCCGGCTAGCCCAGAGTGTTTTTTTCCCTTGGTTATTATTGGTTATTGGACAAACGACTAATAATTTCTGAGTTTTTCACTCACATCTCCAAAGTTGGGGTAGTCGTCTTGGTGGTTAGGTCTGTTGCCCACCTATTTCAACTAGGTGGCAACCTTATGTACATTGAAGATGTACATTCTGTGCAGTTTGTACCATGGAAAAATCCTAGGGATTTTTTCACTCAGCAGGGCAATTTTGCCCCTTTTGTACACGAAATGTCTGCTCCCCTGCGTGGGACAATTAATGTAACTTTATATGTTAGCATGGGTTATTCCTTTAAGGATGTCACCATGGACTTTATTATCAAGGAAGTCCTCTTCACCGAGTGTTTTTTTCCCCTTCCAGTTAATTTTGTTAATTAACAATTTTAATTGGTTGTGTTTTTCACTCACCAATCCTCCAAAGTGGTGAATTGGCGTTCTGATAATCAATGTTGCACGACTCGAACTCGGCAAAGACTCGGCTGGCATATGACTCGTCGACTCGGGAAAGACTCGGGACGGACTCGGCAAGACTCGGCAAATAAGAAAAAAGCTTAAAATATAGTAAATTTTGAGCACAAAAAAGATGTTAATGGCAATTTCTACAATCTATGAAATAATTCATAACATTATCTCATAAACTATAATAATACATCATAACACAATCAATTTTTTGCAAAAATTTACATAGTGATCATAAAATTATATATAATTTCTTTTTTTTAAATTGTTTCTGTTTTTGTTTTTCATGATAGAATATTTTAATAAATTAATTTTTAAAATGATAATTATAAATTTGTTGTTTATATCTTATCTGTGTAGGTTAAAATTTTCTTTAATAAAATAATATTTTTAATAAATATCAAAGTATTCATATTTATTTAGTAAAATAATTATCATAATAATTAATCTAAAAATATAAAGACTAGTCTTTTAATTAAATAAATATTTTTTTTCCAAAATCTATATAAAATAATAAAAAATAGCTTTTCAAAATAAAAGGTATAATTAAAATTTAATATCTTTTTAATTAAGATATGTAAAACTCATCAACTTTATATAATATAAAAATAATCCTTTAACTTATAATTTATAATAAAAGGAGAACCCCATGTTTTGACGAAACATACTTCTGGATTCCCATGAGGATTCGAATGAGTCGACAGGCTTTCCTCATTGAGAAATTCATATTATAAATAATTTTTAATTCATATTTATACTATTTTAATAAAATTGTTATCCAAAACTCAAATAAAACAAACAGAATCGAATATATTAAAAATCCGAGAGTGGTGTCCTTGCCGGACTGGCAGAGTTCACCCCATATATTAATTTTGTTTTGCTTGCCGAGTCTGGAATAAGATGTATTAAAAATCCGAGTGGGGTCCTTGCCGAGCTGGCAGAGGTCACCCCGAGAGTTCACCCCATACATATCAAAGCATATTTTAATTTTTTTGTTGCTTGCCAAGTCCGTGCCGAGTAGCTCCCGAGTAGCTGCGAGTTTGACGAGTTGCTGCGAGTTTGAAGAGTCCCTAAGTATTTGCGAGTCATCCACGAGTCTTGCGCGATTACTCGGCTCAGAGGTTGACTCGCCCTAACTCGCGAGTACTCGCGAGTCTTGGGCGAGTGGTGCTTCACTGCTGATAATTAAGCCCATGAGGTGGCTAAGGTTTCAAGTTGTTTTCCATGAATATGCTAGCCATATCTTGTAGTCTTGCAAAATGTCGTTAGGATTTTAACTTTACCATTTGGTGGTTAATTAATTAAGTTTCGATGTAATAATGTAATCTCTTGAACCTTGGCATTTTGTAATAGGGGCTATGAATGCAAATGAAAATGCTATGACACTCCTTAAGCCATTGGTTCAAGTCTCATGTCATTCTGACAAGGGGTTAGGAAGTTAGAGCAATTTTAGTTAAGACAAGGTATTTTTTTCCTAGGAAATTAATTTAATTTCCAAGGGTGAAAAATTAAATTATTTGATTTTGAAGGAAAAAATCAAATAAGGCCATGGTAATTAAGTTTGGGGGTGGCCAGGCATAGTCAATTTTTATGGTCAAAATAAATGTTTGAAGATCCCCTAAGTGGGGCGTCCCTCTTGTCTTAATAAAAGATAAAAAATAAAAATAAAAGATAAAAAATAAAAATAAAAGGTAAAATAAAAAATTAAAAAATAAAAAAATAAAAATATTAAATAGAAAATAAAAAGATAAGAATAAAAAATATAAGATTAAAACTTGAAAATAAAATTAAAAGATTAAAAAATAAAAAGATAAAAATAAAAAATAAAAGATAAAAAAAGATTTAAAGATAAAATATAAAAAGTAAAAGATAAAAAATAAAAGAATAAAAAGATAGAAATTTTAAAAATAAAAGATTAAATAAAATATAAAAAGTAAAAGATAAAATATAAAAAGTAAAAGATAAAAATAAAAACAATAAAAAATTAAAATAATAAAAATTAAAATTTGAGTCAAAAGGGGGCCCCACTTGAGTCATGGAAACTCTAGATCTAAGGGTTAAGCTTTATTGTGACATGGATTTATCTTTTTGACCATTGATTTGAAAATGCACCCTTGCTTATGATTGGTGGATGGCTTGCAAAGTCAACAAACCTAGATCTAGTGGTGGAGATCTAATATAGATCTAGATCTAATCTTGGCCATTGATCTTCAAGGGGTTGGGGTTGCTCCTCAACTATATAAGGAGGGTCTCGCTCCCTCATTTGAAGGACTTCTCTTAGGCTATTGTTATGCTGCTGAAATTCTTCCCTCTTCTCCTATCATATTTTCTCAAGCATTTGGCCTAAGCCTCTTGCTATTTTTGTATTGAATCTTGCCCTAGTTGGGCTGTAATAGAAGAAAGCTTTGGAGGCAAACTGTTGGTGTGGATCTTCTCATTTCATGCTTGGATTAGTGAGATAACCTTGTAAATTTTTCAGTTATTGTTGCACTTGTTTAGCTTGGAAGCTCTCCACAAAGTATTTTGTGGAGAGACTTGTAGGTAGAAGTATTTCTATCTTCATTTGTGAGTAGATTGATAAGATTCTACAAAATATTTTGTAGGATTTATTTTTGTGCTCATCTCTTGGCTTTCTTGTTGCAGCTTTAATAGATTTGTTTTGCAGTTATCTAAAGCTAAGAAGGGCTAATCCAAGGATTTCTTTTCTTCAAAATTTCATTTTGGTCATTTTTATTTTTCCTTCCTAAAACTACGTTTTATTCACTGTATAGTGAATATAACCCTTGTTTTAGGGCTTTCACCCAATATATATTAGTATAAGGTTTTAAATCTGCTGTTTATAAGTCATTTTCAGCCTAAAAACGTTCATTTTTAACCATTAAAATTTCAGTTTTTCCATTTTTTAAAGTTCAGATTTTGCTGTAAATTTTTTGGGGTTTACACTAGTTTATGCTGACTTTCTGTTTTAGTTTTCTGCAGTAATTTCCAGCAAGTAAAGTTGCTGGTTTTTTGCAGGTTTATGCACAGAAAGAAGGAGTTATGTTGCCCTAAATTGCCCAGAAAAAACCCAGAAAAATTTGGTCCAAAAGAAGCCCTAAACTACACTTCTTCTCTCTCTTCTATAACATTGTAAACCCCAAATGAGAAGTTCTCTTTGGGGTATTCTCTGCTGTAAATCTGTATATGAGTAGTGTAGAGATAGCTGCTTAGATTTATTTTATTGCAAGTTATTTTTTCTGTTCACCCACCTATCTCTGTGACAGACCACCATCTCTGTTACAGAGATTGTTGTGTGGTTAAGATAATCAGTTTTATTTTTCTGCTCACCCACCATCTCTGTTACAGAGATTGTTGTGAGGTTAGTTTATTGTTTTAGCTAGTTCTATTTTTTCAAGTTTTATTTTCTGTCAAAGGGGTAATCATACAACCCACCTATCCGGTGTATCCTCTATCCACTTGTCATCTCCCTTTAGGGACGTTAAGTTGGGTATGAAAAGCAGGAGAAGTGGGGGCTTAGTTTAATTAAAACAACATTTTTTTTCTGTTACAAACACACTTTATTTTTCAGTCCAAGATCAAGTACCAGCACCTCCCATAAGGGATACCGCTTGGTTGATCTTGTTGATAGTTTAAAATAAACCTTGTATGCTAATCACCAAGATTAAAATTTACCCTCTAAAATTAACCAACAACAACTTCACTAGCCCCTGTTTCTCTACTCGGTTATCACCCTTCGGGGTACTCACGAGATACGACAGGGGATAGAGTTTAATAGGCATCCATCTAGCTGTTTTTCTGTTGATTAAAAACAGTGACTCGGAGGCGACTTGGGGTAGAAGACCGTGGGGGGTCTCTAGGCGTTCTACGTCCTCCTTGTTGAGCACCGGGCCATTGGGGTTTGACCTGGGAGCTACGGGTGGGCTTTGCTCCCACTTTGTTGAGCGCACCAGCATTCCTTCTTTGACTTGAGAAATACTAGATTGGGGTAGTCACACCACCGGTTCGAAAACTAAATTTCAAGAGGAAAAACTTTAATAAAGTCTACCTAAAATAAACCAAGAGACATTGCAAACCGGTTCTATAACATTTTTTTTTCATTTTTGCGCACTTCCACTCCAGCATTGCACTCCAACACTTTACTTTTCAGTTTCATTTACTTTCAGTTTTGCAATTGTTTATGTGGTGAATGCTTAACATTTGTTTAACTGCTTCAAGTAATTCAACTTAAAGTTTTTCCTTTTTTTATTATTTACTGTTGGTTTGATAAATTTCATTGAAGGCATTTTCCTTCTGCTATCTCTTGTCTATAACTTGTAAATCTGGTTCATATTTGTCTAAACTGTAACTATTTTACTTGTTCATTTGTTTATACTGAGAAATTTAGATCATCTGTACATTGCTTAGATATATTGATTCATTATTGTATCATTTATTTGTGTATTCATCTCATTTGTTAGACAACTTAATCTGTGGGATAATTAACTTAGACTGCATCCATTGAAAGTTGCATTCTCTGACTCCATTCTTTAGGCACTGGTTATAAATAAAATGATTGACTGTCATTTAAATATTGCATCTTGCATTGGTTTGACTGTCATCTCTCAAAACATTAGCCTCAATCATAATAAAAGATCCCTTTAATTAATTTGTAATTAATTAATAAATCTGGAACTTAGTTTTCCTGTAGGGACTACCCCCCTTGGCTCTGTTGGGATCTTGCCTAAACGGAGGAGTTGTGGACTGTGGTGACAGTGGTCCCCAGCTCTCGCTTGCCCCCAAGGACACACATAGCAAGTTGTGACTTTCCTGTGTCTTAAAGTGTGAATTAGGCGGCAACATCTTTGGCGCCGTTGCCGGGGACAAGTCTTTTGTCCTTGGTCTTGACATTAATTAAATAATTTTAGATCTAATTCTTTAATTCTTCAATTTAATTCGTTTTTAAAGTGTTAACAAATTTTTTTGAAATAACGTTAATTTTTTTTTCTTTCTTTTATCCATATTGGAAGTTTACTTGTTCTCCAAGTGGCGACTCCACTTCAAAATATATAGTAAGGTATTCTACCTGGAGCCCTTTGGTTTGCTTAGCTCCCTCTTAGATCCTGAAAAGGCTTTTAGAGGAAGTTAAACAAACTTGCTCCCTGTAGAATCTTTACAAGTCTTGGAGAAGAAGCCAATTTCTAATATGCCTTTGTGGTTTATCTAAGTAAACCAACTTGAACAATGAATAATTATTATAGACCATGTGATTTCTCTAAAATTGTTCGTTACCCTCATGAAGTTCCAGAGAAAGCTATAGATAAATTGCCTTCTTTTCAAGGAGACAATGTTACAAGTGCTAAAGCCCACATCAGAAATTTCAATTTATGTATTGCAAGATGGTGTATGGCACACAACCATGAGGATGTGAAGATGAAACTTTTTGTTTTGTCCTTAGAGGAAGAGGCCATTGATTGGTTTATGGAACATGATGATAAAACGTTTAAAGACCTTAAGGGAATCATTGAAGCTTTTAATGATAAATGGGGAGATAAAAGGGATCACCATTCCTTGTTAACTGCTTTGCACTCTAGCCATAAGGAAGATAATGAAACAGTGGAAGGAGTTAACAGAAGATTTAATGAATTGGTTAAGAGTCTCCCTCAAGATATTAAGCCTCCTGAAAAGGCCATCTTAATTTTCTACATTCAAGCTTTTGAAGGGGAAATGAGATGCCAGCTAAGGGATAAAGAGCCTACAAATGTTAGGGAGGCACAAGACAAAGCTATTAAAATAGATAAGAATATGCAAGATTCGGGGAAATCAAATGTTTTTGGGTTTTCAAAGGAAGTTAAGAAAGTTCAAAACCAAGAACCCCAAGGTGACTCTATCAAAGAGCTCGCCCGATTGATTAAGCAAATGGAAGAAGTCTATATTAATCAATTATCAGCTATGCATAATAAGATAATTGCCATGGAAAAAGATAAAGGTAATAATCATAAGCCAAATGATAGATGGCAAAAGGGTCTCCCTAAAGGACCCCCTTATCAAGAACAAGAAAGACCTCCAGAGCCTATGGAAGCAAACAATTGGTTTGATGATCCAGTAATCCCTTACTGTAGGGCTTGTGATAATTCACATGAGGAAGGGACTTGTCTCGTTTTCTTTCAGATTATAAAGAAAAAATTAGCAGCTAGAGAAAGAATGGAACAGGTTAATATGATTGGTCATGAATGTGTGTTTGGCAATAATGAGGATTTATTGGATTCAGTAGAAGATAGTAAAGACATGGTTTGCATGACTAGAAATATGGACAAAGTAGAAGAAACATGTGACCATGAACTTACCCCTAAACAAAGTGTATTTTCAAGTAATAATTTGAGTATAGATTTAGAGGGTTGGATCAATAATATAAAGGTATCAGTTCCCGTACCAGAGAATGTAAAGGTTCCAGCCCAAAAGGATAAGCCACCCAAGGCTTTAGTAAGTTCTCCTCAAGTCAGTAAAGTGTCAGACCATTTTCAGAATGTTTTAAAAGAAAAGACAGTCGAGGCATACCAGAATGAATTAGTGTTTTTTCAGAATGTGGACAGTGTATATAGTGGAAAGGATCATGTTATTTTTGTTAGCTTCCCGGAAAATATAAAGGATGGAATCAAAATAAAGGAAGTTAACAAAATATGGCTTGAGTAGTTTTTTGATAGTGTGGACTTTTGGCAAATTTTCAAAGATACGAGGCACTATCAAAGTCATAAGAAACAGGAAATGGTCAAACGAGCCACAAATCAGCTTTGTATTATTTCATTCTTTGAAATTATTTATGCATATATGTATGATCATTGTGTAGTCATTTCATTTATTCATTATTGATTATTTATTGGTTTCTACACGAGGACTTATGTTGGTTATTGGTGAGAATCTGTGGTCGTAGGAATCTGGAGTTCTCGTATGCTCTCCGATGATCAAACACACGTCCCCAAGTTGGAGCAAGATGTTGCCCACCTATTTCAACTAGGTGGCAACCTTATGTACATTGAAGATGTACATTCTGTGCAGTTTGTACCATGGAAAAATCCTAGGGATTTTTTCACTTAGCAGGGCAATTCTGCCCCTTTTGTACACGAAATGTCCGCTCCCCTGCGTGGAACAATTAATGTAACTTTATATGTTAGCATGGGTTATTCCTCTAAGGATGTCACCATGGACTTTATTATCAGGGAAGTCCTTTTCACCGAGTGTTTTTTTTCCCTTCCAGTTAATTTTGTTAATTAACAATTTTAATTGGTTGGGTTTTTCACTCACCAATCCTCCAAAGTGGTGAATTGACATTCTGATAATTAAGCCCATGAGGTGGCTAAGGTTTCAAGTTGTTTTCCATGACCATGCTAGCCATATCTTGTAGTCTTGCGGAATTTCGTTAGGATTTTAATTTCTATTTTGATTTTTTTTTTAATTAATTAACTTTACCATTTGGTGGTTAATTAATTAAGTTTCGATGTGATAATGTAATCTCTTGAACCTTGGCATTTTGTAATAGGGGCTATGAATGCAAATGAAAATGCTATGACACCCCCTAAGTCATTGATTCAAGTCTCATGTCATTCTGACAAGGGGTTAGGAAGTTAGAGCAATTTTAGTTAAGACAAGGTATTTTTTTCCTACGAAATTAATTTAATTTCCAAGGGTGAAAAATTAAATTATTTGATTTTGAATGAAAAAATCAAATAAGGCCATGGTAATTAAGTTTGGGGGTGGCCAAGCATAGTCAATTTTTATGGTCAAAATAAATGTCTGAAGATCTCCTAAGTGGGGCGTCCCTCTTGTCTTAATAAAAGATAAAAAATAAAAATAAAAGGTAAAATAAAAAATTAAAGATAAAAAATTAAAAAAATTAAAAAATAAAAATATTAAATAGAAAATAAAAAGATAAGAATAAAAAATATAAGATTAAAACTTGAAAATAAAATTAAAAGATTAAAAAATAAAAAGATAAAAATAAAAAAAAAAAGATAAAAAAAAAGATTTAAAGATAAAATATAAAAAGTAAAAGATAAAAAATAAAAACAATAAAAAATTAAAATAATAAAAATTAAAATTTGAGTCAAAAGGGGGCCCCACTTGAGTCATGGAAACCCTAGATCTAAGGGTTAAGCTTTATTGTGACATGGATCTATCTTTTTGACCATTGATTTGAAAAGGCACCCTTGCTTATGATTGGTGGATGGCTTGCAAAGTCAACAAACCTAGATCTAGTGGTGGAGATCTAATCTAGATCTAGATCTAATCTTGGCCATTGATCTTCAGGGGGTTGGGGTTGCTCCTCAACTATATAATGAGGGTCTCACTCCCTCATTTGAAGGACTTCTCTTAGGCTATTGTTATGCTGCTGAAATTCTTCCCTCTTCTCCTATCATATTTTCTCAAGCATTTGGCCCAAGCCTCTTGCTATTTTTGTATTGAATCTTGCCCTAGTTGGGCTGTAATAGAAGAAAGCTTTGGAGGCAAACTGTTGGTGTGGATCTTCTCATTTCATGCTTGGATTAGTGAGGTAACCTTGTAAATTTTTCAGTTATTGTTGCACTTGTTTAGCTTGGAAGCTCTCCACAAAGTATTTTGTGGAGAGACTTGTAGGTAGAAGTATTTCTATCTTCATTTGTGAGTAGATTGATAAGATTCTACAAAGTATTTTGTTGGATTTATTTTTGTGCTCATCTCTTGGCTTTCTTGTTGCATCTTTAATAGATTTGTTTTGCAGGGATTTAAAGCTAAGAAGGGCTCCTCCAAGGATTTCTTTTCTTCAAAATTTCATTTCGGCCATTTTTCTTTTTGCTTCCTAAAACTGGGTCTTATTCACTGTATAGTGAATATAACTCTTGTTTTAGGGCTTTCACCCAATATATATTAGTATAAGGTTTTAAATCTGCTGTTTATAAGTCATTTTCAGCCTAAAAACGTTCATTTTTAACCATTAAAATTTCAGTTTTTCCATTTTTTAAAGTTCAAATTTTGCTGTAAATTTTCTGGGTTTTACATTAGTTTATGCTAACTTTCTGTTTTAGTTTTCTGCAGTAATTTCCAGCAAGTAAAGTTGCTGGTTTTTTGTAGGTTTATGCACAGAAAGAGCGGGTTATGCTGCCCTAAATTGCCCAAAAAAAACCCAGAAAAATTTGGTCCAAAAGAGGCCCTAAACTACACTTCTTCTCTCTCTTCTATAACATTGTAAACCCCAAATGAGAAGTTCTCTTTGGGGTATTCTCTGCTGTAAATCTGTATATGAGTAGTGTAGAGATAGCTGCTTAGATTTATTTTATTGCAAGTTATTTTTTCTGTTCACCCACCTATCTCTGCGACAGACCACCATCTCTGTTACAGAGATTGTTGTGTGGTTAAGATAATCAGTTTTATTTTTCTGCTCACCCACCATCTCTGTTACAGAGATTGTTGTGTGGTTAAGATAATCAGTTTTATTTTTCTGCTCACCCACCATCTCTGTTACAGAGATTGTTGTGAGGTTAGTTTATTGTTTTAGCTAGTTCTATTTTTTCAAGTTTTATTTTCTGTCAAAGGGGTAATCATACAGCCCACCTATCCGGTGTATCCTCTATCCACTTGTCATCTCCTTTTAGGGACTTCAAGTTGGGTATGAAAAGCAGGAGAAGTGGGGGCTTAGTTTAATTAAAACAACATTTTTTTTTCTGTTACAAACACCCTTTATTTTTTAGTCCAAGATCAAGTACCAGCACCTCCCATAAGGGATACCGCTTGGTTGATCTTGTTGATAGTTTAAAATAAACCTTATATGCTAATCACCAAGATTAAAATTTACCCTCTAAAATTAACCAACAACAACTTCACTAGCCCTTGTTCCTCTACTCGGTTATCACCCTTCGGGGTACTCACGAGATACGACAGGGGATAGTGTCTAATAGGCATCCATCTAGCTGTTTTTCCTATTGATTAAAAACAGTGACTCAGAGGCGACTTGGGGTAGAAGACCGTGGGGGGTCTCTAGGCGTTCTACGTCCTCCTTGTTGAGCACCGGGCCATTGGGGTTTGACCTGGGAGCTACGGGTGGGCTTTGCTCCCACTTTGTTGAGCGCACCAGCATTCCTTCTTTGACTTGAAAAATACTAGATTTGGGTAGTCACACCACCGGTTCGAAAACTAAATTTCAAGAGGAAAAACCTTAATAAAGTCTACCTAAAATAAACCAAGAGACATTGCAAAACCGGTTCTATAACATTTTTTTTCATTTTTGTGCACTTCCACTCCAGCATTGCACTCCAACACTTTACTTTCAGTCTCATTTACTTTTCAGTTTCATTTACTTTCAGTTCTACAATTGTTTATGTGGTGAATGCTTAACATTTGTTTAACTGCTTCAAGTAATTCAACTTAAAGTCTTTCCTTTTTTTTTTATTTACTGTTGGTTTGATCAATTTCATTTAAGGCATTTTCCTTCTGCTATCTCTTGTCTATAACTTGTAAATCTGGTTCATATTTGTCTAAACTATAACTATTTTACTTGTTCATTTGTTTATACTGAGAAATTTAGATCATCTGTACATTGCTTAGATATCTTGATTCATTATTGTATCATTTATTTGTGTATTCATCTCATTTGTTAGACAACTTAACCTGTGGGATAATTAACTTAGACTGCATCCATTAAAAGTTGCATTCTCTGACTCCATTCTTTAGGCACTGGTTATAAATAAAAGGATTGACTGTCATTTAAATATTGCATCTTGCATTGGTTTGACTGTCATCTCTCAAAACATTAGTCTCAATCATAATAAAAGATCCCTTTAATTAATTTGTAATTAATTAATAAATCTGGAACTTAGTTTTCCTGTAGGGACTACCCCCCTTGGCTCTGTTGGGATCTTGCCTAAACGGAGGGGTTGTGGATTGTGGTGACAGTGGTCCCCAGCTCTCGCTTGCCCCCAAGGACACACATAGCAGGTTGTGACTTTCCTGTGTCTTAAAGTGTGAATTAGGCGGCAACAAGGCCTTATGAGGTTATTAGAGCCTACGTGTCAGTTTTTTTCAACATGCTAGGCATTCGAATTGAGCCGTATGGACATGTACTAGGTCCTCCTAGAGTTTCGTCTGATTCCGAGAAAATGTTTTTTTTTTCGTTTTTAAGCCATTTTTTAATGGTTTAATTAAAAAACTTAAGAGTGTAATACAAGTTAGATGCAGAGTCCGTTTTTGGCTTGGGGATACTTGTTTTCACACTCAGAGCGTCCTCTTTACCCCAGGGACTACTTTTCATATCAGTCGAGCAACTGTAACACCACTGGTTCGAAAACTAAATTTCAAGAGGAAAAACCTTAATAAAGTCTACCTAAAATAAACCAAGAGACATTGCAAAACCGGTTCTATAACATTTTTTTTCATTTTTGCGCACTTCCACTCCAGCATTGCACTCCAACACTTTACTTTCAATCTCATTTACTTGTGAGTTTCATTTACTTTCAGTTCTACAATTGTTTATGTGGTGAATGCTTAACATTTGTTTAACTGCTTCAAGTAATTCAACTTAAAGTCTTTCCTTTTTTTATTATTTACTATTGGTTTGATAAATTTCATTTAAGGCATTTTCCTTTTTCTATCTCTTGTCTATAACTTGTAAATCTGGTTCATATTTGTCTAAACTGTAACTATTTTACTTGTTCATTTGCTTACACTGAGAAATTTAGATCATCTGTATATTGCTTAGATATCTTGATTCATTATTGTATCATTTATTTGTGTATTCATCTCATTTGTTAGACAACTTAACCTGTGGGATAATTAACTTAGACTGCATCCATTGAAAGTTGCATTCTCTGACTCCATTCTTTAGGCACTGGTTATAAATAAAAGGATTGACTGTCATTTAAATATTGCATCTTGCATTGGTTTGACTGTCATTTCTCAAAACATTAGCTTCAATCATAATAAAAGATCCCTTTAATTAATTTGTAATTAATTAATAAATCTGGAACTTAGTTTTCCTGTAGGGACTAACCCCCTTGGCTCTGTTGGGATCTTGCCTAAACGGAGGAGTTGTGGACTGTGGTGACAGTGGTCCGCAGCTCTCGCTTGCCCCCAAGGACACACATAGCAGGTTGTGACTTTCCTGTGTCTTAAAGTGTGAATTAGGCGGCAACAAGGCCTTATGAGGTTATTAGAGCCTACGTGTCAGTTTTTTTCAACATGCTAGGCATTCGAATTGAGTCGTATGGACATGTACTAGGTCCTCCTAGAGTTTCGTCTGATTCCGAGAAAATATTTTTTTTTTTCTCGTTTTTAAGCCATTTTTTAATGGTTTAATTAAAAAACTTCAGAGTGTAATACAAGTTAGATGCAGAGTCCGTTTTTGGCTTGGGGATACTTGTTTTTACACTCAGAGCGTCCTCTTTACCCTAGGGACTACTTTTCATATTAGTCGAGCAACTGTAACACCCTGTGGAGCATTATTCAGCTAAAGATGCATTAGAATGGTATTTTAATGCTAAATTACATCAATTTGGCACCATAGTCAAAAGTTTTAAAAGTCAAAATTGAGTGGTTCAAGGTGGAGAAATGACATGGCATGGGTCGCCCATGTCATGCGATTCTCTTTTGGTCTATATGCATTTCAAAACTTTGGTATAAATAAAACAAATTAGAAACATGGTATGATGCTCATATCTCTTCATGTAAATGAGATTCACGTGAGGTGGGAAGGAGGGGTCCACCCCATCCAAAGTTTAAAAGCTTTGTTGTAAGGTAAACATTAAGTTGAACCTTGGTCTTTCCCCATGCTAGCAAATCATGTGAAGGATGATGTCAACCGACTTCACCAACTTTCATGAGCTCACGTGTGAGGAAGATTGACGCCAAGCTTGGTTGGTGCTTGGTGCTTGGTGTGTTGGCGGATGATGGTGAGTTAATTAGAAGAGGTGTCATTCACCTTTTAGTCCCTCCTCACTTCAACTTAGTCTAAGCTCAGTTTAACTCAGATAACTCCGGGTTTATCTTCAGTGTTGGTAGCACCCCCTCTGGGTCTCTTTTGGCTATTTAAGCAAGGCCCATTCACTCTCTTTTGGCATGAAGTGTATGGAGCCTCTCCTCCTATTTGTAATCTGTTGAATATTTTATGTGAATAAAGATTGGCTTTGGAGGTCATATTGTGGATTGTTGTTCTAGCTGGATGGTGCTATCCTTGTATGGTTGAGGTAAGTGTAGAGTTTTAAATCTTGCATCTTGTTTAATAACATATTGAAAGGTTGGCCTAATGATTAGTATTAATCAATAGGATGAGCATTGTTGTTTCAATTCTTAGGGAAAATTCCATTTTGTCAAATTCAATATTTTGCATATTTACTTGTTTGTGAGTATGCTCTTTTCATTCACATTTTGGATTTCACTAACCCTTTAACAAGTTTATGTAAGTGCAAGTGTCTTTCAGGTTTCTCTTGGGTGGATTTGAAGAAGATCTAGTTTGTTTCTCCTACTCTATGCTCACTTTTCAATAAACCTTGTCCTCTTGAAGCATTTCAACCGATCTTCAATTGCTAAATCGTTTTACCAGAGCTCCTAACCTTCTTCCTTTAAAAAATTAAATTTCTCATTTGGTTACTGAGTTACTTCCATACTTTAGATCTACATGCTTAAGATAAATATCTTCCTTAGATCTAGTTTATAGAAGTGTTTTATTTGGTGCTTAGATCTAAATTTTCATAAAGTTGATCTCTCTTTCATCTAGATCTAGTATCAAATCTATTTTTCTTTGCAAGCATTTCAAGGATATTTTTAGTTTGCTAGCTTAAAGTAGTTTGCATTGAGTATAATAAGAATATCTAGCAATCAAGTGCCTTATTGGCAGCCTTGCAAGGGGCTGCCCAAGACTCTAAGAAGTTGGGTTTCAATCCCAATTTTCTGTTTTTTTTTTGCATTTTTTACGTAGTTTTAACTTAAGAAAAAATTTCAATTTTTTTTGCATTGTCCAAAGACACTTCTAAAGTGTTTTTGGGCACATTTAAACTAATATTGCTTGCTGGTTTTTAGTAGGTCCATCCAAAAAGAGGAAGAGGTGCTGCTCGAAAGATGACTTTTGGGCCATCTGAAGCTCCCCAGGAGTGTCCCCACCTTCCATGTTCACTTTTGGACAGTTTTGTAAACCCTTGGGTTTGTCTTGTATAAGAACCAAGTGGTATTTTCTTCTAAGCATTGTAACTGATTAGTAAAAAATGATCTAGAGTAGGCTCTTCCGAGCCCACTCCCCATTCCCTAGGGGGGATTTGCGTCGATTTCCCATTTTTGCATTTTTTCGCACTTTATTTATTTATTTTTGTTTAGTTTAGTTTGTTTTATTAATCTGCAAGATAGTATACTTGATTTAATGCTACAAGATTTCATTAGTCCATATTTCAAAGTAATACTTGTATTTGCCCCACGATTTCTCGAGTGACCCAAAAGGGGAAAGAGATTCATGTTAGATAAATTAGATAACCCTTTTTGCTTTATTCTATCTTGCACTTTAATTTTAAATTCACTACAAAAACTTTAATATAATCCACCCCTCCTTGCTTTCTCGATTGTAGTTCACTTGAACCGAAAGAGATTCTTGGAGGTCACTTTTCTTCTTCTAAACAACTAAACAATTATTAAAATCCTTAAAATCCTTTAGACTCCATTGTGTATGCTCTGCACCGCTGCGGTTCGTCCGAACAATTGGCTGCATCAAAAGCAACGTGGGTGATTAGATTAATTAAGTTTTCATGCCCCAATTAACCTCCTAGGCGAAAATCCAACGCCTCGAATTAATCCGTTGCGGTGGAAAAATCTACAAAGGAAGCGGGAACAAATAGGTAGCGACCTCGAGACACCGTTAGGCTACATCCTTGTTGGTGTAGTGTGGAACACGTTGTTATCACATATATAGTAGCCAGGCTACCATATTCTATTTTTCAGACATAGTACCTTTTTCAAGCAGATCTCTTACATATGAGATGCTGAGATGAGCAGTTTTGATGGATCATTATTATATTAGTGGACTATTGTACTCTCCCATGTCAGGACTGAGTCTCAGGACACTCAGATTTGAGGACCGATGTAGCCATTTATGTCATTTTCAGAGCAGTCATTGATGCCTAGTTTTATATCAGTTCTTTCTCATTGGACAGATGGTGTCTCAGATGGATTATATTGCATAGTTATGACTCAACATTTATATTGTGTTATGGTTATTATTGCTCTTATACTGATTTTTGTGACATTTATTAACTTGTGGTATCATGATCTGGCGGTCATAATTATATGGACTTGGTTGTATCTTGTACTATGTATTGATGTCCTTACTTAGACTTGGAAGTTCTTGATCTATACTCATTGGTTTTACCCTCCTTAGGGGGGATAGAGGTAGTCATTCCCACCGTTGTTTTGGTTTGCTAGTGTTGGCTCCATCATTCATTGTCTTCACCCATCCATTACCTTCCATTTTAGTTTTCAACCCGACTGACTTCTTGACTTGTGGCATGGAGGACCTTTTTCCCCGCTAGAACCTTTATTGGACAAGCCTCCCTGTTTATATTATGTCTCGGCCCTGAGTTGGTGACAGAACTAGCCTTGGTAAGTTGGATTGTATGCCTAAATCATTCTGGTCGGTTGTCTCGATGTTTGGCATTGTGCAGAACTCCCCCTAGTCACTTGAGATGTTGTTGGCTAAAACTGAAAGCTCATGTACTAATTGTATTGAAATATTGAATATGCGCCCATAGAAAATGAAAATTATAAAACTGTGTTTTTTAACATATGTAAAAAGGGCAAGAGCAATGCAATGCTAAAATACTCCTTGAAGAGTATAAGAAAAGGTCCAAAAAAGCAATGGTTAAAAATATGCTATATCCAAAAATTGTTGACCTTATTAAAATAAATATGTCCCGGATGAAAGCTGCGATTAGCTGTGCTTTTAAGCACTGGTGAAGTTCCAAAAGGGTCATATAAGCCAAAAAGGCCATCAAATAAAATGATGATCCTAATGAACTTGGATCAAGCTTGATGTAGACATGATGCCTAAGTTGAATAAGCACTCTCTAAACAACTCACCCATTTGTGAGGCACTGCCATTCCTTGTGTTGTTGTTTGTCTGACATTGGTTATAGTGAGTATTCCCTTTCCATTATCCAAAGTGTCATGATGTTGAGTAGGAAGTCCTCCTTTGCCTTAGCCTTGTCATTTTCACCCTTCACCCTTCACTAGCAAATTGGCTACAGCTATAAAGTGAGTATAGTCTTGAAAGTCTAAGTCTGAGTAATAATAAATAAAGCCTTATATATGTATTGGTTGATGTACCGCCAGTGAAATGAATGCTACTTGTTGTGATTGTTACTTTACTGAGTTGTAGAGCATGTCTTAACCTTTTAACACTTGCAGCGGATGGATATAGTTTGAGTTATTATTGGTGTCTGATTATTCACAGATGGTTGTATTGTTTATTGGATATGATTGATGATCAGATAGAGACCTATGAGGGGTATGAGTATACACCTTAGATGGATTTGGACTCTCTGAGTCTAATGAGACAGTTTATTTCCAGTTGCGGGCACTTACAGATGTGATCAGGTTCATTCTGCCTTTCTGATGCAGTTTTTCTTCACAGATTGATATTTTTGAGCAGAGAGATGTTTCAGTTGGATCTCTTAGGGCATTGTATGGGCATAGGGGGGTGCAGCTACTTGTTTGTACCATAGTACCCCCATCCCAGAGAGCTTGGTGGGCTCAGTTTAACAACGCAGGCACCCTAGGAAGCTGTTTTGGCAAGATCACGTTTCCCGAGGCAGATTAAAAAATGATTAAATGGCTATTGAAGAAATCGATTTAGGCTACTAAGGCAAGGAAATGACATGGGATGAGTCATGATGATGAGAGTGATTGCCTCCACACCTCTAGCAGTTGCAGCTCCTGATTGGGCCTACATCTATTTTTGGGCATTTTTATATTATTTTTTGGAGCTCTTTTTGGGAGGCTCACGATTTCCTCAAGGAGGCACAAAAGTCAAATAATTAAATTATTATATTATTTTATTGTGCCATGGGGACACCCAGAGGGAGTTAATCAAACACTCCTTGGACCCACCATGTGCTTTCATTTATTTCTTGTTGAGTGGGTTACATTTTTTGGGTGGGTTAGTCCACTTTGATAAATTATGGTTATATTGATCCATGTATTGTATGTTGAGCTCATCTCAACCATTAATTAGAATATTTCATCTTTTAATCTTAGCCACTTGTTTCGAAAGTGGTTAGGATTCGGTTATGATTGAGGTTCTCTCATTTTTATTTAAAGGAGAGAGCTTCTCATTTGTAAGAGGTCTTTGGCTCTTGGATTTGAATAATAGAAAGACTTTTTTGTGGAAATTTTTCTGGATCTGCTTTGCATCTGATGTGCTCAAATGGTGATTAGCTAGTCTTTCGCTTCCTAGCATTGTGGAAATTCTCGTGAGATCTATATTTTTCGTGGTTATCATTGTTTTGTCTACAGGAGGGCGTTTTGGCTGGAGCGTTTTTGTAGGGGGACCTCAACTCGCTCGGTTCTCTTCGTCTTGGATCAGGGGGTTTTCATTAGTTTCATTGTGATCTATGATTACTTCATTTTACTGTCTTGTAGCATTCAGTTTCTTTATCTTGTATTAGCAAATCTGATATGGTTGGCGTTTACTCATGCAGGGTAGGGGGCGCATTGGTGGCTTGGAGCTTGCATATGCCATAGAAATCATGGGGATCTTCCATAATTGATCGAGATAGAAAAGATCGTCACTGTTACAGACTTCTACAAGCATTTCCAGGTAGGATCCAACAGGTAAGTCTCTGTTTTTTTAGATCTTATTCCATTGTACCTTGCTTTTCTTCAACTCTTTCCAAAAACTCCTAAAGCACTAAAAACCCTAAAAATCAATAAACTTGGGAATAATCCGATCTTTTGCCAAACCATTTTTGGGATTCATAGATCGGGCCTCCCCTTCATCAAATCAACTGAAACGCTGGTCAAATTCCTCACAGTTTGACCTAGATTTGATTTTTAAGCAGAAAACTGCATAACCCCCACTGAAAAATTGACTTGCTAGGGCTTTGAGTTTTTCTAAATTCTGACTTCACAGACGGATAGATCGGGTCCCACACAGCCTAAATCAACCCCAACGCTGTCAAATTGCTTGACCATTTGACCTAGATCTGAAAAATTGACTGAAACTGCCTTAGCGCCCTCACAGAAAATTAGACTTTTCTGAAAGTGAGTTTTTCTGAAATCTGATAAGATAGATAGATAGATCCGGTCCCAAGCATTCCAGAACACCCCCAATGCTGAGCTAGTTCTCTCCGGTTTGCCATAGATCTGAAAAATTGGTTTTCAACCTCCTAGTCCCCCTCATCAGATTTTGACTTTTCTAGATCTGATTTTTCTGTTGATTTTTTGATTTGGGCTTGTAGATCTGGTCACCCTGACCTCTTCTCTCCTTCAACGCTGAGCCATCAGCCTCCAGGTAACCCTAGAACTGTAGATCTATCCTCCTAAGCCCTTGCGCTAGCCATCCATTGAGCTGGGTTTCCTTTACCTTAGCTTTTCCGGACCAACTACTTTCTGGGTTCGTAGATCAAGGTGTCTCTCATGTGGGTTCTCTGAAACATTGGTTTACTGCTGACTCCATTGCCCAATGCACACAAGGCACTGATCTCCTAGCTATCGCTAGCCCCATCTTGACCTCATTCTTACTCCTTTTGCTAGCACCTACTGATAACTCAAATCATCTATCCTTCACTGATATTGTCCCCTTGGTACTAGGTAGTCCCAACTCTGTTCTTGTTCACCCTGTCACAGTTACGTTTCCTAAGACAGTGGTCATCTTCATCAGTTGCTAGTACCTAACCCTAGAGCTAGGGTTTCCATTCACCTCGCACCTTAAATATCTTGAAGCCCCATCTGATCTTTGTTTGGTGTCTAGGTCCGGTCTCTCCTGTCGGGAGCAGATCTGGGTCTCCCTCATTGTTGTCTTGGACTAGGATAACATAAAATGAAGGCTGCCTTGATTGGCGTGACAATCATCCATTTGGGAGTCTAGGCAGTCGTGGTTCCACCCCTTAGTTGCTTGCCCCTCTACTATCCATCTTGGATCCACTTCACACAGGAAACTACAAGGCGGGTGATAACACACGTCTCAGAGACTTCAACCAGCCCACATATTCCTTGCGGGGAGCCGCATCGGATAACGTTTTTGGACACACTCCTCATACCTTCGGGTATATTTGGAGTTCCCTCTTCCCCTTAAGTTAATCAACTCATCCCCACACTAATCTAAAATTTGACCAAGAGCACTTGCAACATTTTTCTTTTAGCAATACAACAACACTTTTCTCTGTGGACTCCATTTTGGCACTGGTTCTTTACTTGATATAATCATCTGTTTCCACATGCTTTATATATCATATATTGATCTTTATGTTGTTGTGTTTTAATTATGTTGCAATATCTTGTGTTAGTTTTTATTTCATCAAACTCCTAAATAACTAATTCATCACCATCTCACTAGGCCTTAACAGCCTTAGCAATTTAATAGGGTCTACCCTCCTTGACTTTCTTACGAGTTTGCCTAAATGAAGGAGTCAATAACAAGGTGACAGCATTGACTCGAGACTTTCCCCCAAGGACAGACTGAGTGGCTTGAAGATTTCTGCCACGTCCCCCTTAGGTGTGTGAAAGGCGACAACAAGTACTACGAAAGAGAAACTATATCTAAGCTTTTGATAAAGTAAACTTGGAAAATTTCTTAGATCTATATAACAAGAAATAAAATGATAAACTTTAAATCTTAGATCTACTTGTTATGAAGCAAAAAAGTGACTAGAAAGAAATAATTTGAAGTTTTGAGGATGAAGAAGGAAAATCTCAAGCCCAAGCTTGAACAAATTTGAGAAAGGAGAGAGCCCATGGAACAAGAAACGTTAGATTCATAAAAATATAGTGAAGAAAGATAAGATGCAACCGAGCTTCGACCTCTACTTCACGTTTGGTGATCTGCAAAGCTACAAAAACCTTTAAGCAAGTGATTAGATCTAGTATGGTAAATTAAACAAGAACAAAAGTGCACAAGTATAACCGACTACAAAATGCAACTGTTAGATCTTATATAACTACACATAAGTAAGCAAATTGAACCTTCAAATGCCTACTCTATAGAATGGAATATAATCTTCTAAGCTAGATAATGAAACTTGCATAAACAATAATGAAGCTACACAAGATATCACCTTTATTATAAGCCAAGCATTCACCATGAAAATTCGGTAACCAACAGATTGTCCTCCAAAGTCTCAACTTTATTCATAACAAAGATAAACAATTACAATTATATGAGCAGAGGTCCCTTGCTTCCCTCAGAATGAGGAAGAAAGCCTCGCTTAAATAGATTATACAAAACCCCCAGGGGTGCACCAACCAACTGAAGTAGACATGAGTTAACAAGGGTTGAAGGAGTGATCTGTGGGATCTTGATTGGTTGTATCTTATGGAGGAGGGTCCACCTCTCCAAGAGAGGTGCGCACTCACCAAACCTCCCCATCAACCCATCCATGCATTGACACACAACTCAAGTTAGCAACCACAAATGAGGGGCGCATATTTCAATGATGTATGACTCGTCACCTACCAAAATACACCCCAATCATGCACTAAATGCTTGAGTTGACCTCGCCTTACACTTAGGAAGGAGACCTCTGCCAAATTCCAAGTCAATCTAATGTTTAAATGCCAACTCAACCAAGCGTGAGGGCCCACTTCTACTCACACACGAGTTTGATGAGAGGGCCTGTATCCAAAGCTTATTTAAATTATTAACCCTCCACACATTAATAAATAATGATTCCTTTGTCCATAGTATGATGTCATCCACCATATGAAACAATCGCCACCCTTTCCAAGTCATAATTTTAACTTTTAATTTTTTTTTTTGACTTTGGTGCATTTCATCAAAATTTAGCATTTTTTGATGTTTTGTAGCATCTTTAGCGAAATAATGCCATACGAGCCAATTTAGTCCCCCCAAAGCATGAGAAGAGTGGGCCCCGAGGTAAAGGAGGTGCTTTGAGCTTGAAAATGAGCCCATACATGCCAAAAACGGACTCCGTATCTTACGCTTTTTATTTTTCCATTTAAACCATTAAAAAATGGCTAAAAAAATGGAAAAAATTATTTTTTTCGGAATCGGACGAAACTCTAGGGGAAACTAGTACATGTCCATACGACTCAATACCGATGCCTAATACGCTTATATACATTGACACATGAACTTTAATAATCTCCTAAGGCCTAACCACCAAGACAAAAATTCCAGCTTTGGAGGAGCGGTGAAAAATTCGAAAATTATACATCGCTTATTCAACATTGCATAATTGACAAGGGAAAAAACACCTTGAAATAATCGGATTGATAGCTAAGTCCTAGGAATCCAAGTCCTTTACAAAAAGTTTGCCATGTTAGAGCATTTATTACAATGCCCCCAAGGGGTATGAACATGCATTTAAAAAAAAAAGGGCCCACAACTGGTCTTGATGTAACCACGGAACTTTTGAGCACTGACAATGAACAATTGACTTGTTCAATACTCTAGCGGCTCACAGGAAATCCACTAAGTGCAAAATTAGTGGATAACACAGTTCACCTAGACACCTTTCTAGCCTAGTGCCCCTTTGTCTAACCCCTCTATTTCATGTGTTTGACTCTCCTAGCCTCATAAACCCCATTAATCCCTAAAGATAAATCGTCCCTCCTATTCTCACATGTGTAAAACACACTTCTTATTTCCTCACATGTGTGGCATATTTCCTCACTTCATTTTTATTTGACCCTATTTCCCTTGTTTGGACACTCTCCGAGCTATTTGGAGGTTGTTGGATGAATATTAGGAGTGTTAACTATTGGCCCACACGTGCCAACTTTTTCTAAAATCTTCCCTTGCTAACCAAATAATCCTCCTTCGACCAAATTGTTCTCTTTCAGTGAGGCATCCTCCCTCTTTTGACTTGTTTAAGGGCCTTTCTAACCATTCGTTCTCTTTTTTAATCATTGTTTACCATGTGAGGAGGATTTTAGTTAGGGTTTGAGTCTTTTGAGAATAGATCTACGGTTTGAGTCATAAATATTAATTGCTTATTGGGAAGAGGTTGAGTCTCTCATATTATATAAAGAGCACTCCTCTCTTATTTGCGTTGTTGGTTGTTCCTAGTCCTACACAAGAGCTATTTTTGTACATTAAAAGAGTTCTTAATAATATTATATCTGTCTCATAATTTTAAAAATCAAAATCGGGTAATGCCCCCATCTTTCAATCCGACCAGTAGGAGGGGACATTAAGTAAATCTGGGCGTCTAAATTTCGCCCATAACCATAATTACGAATTCATAACAAGAAAAACATGTTTGTAGATGCACACATCTAGCATGCACATGCAAGGTTAATCATTACAGGCATATGCCTAAAACCATTGCACATCAAATACAAAATAGTACTTTTCTAAGTCACCTGACACAGGACACAGGACACGGGGATTCGAGTGTTTGACACGGACACGATGACCCCCAGAATCAGGACATGTAGGACACATT
>LPNX010483636.1:238992-271948 GCA_001517045.1 Pseudotsuga menziesii
ATATGTATTACAGAGATGTCAAAATGCCACTAACAAATGCAAAATAAACCAATAGTAATAGTAAATACAAAAAGGGATAGATCAAGATGGAAGAATGAAGAGTCTCATTTATCAATAGTCCTCCTCCATGCCTGAATCAACAAACTCATCACTGCTCTCTTCTTCTTCCTCCTCCTCTCCACCCATCTGAGGATCAATATTTGCTGGTGTGGAGGATGACCCCTCCAAAGGATCACTATTATCAAACGTCACCGGCTCTAGCATTGGATCATTAAGATCCAGGTTGGCTAATGCCAACTCAGTACTGCTTTCCAAACCCATATCACCAGGAAAGACATCCCACATCTTTGTCTTTCCTTTCACCCACTCCTCCCTCTTCCTGTAAATAAGACAAAGGTTGGTGTGCACATACACCATCGTCTCTGCTCTGGACTGCTCAATCTTGCTCTTCTTCAAATTGTACAAGTTGCCATATGTGCTCCAATTCCTCTCACAACTAGAGGATGATGTAACTTGAGAGATGATCCTCAATGATAGCTTCTGTAGAAGAGGGCATGTTGCCCCATGAGTTGCCCACCAATTATAGGGCTTCTTGACTGCCCTGTCTCCAACCACATCATAGCCGCCAAATCTCCCAGTAGTAGTGGAAAACTCTACAAAGCCCTCCTCCACCTCATCAAGTAAGTCTCTATCCTGAAATAGTTGCCTAAATGCTATCTTCCTCCCTTGTGAAATCTCTCCATCCATGTGAGGAGGGGCTCTATGTGAGGGCCCACCATTGAGCCATTCTTGACTGTAGAACTTGGGGTTCAAGGAGTGGGCCAAGCAATACAAATGTGTGCAATTCTTATCCCACTCGGAGATAAGAATATCCTGAATGGTGGACCATAAGTTCTTTGTTGATGTCTCATACTCGGGACACTCATTCTCCATAACAATGGTCCTCATGGGCTTAATCATGGAATCCCACCCCTCATAAGCATCTGCTAGGATGGGCTAGTCGGTGTCTGCAAAGTGCCACAAAGAAATGAGTGGCTCCATGATCTTAATGGTAGGATCCACCCTCTACCACCAAACATCATATAATACCGTGTCCTTCACCTTTTTGGAAGCACTTTGATCGGTCTTTCTCTAGAAAGACCAATACTCTGAAATCACCATGGACCCAAGAGCGGTTTTGACCTCCCCCAACCTCTTGAGCATGATGAATGAGGAAGCAAACCAAGTATCTACAATCTTCAGCAATGAAAGATGTGTGTACTTTTTGTAGATGGTGAGGGAATTTGTGTGGTTTTGTACAAAGTTATGGATATGGCGTGCATCCTCAATAATGTTGCCAATCCGTGGACCATGTCACATCTGAAGCAATGGATTTGAGTGCTAAGTTCAAGGAATGGACAATGCAAGGTGTCCAAAAAATTTGTAAGAGCAATAAAAGCAAGTATAAATGACTCTACAACACTAACAACTCAAATCATTAAAATGACCTTTCCCCTATATAAATCTTGTGATAAATTTAAACAATGAGCAAATTAGCAATGAAAGGTGTCCAAAATGAAAATACCTGTGGATATTTAGTTTCCACAATCATGCCAGCGGCCTTGCAAACAGGTGCAAAGTCCGGGATTATTTGTACATAAGAATTAACACCTATTTCTTCAATGATTTTGATGAATAACTCACCCATAAAATGTGCATCCTTGTATTTCCCAAGAGCATCCACCGCTTTCAAGAACATAGGTCCATTTTGGGAAGATACCATGAAATTGATGATTGGATGGTGTGCTGGATCCGTCCATCCATCAAAAACAATACTCACTGTGGATGAGGGCCATGTTGATCTAATTGGCTCAAGAATTTTATCCACCTCCTTCTTTGCCTTTACTAACAATGTGGTTCTAAGCTTCTCTGAACTGAGAGGCACATAACCAGATGGAGGTCGTTCAATGAGACTTCGACACATCTCAATAAACAATGGTGACCGTGCAACATTGAATGAGATGAAGTTGAGGTAGAAAAAGAATGCAATGGTGAGGTCCACTTCTTCTGGCGCCTCTTGTTGGAAAATCTTGTCCATTTGACCACTTGAAGATGGCCTCTTTCTTGCTGGATATGTATCACCTCTTTTAGGTGGAAATGGAAGCCGGATGCTAGAGGGTTTCCTTAAGAATGGAAGAGGATCCTCATTCTTGTTCTTGCTTGATGCTGCTACATTGCCTAAGCCTTCTTGATCCTCCTTTCCCATATTCCTCCTTAGGGTAACACTCATTGCTTTACATGAAGAAATCCCACAAGAAGGAAGGGCCAACAAATGGCCCTTAACTCAGTAGTATGTGCTCTTAAACTCATTCTTGCAAAAATTGCAAGTCCAAGACACACTGCCTCCCCCACATAGCTTTTCCCCAGGCCCTTCTTTCCTAGTCACATATCTGCACAAAGGGTATTTTTTCTCTTGGGCTTGTTGTCTTGCTAAAAAAGGGTTCAATGGAGCATGAGCTCCACTAGTAGCAGATGGAGCACTAACAGGTGGAGTAGAAGAGCTTGTGTTTAGAGGAATAGGAGAGGAGACATTAGATCGGGCATTTCTCCCTTTCCTTTGCCCTTTAGCTCCTTCCCTAGCTAAATGAGACATTTTTCTTCTTGTTTGATGGTTGAGCTTGCAATCCACCCAACCAAATCCACTCTCAATGCACTTGGAAACCCTTGCAAGGCCTTCAAATCTTCGTCACTTGCACAAAAAACACTACTTAGAGTCCTCTCCACAATTGCAAATGACAAAAAAGAAGTCAAAATTTTGTTTTAAAGTGGTCTAGGGCATCCCTTCCTCAAAAAAAGTGTACTGTTTTCGAGACACGTACTGACAGGCGTGGGATTGTCCGAAATCGGGACACGCTAGATGGATGTGTCCGACACGCTCTGTCAGCGTGTCTGTGTTGGACACGCGGACACAGGACACGTTGCCCCATATGGACGTATCCAGTATCTGAGGTACTTATCTTTAAAGAAAGAAGATCCAAGCAACTAGCTGTGTAAGAGCGATTTTCCATCCAACTATAGGCACTCTGTCCAACATATGCTCTTTATGCTAAGAGGCCACCCGTAAGCCGCTATGAGGCCACCAGGGAAAAGGAAACAACTACAAGCTTCTCTCTCTCAACCCACAACCCATTCTACTCTCTATGCTTAACCAAAAGCTCAACCAAATCTCTACAAGGATCTCATTAAGCCATCACAACCATGGCACTCCTTCGAATTTCCCCACACAACAAAAGGAAGACATTTCCCTTCACTGATCCATAGTTCCCTCAGGAAATCCAATCCTTACAGTGTTTACTAGTGTGTACAGTAAGAGTCCAACCTGTTGTATGTTATTGGAGAACCTCCTGCAACATTAATTATTGGCTTCTTAAGCATCCGAAAGTATCATAACTCAATGGGTAAGGGTTCTGTTATCACAAAAGCTGTGGTTGCCTCTATAGAGGATCCTATCTAGGATGGGCAGAGGATGGGAAGGCACACTAGGTGACCCAAGAGTGCCTCAACCCTTGTAAGTGATGCGAGTGTCACAACAGATGAGATGCTGTTCACTTTTTCCAAGCCGAAGCTAAGCCAAGGGGGAGATCCTGGCTAACCTATGAAGGCTGACTGACTAACAACAAGACACACAGGAAAACAAAAAGATGATGAGTGCAAAACAATTTGGTCTTGAAACTAAACCCTAGATCAAAGAAATAACTAGGGGAATGGAGGCAAAATTCAACTATGCAGGTGAGAAGGCTTATGAGAATTGTGAAAGGCTCACCTGATATTAATATCTTCCCACTAGCAAAAGTTATAGTATCAGATCTAGGATAAGAGAAATGCTAGACAAGATGACTAAATACTAAATAGTGACTATGTGAGAAATGAACTGTTAAATAAAACAACTACACAATTTCAAAACTATCAAGCCCTAGCACGTGAAATGCAAGTTATGATGAAAGATTGGCAAAATAAAACACATAACCAGCACACCCAAATCCACAAAACAAGGAAACGTGGGCCGTCCAAGGAGGGTGCACTCTACCTAAGAAGACTAGCGCCTGGAAGGGTTTAATGGACTTGGATAGTCACGGGATTTGGTCCCTAAGGTTTTCATGCCACTTCTAACTTGGGTTTAAAAGGAAACACAAAAATCACGGTTAGAAGTGAAGATATAAATTTTGGGGGTTTTATGTAAGTTTTTTCTGCCAACTATGGATTGAAAAATAAACTAGAGAGAGGCTGAGATACTCACTAGGAAAAAATAAAGGTCGGTTGAGGTTATTCTCCCCATTGTCAATCAACAAATTCAAATGACTTGATTCTCCACCATGAACAAGCTAATTTCCTTGAGTCCAAGACGCCCTGCCACAACAAAAAGAGTAATGTTAGCAAGCTGCAAAGCAAATCCAAATGCTATGATAAAATCTGAAAATAATTGCAAGGAAAAGAAACTAAATGCTAAGAAAAAGGTAGCAAAGAAATTGCAGATCCAAATCTAAACAAACTCCCCCAAAGAGAAAATGCCAAACAAAGGGTGGCGCTGCCACCAATTCGCCCAGCCAAGGACACCCTCCTGCAAAAGATTTTGATGATAGATATTGCTCTAAATGGTAACTCACTTCATGGATAATGCTGAGACATGGAAAATTTCACAATCAAATTTAGAAAAGGAAGCACAAGACAAGTAATGGATCACAATCTCTCTTGGTTCATTACTTCAAGATCCAAAAGTCCATAACAATAGAGAAATGGCAAGCAAGATCCCTAGCCCAAAATGATGAAGGGATGAGATCTATTCTCATCAATCTAAATCAACGGTAGATAGAGTGCTGAAACATAACACATGAGCTAGCTACATGAGCGGGGACGAATTCCTCAACATGCCCTAGTTGAACAACATAAAAATGTCATAAATCATGAAGTAAATGAGGAAAGGGACTGCCTAGGGGTTTATGTCCCCCTAAGGTGCTCTCTTTTACAATTTTTTTATGTAAATACATTAAAAGTTAAAACCATAAGTTGAAAATCTCCACATGAAGCAAATTCGCCCTCTAGAGCAAATACCCTAATTTGAGTCCTAGCTAGAGCCTATTCATTGGCTCAAGTGTTGAAATCCTTGACTCTGATTAATTGGACACCTAAACCTTTGAATATACTTACTTCATGTTAGTTTTAGAGTGTATGTATGTACATGTGAAAAATTATAGTGGAGAGATTTGAACATTATATTTTATTAATGATGCTGTGGCAATATTACAATTACCTCAATGACAAACATAGGAGAATTGGAAACATTGCCTAGATGGTAATTTGATTCTCTCAGGCCAATGTTGGCCTTTCGTACAAGTTTAAAGTGTGATTATTAAATGGGAAAATAACTTTCTTTGGTAATGTGCTTCCAGAGAAATTCTTGGCCTCACTAGGAATTGTATCTTAGCAATTTGTGACCTATCATACATGGCAGAACATAGATGAGTAATTAGGGAAGAAGTTGAGGTATCCAAAAGAATCAAACTGCAATTTCTTTTTCTTCAAACATTGCCAGATTGAACAGTCTTCTAAGGGTTCTTTGTAGGCACTCTAGTTCCACAAGGGTTTTCATAAATATGTAGGAAAATATGCAGATTCCAGAAATAACAGCTAACTGAAGTCTTATTCAGTTATTTGGTTTACATTTCTTTCACTATTTCTGCAATTTACTAATTTAGCCTTTAAACAGAGCTGCATGTTAACTTGAAAATAAATGGGGCACTCCCATGTGTGCAGAAATAGTAGGAGAGTTGCGAGTCGGAGTTCAAAACATGGACATTTTGAATCAGTTCAATCATGTCTTTTGG
The DNA here is from genome assembly GCA_001517045.1 of Pseudotsuga menziesii. NCBI lineage: Eukaryota > Viridiplantae > Streptophyta > Pinopsida > Pinales > Pinaceae > Pseudotsuga > Pseudotsuga menziesii. The sequence continues at coordinate 244,854 of LPNX010483636.1, forward strand.
ATGGGAGATCTAAATTATAGGCTTGACTTTACTGGAACAGAAGAAAGACCCATGACACCACAGTATGTGATTCCATACCTTAGCTTTTGTGTAGGAGGGCCATTCTAATATTGTAGACTATCTCCTTTCCTAGTTTATGAGAAGATGACATCGATGCAATAGATTGAATGACAATGCTAAGATTTTAGTCCACGAATATGATTGCAGGAGGAGATTTTGGCATAAACAGGTAAAAACGATCATGGCTGGAGAATACAAGGATATGCTGCAGTATGATGAGGTGGTAGATTTATAAAATAAATTCTGGTTGTGAGATTTTTTTTTCTTATTCCTGTATGAATTTTTTCTCATTCAAAGTGGCTATGACTAACTGTGAATAGTGTAATTTTTGCAAGTATTCAGCTTTCAAGAGAGAAATCTGCATCAAGAGTGCTTCATGGATTTAATGAGGGGGATATCAATTTCCCTCCAACATTCAAGGTGTGTCCATATGATTTTTATATGTTATAGCTGCTTGACTATAGTTTTAGCTGAAGTGATCAAGTTTTGTCCATCTTTTTTCCTCTTTTCCTGCTGAATACTTTTGTGATTGAACATTACATTTATTAAGAAAATATAAGGAGTTCTATCTCTTTGTCATGCAGAAATGAAAATGCCTTTCTTAGTATTAGTTTCATCTTTCTTAGAACCTAAACATCTTTGGCACATGGAATTATCTTTGGCTATGGGGTATCTCATCCAACAACACTAAATATATTTTCCTTGTTAAAGATGCAAAAGGATTCGACAAATACATACAGCCAAAAGCGGATGCCTGCATGGTGTGATCGTGTACTTTGGCAAAATCTTCAAGGATCCCAAGCAAAACTTTTGTCATATACTCATTGTCCGACAATATCAACAAGGTAGCATCTAATGTTAACTCTAAAGAATTTCTTTTGATTTGACTATTTAAATCAGAATATGGACAAATGTATTTGTTGCTTCGATTACAGAATTTGTCAGATTGGTGACTTTGATTGCTCTGTATGGTACATTGTGTTCATTGTATGCAGTCCAATTCTTGTACTTGGTCTCCTTGTTTACCATGCCATTGTCTTATTCTAATTGTAAACTTATCTTCTTATAACATTTTCTCCTATCTTATGTATATTAAATCACCGCCATTTACATTCTCCACATTGTTGAATTATTGACTGTGTTTCTTTGCCCAAGGTTATGGGATTTGTACTATCTTTATTTTTGAATGGCATTTCTTATTTTCTTTTCCTATTACTGGTGCTCCTTTCCTGTCATTTTCCATTGAAGCATTCAAATTTAAATTCAACCTTCTTTTGCTAGTCTCAAGGATTTCTTTTCAAAATGTTGCATATATTATTGCATAGAACAACTAAGTATAACATGGAACAAAAGATTATATCGTCCCAAACAGAAGTTAATCAGGAAAATCCTGCCCTAAAAATGCCACATAAACAAGCATATGAACCTATGCAACAAGAGAAACTGCCTCATTGTCATGACAAGAAGCTCTGAGTTTTACTCTCCAAACAGGGTCAACTCCTTCCTAAAGGCTCTTTATATCCCCTTAAATAAAAGAAGAGGGATTCTCCTGAATTACAATGTCTCCATAGAAAGCCAATAGCAATGAACCATGCAGATTGCCATTGTGATATCTGTTGTCGCCTCTCACACACCTGGGGGGAGGACGTGGCATGAATCTTCAAGCCACTCAGTGTGTCCTTGGGGACAAGTCTCTTGTCAAGGTTGTCACTTTGTTCTTGACTCCTCCATTTAGGCCAACTCCTAACGAAGCCAAGGGGGTAGACCCTATTGGTTGCCAAGGGGGGTAGACCCTGTTAGTTGCTAAGGCTGTTAAGGCTTAGTGCGATGATGATTTAGTTGTTTTTAGGAGTTTTGATAAAAAAAATAAGCAATTGAACAAGATATTGCAACATAAATATTTAAAACACAACAGCATATAGATTAACACATGATATGTAAAGCACACAGAAACAGATGATTGTATAATGTAAAACTAGTGCCAATGGAGTCAAAAAATAAAGAGTGTTGTTATATTGCCAAAATAAATTGTGTACCAGTCGAAATAAATTCTGGACGATGCTGCCAAAAGTAAGGTACCAGTCGAAGAACAATTTAAAAAGTTCATGACAACAGATGCGAAGCATCCAAGAACACAAAAGGTAAAAATTGTTACTCCTCCTGAGGTCGAGTTTGTTGATTTAACAGCCACTACACCACATCCATCCCCAACCCAGATAGTCCTAGAAGGTTTACCAACTCCGACATCTGTTACACCAACAAATCCATACTTACAAGCACTACCTGAAAGCCTTTGAACAAAAGTTGATAAAGATGTTGACCTAAAAGAGTTTATCAACCGACTTCCCAACCTTTTTCCCATTGTTCAACAACTGAATATAACAAAACCAGTTGTCGATTCAGGCACCCCACAATGAACTCTCGCCATCCCCCAATTTCTTGACCAACCACAAAGTTCTGTACCAAAACCACAGATTGTGGGAGTCATCAAATCCATATTTCAAAGAAACCCTGACAAAACCTTTGAAATTGTGGTAGCACAAATCTCATCATTCATACCATCCATCGAAAACCCCTTACTTCTGATTAATGAAGAAGATGAAGGAACGATCTCAGATGAACTTATCGAAAATGACCAAGTCAAAGTATTAGCACTAAATCAAGAAATGGTCGAAAATACAGAATTCGTTGAGCCCAACGAACTTGTCGAATCACCACAAGTGGTTGAAAACCCTCTACTGACAGGTTCTATCCCAAACCCTCCATCGACTTCAGAACGACTACCCTCGCCTACACTGCCTTCAACCACACTTCCCTCCTCCACACCACCATATACTATCCCTCTTCTTGAAACATAGTTAATAAACCCCGACATACCAAGCAGTACCACAGAACAACCACATACTAGACCATCGCCGACAAAAGCAGTTGAAGCACAGAATAGAGAGCAAGAGCGACGAAGAAGAAAAGAAAGAAAAGAGAGAAAGAAAAAAGACAAGGAGCAACAAAAACAGTTACAGTTGACACAGCAACCCATCAGTGATTCACCTAGCCCAGTTAGGATCGACCACAACAGTGGACACACAAAAGATCAGAGATGAAGAGCTGGACCGACTGGTGGAGGCCCTAAATAAAGAATCAAGACTAAGAAAAGAAAGAAGAAAGGGACAAATTGAAAAATTCAAGACAGAACAAACGAAATTTCTAACAAGATGCAGGGATTTGGCAAGGCAAGTCATTCCAGTACCAGAAGGATTCGAGACCAACAGACCATTGGAACAAGCATACCAACTATTTGAAAGTGTCTTGTCGAGTTTCCAGGCACACAATTACAGGAAAAGAAGGAAAAATAAGCAGAAGAGACCTCTGTACTATTGAGAAATCAGTGTACAACATTCTCCGCAACTTACAATTCATTAAAGGAGCATATCACAGAGTTTATCGTCACAAAGAAAGTCTTGAGAAATTGGTTTACCTATTATGGCCAAGTGTTTCAACAGGTCTGGGAGACTTGTGAGCGCATCAAGACACTGTAGAGCCGATGGGGAATCCCAGAAGCAATGGAAAAGATAGTTTAGGACCAACTGGTATTAGAGATGGAAAAGCTGGATAAATTAGAAAAACAAGCACACTAGTGGTTAAGCCAGGCCAACCCCAGCCTCGACATCCTTGACAAGGTTCGTCCACATATGCAAAGACTTTCTGACACTGCCGACGAAAAAACATTATTTCTAGGACTCGACATGAACAACATTGTTGACTTACACATACAACAGAAAAAGGCGAACTTGTTGAGTCTCACAACCCTAAGTATCGACATCCAGAAAGCACTTCGCACTTGGGAGGAGTTCCAGCACCAACTAGCAATTACCGTAGAAGCAATTGTGGAAGTTTGCATATAGAAGAAACCATCGATCAGGCAGCACGGTGCACAACAAAACACTATAAAACACTACTCAAGGCAAGAATTTTTGCATCTCCCTGTTCTTCGGGACGAAGAAATATTTTGTTCTTGGGGGAGATGTTGGAGGAACTAGTCTGCTTAGCCGACTAGCTTCATTAGTCGACTGATTGTAGATTAGGTCGTCCTCATAGGTTGTGTCGGTTGGTTGAACCAACAGGTAGTTATTATAACTGTTTTGTAAATGTATATATAGGCTGTTGAGCCAATTGATACTTGGTTCGGTTTATTGTATGAACCCACATGTGTATTGAGTAATATAATCTGTTATTCTGTCTACCATTCTTGTCTCTTGCATCTGTTATGTTTATATGATTCTTTATGTGTATTACTGGTAACCTTGCAATCTGATTGATTACAACATAAATCACCTAAAACCCCTAGAGACCAATTTTCAAATTAATCAGACTCCTTTTTCCCATCTAAAGCATTGGCCTGTCTTAGGGAAAATCACCCTCCTTAGAGAAAACTCTCCTTTGGCCAAAACCGTGATCTAGGTATTGCTAGAATCACTTTCAATCGTCATATTATTCATCTATCAATTCATCTTAGTGCTTAATTTCATTTAATTTCACCTCTTTGCCCCTAGATCTAATTTTCATACTTAAAACCCTAGGACAAATTGAGGCTTTTTACATAGACACACAATTTCTCTTAGTAATCGATCAAATCTCTAATTAACCATTAGACTAAGAGATCCAATCAAGATACCTTCGATTATCTACCTTAATTCATCATTTTTTATGGTTATCTTGACCATAGTGACTCCCCCTAGACTTAGTTCTCCACTGGGTATAAAGTGCCAGTAGCTTTGGCCAGTGTGACATCTGAGTACTTTCAGAGGTCTTAGCTATTGTAGGTCACAACTTTAGTTTCCTTTCCCCTCTTCCATCCTGGATAGGATCACTTTATGGGGCAAATACAAGAATTATGAAGGTTAGGTTAGGTGTAATCAAATGCCAAAGTTTCATACCCTAAACATGACATGAAAAGGTTAGGTGCAATAAAAAATCCAATGTAGCCACTTAAGCATTTTATTAAATATAAAAAAGTTTTTCCTTGTCTTTGGTTACCAGCCAAAGCAAGAATATATTATTTAGAAAATGCAAGCCTGCGTGATGATCTAGAATGGGCACTCTGGATGGGAAATCATAGGCATGAATAATGTCGTCAAACTTCTCCCCAAACTGGTAGGTGCTTTCTTAGGCTGCTTCTATCCATGACTAGATAGGACTAATATACAAATCGGCATGATGAGGCAGATCAACCACACCATCATACTAATCATCAAGGCTTATCAAATGATAAATCATTGTATAAGCCCCAAGCTGCTCCACATCGTAAAGAATCTCTAGGTGTGAAGATGATAGCTGAAATTGATGCATCGCATCCGACTCTTCACTACGTTGCTTCTCTATGTCTTCGTTACTGACATTGATATATGGATCAGATTGATCATATGGATAAACTGCATGCTCTTCCTCCATATAAGAATTTCCCAAGGCCACAAGATCCATGCTTTCTTCTTAAAAAACTTCATAGATAGGATCTTCAATAAAACCATCAAGAGACTCAAAACTCCCTACACTACATATGTCATAGACAGGATTATCAATAAAACCATCAAAAGTTCATGGTTCATTGTTTTCCTCCTTAGACATGTCATAGATTGGATTTTCCATGAATGTCCAGGAATCCTCATCAATCTCTTTGTTGGACATAAGGAAGTCTTCATCACTTGTGTCATGCTCTAGGCTATACTCGTCCTACCCTTGATCACAATCATCTTCTTCAGAAAAAGGGTCACAAGGAAGTAAACCTTCCAAACTTTTATCATTATATACATTACAAATTTCATCATAGGTTTCATTATAAGCTTCTGTAATGGTTTCATCCTGAGGTAGATACGGGGTACAAATGTGATCATCATCATTGAAATAACCATGAAAGCATCCCCAATCTTCAATATTTTCTGTTGATGTGACATGGGGAGGGTCTTCAATAATATCTTCAATAGATGGCTCTTCATGCACAAACTCAATGGGATCAACATGGATTTCTGAACATTGAGTGTTTTCTTCCATGTTGATACTAAGTGGCTCAAGATCTTCCATATGAAATTCTCTTGAAGGAAAGAAGTAAGGCAAAGTGTTCTTGATGAATAACTCAATATTGAATAATCCACTATATCTTTCATCATAATGCCACTGTCTTAGAAAAACTTGAAGAAATTTGTAATTGAAGTAATAGATTTATTAGGAAGGGCATTGTAAAACCAACCTAAAGCCTCCCCCTGCAGAGAATGAGCAAACAACTGCATCATATGATTGTCAGGACGTATGTTGGATTCACTCGCATGTGAAAGCAAAGTCACAATGTGAAATCTGGCTGAGTAATCACTATCATGCCCCTGAAACAATGGAATGGGAATATCTTTCCTTTCCCCATCAAAATAATTGGGAAAGCCTGGGATTTTAAAGAAGTCAATGGGAGGACATCTACAGGAGATCCAAGCAGCAGTTTCCATCTTTTTAATATCCATATCAAGAATTAGTGATCATGGGGAATGTTTGGAACTGAAATAGTGGAGTTGTCAAATAATGAGCTTTAAATTTTACTGTTACGTGGGCTCATCTAAACACAATCAATCTTAACAATTGTATGTGATACAATGGTTTTATCCCTTCAATGGAGTCTCTATGTGAAAAAAATATATGCATCATAAATCTTTCACAAAAAATTCTATTTTTTGTTTTTCTTTGTAAAAATAACAACTGAAAAAAACAAAAAAAAGTCAATGGAGTCTCCAGATGAAAATTAAAGATCTAATCTAAACATTCATCAAACAAAGCAAAAACAAAAAACGAAAATAAACAAAAGTCGTACTCCGGGAATAAAAAGATTTATCCCCGGCAAAGGCGCCAAAAAATGTTGCTGCCTTTCACGCACCTTGAGGGGGGGTTTTCCGTGGCAGAAATCTTCAAGAGTTTCTGGCATTATATACTTTGGCATTGTCTAAGAGTTTCTGCTTTATATACTATTTGGAAGTTACGCTTCAACTATGTGTTTGATAAAGAGGTTAGTTCATCAGATTCCTTTTCCCAATTATGGCATGATGAGGTGTGTATGCAACTCCTAGCCAAAGGAGCTCTGCTGATTAAGGATGGCAAAGTGTTAAATCCAAATTCCTATTCAGATTTTATAGCTGTTTTAGTTGCTCTCAAGAAGATGATATGAGGTTCTCTGTATATATTCTTCCTTTTTTCTTTTCTTTCAGCTGCTGATGTAAATATTTTCTGTATATATAAGAAGTATCTTTTACAAAATAAAGAACAGTCTATGGTTCATAGAAATCCCTGATTGATTCAGTGAGCAATTTGTAATATGTATACTATGGTATATTATATATTTTTTATTATCTTCGAAATCTTTGATGATATATTTAATGAAAGGTTGAGATTGATTGGTAATTGTTTGATTGATTGGGAATCAGCGTAATATGTTTGAATGTCAAGATTGGATGTTAGAATATCATGATAAAAGTGAGAATAAATACTTTGTATGTTTTCAAACTGAATAACATTTCAATAAAGCTTCAAACATAACAAGGGACATGATGACTCATATGCAATGCATGTATAAAGAAATGGATATTCTGTTTTTACCATAAACAGAGCCATGCTTTTAATGGTAATGACATGCTTTCGACTATCCTTGAGCTTGCTCACCTTCCTAAAGCAATACAAAACTGTAAATCCCTTTCCCACATTTTTTTAGCAGAATCATAATTTCATTTAGTATTCAAGTGCTTGTTTAGCAACAAGCTAGTAAACAGAAGTTTAAGTTGTAGTGAATATTTGACTAACTACATTTACAGCGTTGCTTTTTTTCAATTGTTCATGATGGATCACGAAATTAGAGCTTTTTGCAAAAGTATTTGGTTCTTTCAATTGACTATTACCTTTTTATGCAGTGACCATAAACCTGTCAGTGCAGTTTTTGCCTTGACGACAAATGCTCTTCCTTTATCCAACTTTATTGAATCAAAGGATGTTGATGGCAAAAGATGGCATATCCGAGTATGTGATTTGTACCCAACCTTTGCAGATTACCTTTTGTGGCTGTTCTCTCTTGTTGAAGTGAAATGCAATAACTTATTTAAGTGCACAATATACAAACATAAATTGAACTATCCAAATAACTTGCTGGTAAGTATTTGAATAATTTTAGAATGATTAGAAATAGCATAGGTTTATTTATGCACCGAGTTAATAGCATACCAAGTTGTTTACATACTAACAAAGCTTATGGAAGAAGTCCAACCTTAGTAATGATAGAACCTTTGGAATTAGTATAAAGTTCTTAACAATTTATCTTACTTGTAGGGTGGAACTTGCTCCTATTCAATTAGTTTGCTAAGAATGGATCTGAAGAAATGGAAATCGACTGTTGTTTTCTTAGCCCATTCATTTTTTTTTGCTCAGAAAGTCAATCAAAGTTTTTAATGGCAAAAGTATATTTTTGGGCTGGAATTTCCTTGCAAGTTGCTAGGATAAGTGTTGGAGAAGTCTTACACCCTTGTTTGTGGGAGATCATGCAAGGTTGTAACTAGCCACATCAAGAATGCTCTTGAAGGAATCCCTATCCTAGGCAATGTTATCGGAACCGGACCGGTCATCGAACCGGCGAAGCCCAAAATGTGAACCGGACCGGAACCGGCAAAAAACCGGGTAAAAAACCGGCTAACTAAAAAATACATAAAATATTCATATTTTGTAAAAAACATATATAAATTCATGTGCATACATATGAATCCAGACCATTAATACAAAAATATGCAAAGTTTCTCATATATATAGCAAATATGGGTGCAAATATCCAAAATAGCACCTAGTGCAATACATCTCTGAGGTTCTGAACCAAAGTACATTAACAAAGAGGCTCCAAAAGAAAGGCAGGGTGAATCTGTGACACATTATATGTTCATGTCATGTGTGCCCTATAATTGCCTTCAAAGTTCATACATGCATTGGAATTTGGTACTATGCATTGTCCCCACTATGCCCAATTCTTGCAATTGTACATCATTAACTGATCTTCCACTTCACCTTTGCATGTTCTCAATGATTCTCTGAGGTTAGTAAAACCATTAGTCCCCTTCACCTTAGGGTATCTACCTCCTTTTTGCCACAGGAAAAAAGCATCTCCTTCATCATCACTTTCATTCATAACATTGGCTTGATACTATTGTGAGATGTCCATCTTCCACTTCTTGCAGTCCCTCTTCAAGTGCCCTGGCTCCTTCACACTATAGTTACACTAACAGCTAAAAAACACGCATATGCAAACACCTTTATCCTATATAATTAGTAAATTACACATGGAGAATTTTTCTAATGAAATTCCTTGAAACTGACTCAACTAGATAATCAATCCTTGGGCTCCTGTTATAAAAGTAAACAGTATGCTTAGTATGATTTCTATAAAATTTCAACTCTATGTGAATAGTGAAACTGCATAAACTCCTTTTATTGGACTGCACATTATGCTTTCAATTAATTGACTTGAAGTGCATGGTCTTCAATGTTTCTGTTTACTAGAAGCTTTATTTGCAGCTCATGAAATGACACATTGCAGATTGAAGAACATAATGCAATGTTTTATGTGCTTATGTTGTAAACAATTTCATCTTCAGAGCTGCTTCCTGTTGAAATTTGTTTCATGGTACACAGATTTGCACTTTTAGTGAACAAAACCCTAACTAAAACTGACTGAACATCTCTGAAATGGTAGACTGTCTAGATTCATAAATCTGGACTGTAAACTTACAAATGCAGTTATTGCATTAAATGGAAAACACAGAACAGCAGACTGTTATGTGTTAGTTTGCATAAAACTAAGTTTTCTGGAAATTGTAACAGCACGTAGATAGCTGCATTCAATCACACATACTTGGATTACTCAGGAAAGAGGAAAGTTATAAAGGCAATAGCTCAACACTAATGTGTCACAGATTCACCTTGCCTTTCTTTTGTAGATTCACCTAGTGCAATACATCTCTGAGGTTCTGAACCAAAGTACATTAACAAAGAGGCTCCAAAGTACATCAACAAAGTTTTATTTTCTGGTTTTTAAAAAAAAAATTGAGTTTCCTGAGTCCCCAATCCAGACCGGCCGGTTCCATACCCGGTCTGGAAAAAAATCCGGTTTTTTCAAAAAAAATTGCTGACCGGACCGGCCAACCCTGTAAACTGGTCAGACCGACCGGTTTTGCCGGTTTCGATAACACTGATCCTAGGTTAGAGGGATACCACTTCCTACCAGGCCTTCTATTAAGTTTCAATTACCTTAGATGTGATTCTCCACACCAATAGTATACCATACTTGAATGATAATTAAATATATTTTGGACTGATATTCCACTTCCCCACCATAAAGGTTTCATGGATCTTTCATATGCATATCATCTAAAACTTCATCATTGCAAGATTTGTTGTTGAGTTGACCTCCTCTTTATTGTAAGCATATGGTGCATAATAAAGGAAGGAACTTCATAAAAACAATGGTGCATAGAAAATATAAAGAGTAGATTTTATTATTATTGTTTTGTTACCACATCCATGTTAGCTGGAGCCACCATGATGCAGATCCAGTATCAGAGCATAGAGCCAATCCTTACACGAGCATGAGCAGAGCTATGTGACATTTACTATCAGCAGTGTGCCCCATCCTTAGAGATCACTTCAGTCTCTCTTGTCACAGTTGTTCCCACATGACCCCATGGAGATGAGGTTTGTTAGGTCATGGTTCCCTTTGATTATCAACAAGGATCAATTTTGGTTCTTCCCTTGCCCATCAGTATCAGAGATCATCATTCGGATTCAGGCAGCAGAGCAGGTATATGGCAAAGTAGGTGTATGGTATTCACACATTGATACTATGTTTTGTCTCCTTTATTTATGTTAGTAGTCTGACTTGACATTAGGTGACTAGCTATATGATCCTTTGCTTCTTTTGTTGTTGTCATAGGATAACTGTTGGAGTAGTCATGGTGCCTTGATTGCAATGCTCCTCTGTATGCACATTGGTTCTTTCCCCACCTACGATATAGACTTGGTTATTTTTCCCCATTTGCTAGCTTTGGCATCAACTTCCACTATCTCCACCCATCCAACCTGTTACCAACTATTTTGTATAATAGTTGAACTTCCTATTGAGCCGCCAGTTATTGAGCATGATGAATGCTCATCTCCAGGGTTCAGAAATTCAGTGTGTTCTTGAGTTAGCCAGTTTTTGGCTGAGCTTTCTATTTTTTGTAAAATACATGTTCATACCCCCTTGGGGAAAATGTAAAAAAATGTCCTAGCATTTAAATTTTTATAAAAGGCTCGGTTTCCCGGACTGGGGCATCAAGCCGACTAGCCCAGAGTGTTTTTTCCCTTGGTTATTATTGGCTGTTGAACAAACGACCAATAATTTCTGAGGTTTTCACTCGCTCCTCCAAAGTTGGGGTAGTTGCCTTGATGTTTTGGCCTTGGGAGGTTATTAGAGCCTTCATGTCAGTGTTTTTTGTCATGCCAGGCGTTTCGATTGAGTCGTATGAACATGTACTAGGTCCCCCTAAAGTTTTGTTGGATTCCGAGAAAAATAAAATTTTCCCGTTTTTTAAGCCATATTTAATGGTTTAATTGGAAAATTTCAAAATGTAATAAAAGTGTGATCTGGAATCCGTTTTTGGCATGGTTGTGTTCATTTTCAAGCCCGAAGCAGCATCTTTACCCTAGGGGCCACTTTCACCATGAGTTGGGCAGCCAGAGCACCCCGTGAGGCAGTATTTGGCTAAAAATGCATCAAGATGGCATTTTAATGCTAAAAATGGACATTTTGGCACTTGGTCAAATTATTTAAAAAGTCAAAACCAAAGTCAAAATTGATTTTTTAATGGGTGAAAGTGACTTGGCATGTGGCCAATGTGAGTTACGACCCCCTTCAAGTTACATGGCACATAAACTTTGGATTAAAAATAAGGCTACGAATTGTTATCAGAAAAGGATGACGTGAGGGTAGGGTGTAATCTCATGCTAAGCGCTAGCATGTGTGTAAATGGTGTTAAATGTGGACCCTGTTGATGTGTTTGTAACTTCGGAATGTATTCACTTGTATATCTTATGTATTGTACTCCGATGTTTATTCCGGGAAGTATCTATAATGTAATTGAGTCATGTCATGCCCCGATGTTCCGATCGGGAGATTCAATAATGTAAACAAGTCATGTTACATGGCACATAAACTTTGGATTAAAAATAAGGCTACGAATTGTTATCAGAAAAGGATGACGTGAGGGTAGGATGTAATCTCATGCTAAGCGCTAGCATGTGTGTAAGTGGTGTTAAATGTGGACCCTGTTGATGTATTTGTAACTTCGGAATGTATTCACTTGTATATTTACATGGCACATAAACTTTGGATTAAAAATAAGGCTACGAATTGTTATCAGAAAAGGATGACGTGAGGGTAGGGTGTAATTTCATGCTAAGCGCTAGCATGTGTATAAGTGGTGTTAAATGTGGACCCTGTTGATGTATTTGGAACTTCGGAATGTATTCACTTGTATATCTTATGTATTGTACCCCGATGTTTATTCCGGGAAGTATCTATAATGTAATTGAGTCATGTCATGCCTCGATGTTCCGATCGGGAGATTCAATAATGTAAACAAGCCATGTAAAGTCATTAAGGTTAACCCTCTATTGTAAGTCGGGGCAATAGTCCCCACAATTGTTGTAAGGTTAACCCTCCTTGTTGATCGAAGGGCAAAGTCCCCACAGTTGTGGGGCACTAGGGTTATTAGACTCTCCTAGAGATGTCGGCCCTAGTAAGTAATTGTTAAGTGGGGCCGACATGTTAAAGTGGACATTAAGTGAACGAAAGAATATAAATAGAGAGTGAACCTCTCTATTTATCACACACACACTCACTCACTGGGGCGCATGAGTGAGAGAGAAGAAGCTGGGAGCAGAGAGAGAGAGACTACTGCTGTCGGGAGATCATCTTTATGTTTTCGGGTTTTATTTTTGGTGCTGATTCTATCTCTGAGGAAGTTGCGGGGTTTTCTCCTTTATGGTTTCCCTGAGGAAAATTCTTTGTGTCTCTTGTCTCTTGTGTTTGATTGTTGTGCTTGTTATTCTCTTAGTTAAAGATCCTAAGATAATGCTAGGTTGAATGATAAAAATCTAATAGACCCCTCTCACCATTTTTTTAAAAATTAAAACCCATGGCATCCAAACTTTGGATAAAGAATAGTCACGTTTTAATTTCATGAAAAGGGAAATCGTGAGCATGGAGCATGGAACTTGCGTTGTTGGAGAAGATCACGCGTGGTGTATCAGGTGATTGGGTGGAGATGAAGATTAACGTCAACATTAAATTTGAGATTCACGTTGATTTGGAGGTGGGCAATTTCCTTGATTTATGGCCACCACATGGCTCGGCTCCCCTCCAATCACTAGTTTGCTGTCACTTCAACATACTCACGTCTACTTCAAAGGACTCGCGTGGATCTCTTTGGGTCCACGTGTTGCATTTCGGCATCTCCAGGGTAGGCGTGGAGAGGTCTCATGAGAGGTGGCACCTGCTTCACCACCTCAGCTGGAAATCAACTCAAGCTATCACCCATCTTTCGCTCTAGATCACTCAGTTACACTGAGCGTGATCTCTGTTTCATTAAAAGACCCTAGGGCTTGGTTTTTTGTATAAATAGAGGTACTTGGCACTCTCTACAGGATGGAATTTTTGGCATAGAAGCTCTGGAAAATTTTCATTGTAACATTTTGCTTAAGATTTAATAAAGTTGATGACTTTGGAGGTCAATGCAGAAGCTCTTTGTTTGTCATGATTCACCTTGTGAGGTGATACCTTTCTTTGCTCCCTTCTCTCTTGATTCTTAAGCATTTGATTGTATAATTGTTGAAGGCGAACAATCTAGCACTATATTGTATAATCCATGCTTTTCTCTTGAAGTTGTGTTGCTTTCGGGTATTGTCCGATATATAGGGGCTCTTTTATGGTTAACATTCATTCTGCAGGTTCTACAAGGAGTCATTTTCTTTCAAGAAAGTTGAGAAGCATAAGTTTTTTTGCCTCATCCATCAAACATAAGCAATTCTTTCCGGTTACTTTTCTTAGGTTGGATCTAAATATCTCTCTTCTTTCGTCATATTTCTATGTATCATATGTTAGTTTTGACTTGAGAAAGTAATCTTGGGATTTGATCCCAAATGCCACATAATTTTGTGGCTACTTCTCTTTCCCCATTAGCATCGTTGCTTACATCCGGCTAGACTAGACAGTTTCGGGACTAGTGCTTCTAGTGGTCGCCTTGTTTGGAGGTTGATCCCACCTTTGGTTGATTGTCTTGTTGACTTTTTGTCCTCTTCTTCTATGTTGGATTTGGCCTCCTTCTACCTTGTTGTTTGATTGTCTTCTTCGATTTATTCGCTGCCCTCTTTCTTCAAATTTTTTGCAGCCACTTTTCTCCTAAGTTGCTGCCTTGTTTTTACCTTTTTTTGCAGCCCTCTTATTGCTTAGCTCGGTGCCTGATTTCCTCCTTTTTTGCAGCCAACTATCTGCTGTTCGCTTCCCCCTTTTATCCCTCGTTTCCTCAGTTGTTTTAGTCCTCTTCTGCCCTCTTTTTGCTCCTTTCTATCCTCTTCCTTGTTCCCATTTTGCAGGTTTGAAGAAAAGGTTCTCAACAAAAAGATAAATCACTCTCATTTTTGTATAATATCTATTAAAAAAGCTTCATTTTTAGTCTTCTAGCTTTATTTTAAAAGTCCTTTTCAAGGGTTAAATTCCCAAGGCAAATTGTAACACTTAATAAATTTTCTCTTTTTGAGTGGGGTTTTTAAGCCCCCACTCCCAACCTCCCCCATTTGGGGAGGTTTGTGGTGTTATTTTCTTTTGTGTTCTTAGATTAGATTTGCTTTACTTAGAATAGTTTCATCTTTTTGCTTAGAACACTAATTGCTAGATTAACTTGTTTTGATTCATTGTGAAGTTGTGTACTTTGTCATTTAAAAATCTCATCTTTCAAAAGTATTTCAACTATTTTAAAGTAGAAATTTCTTGAATCTTACTTTGTGGATCAAGAGTGCTCTCTATCGGAGAGTTGTTGTTTATTCCGGTTTTTCTACTTACCCCCATGCTCTCCCGATTAAGGCCTAAAAACCTGAAATAGATTGTTGGGTAGATTAGTCATTTTACTTCTTTGCAAGTTAATTAATTAATTGCTAAGTCTTTTGAACTTGCTGGAATCCAAGTCAAGAGCATTCTCTATCGGAGAGCATTCCCACTGCATTTCCTTGCATCAAGCATATAGTTTAGCTAAAACTCTTGAACTTTTGTCATAAGACAAAGTCAAGAGCGCTCTTTGTCGGAGGGTTTTAATTAATTAATTTAATAAAATCTTTCAACTCATATTCCCCCTTAATTAATTTACTTCATTGACATCCTTCACCTAGTATGCTCTGTCGACTTTCGAGTTGGGCTCGTACTCAGAACGGTGAACGGACTTGCTATGACTGCAATAACAACACAAATTAAAATTTTACCCCTTAACCAATGCACCGGCGTTGTAGAAAGTTTCCCAAGTCATTCCTAGTAAGGGCGCTGGAACCCCGCTGCCTAGATTCTTAGCTGGCTGGTCAATCTTTGGGATACCATCCTGAGATACTGGGCGGGCCGTCATGTCCCGAACGGAGTAACTCGGAAGATTTTCCTGGTCGATCTCTGATACCTTCTTCGTTTCAAAGCCATAATAAACAAGACCACTAAAATCTTTAAAACGTACCAAGAGCACTCACATAACATTCACTAGCTTTATTTCAAGACTTGTTGTTAATTTCTTTAAGCATTGCAGTACTTTGACTCCATAAGGCACTGGTCTATTATTTTATGCATGATTATTAATTTGGATCATTTTGTCTTTGGCTTATAAAAATCTTTATCTGTGAATGCATCTTTTACAAGTTCTTGATATACTGTTCATCTGTTAATCCAGTACAGCAACGTGGATTGCTATTTTATGTCTTGTATTCGAAATTCATAATAATAAAACATCCTTCATCACAATAACTCTTAAACAACATCCATCCGCATCATTCACACATTAGAACTTAACTTAAACACATTGAGCCATAGAAAACTCTTTGTTAGGGACTATTCACCTTGGCTTCGTTAGGAGTTAGCCTAAACGGAGGAGCTAGGAGTAGGTGAAAGTACCTGGCTCTGTGCTTGCCCCCAAGGTCACACCTCTCCCACTTTCTCAAGTGAGGAGACAGCTTTCGGAAGATTTCTGCTGCTAGTGTGCAATCGACGGACAACATCTTTTGGCGCCGTTGCCGGGGACAATTTTTTTTGTTCCTGGACGACCTTTGTTTCTTTTTAGTTTTTTACTGTTTTTCCCTTTTTGGTAGATTTTTAGTCGAATCACTCTCCGAAATTAGACTTGAATCCACTTGGCGACTCCACTGTCAGTTAACACCTCAAGGTATTCAACTAGAAGAAACTCTGAAGGTTTGCTTTGTTTCATCCCTGATCCTGAAAAGGTCCATAGGAGGAGACTGAACAAACTAGCTTCTCGTAGAATCCTTGTAGAACTTGGATCTGAGGCTGTTTCAGACTCCATTTTTTATTTCAAGAAAACTTAGAAAATTTTCAAAACAATAACTGTTTCCTTGACACAATGGGTGAGTTTTTTAATCAACTCAACTTTACTCAGATAGCAGGTCAGCGTCATGACATTCCCGAAGAGGCTATCGACAAGCTTATGACTTTTAATGGCACTAATGCCTCTGTCTCTGGTGAGCAGCATATCAGAAATTTCTCCAGACACTGTGGTTCGTATGTCAAGGGTGCTGATAAACATGAAGATGTTTACATGACCTTGTTTGCTCTGTATTTGGATGGAAAAGCTCGGAATTGGTATGATAATTTGCCAAACAACTCGTTCACTACCATAGCAGATTTCAAGACTGCTTTCCTTGGAAAGTTTGGCAGTAAAAAGTACCAGATTAGAGACAAGGAGCCAACTACTTTACTTCAAGCTCAGAATTTGGCCATTAAAATTGATAAGAATATGCAATCTTCAGGAGAGTCAAACATCTAGGGTTACTCTAGATCATCAACTCCTCTTAAAACTGTTGAACCTAAAGGGAAAGAGTCGTCACACGAAGCTTATGAGAAGAAGCTCATGGACTTGACTGAGAAAATGCAAGACATGGAAAGGAAACACTTTGCACAGATTAAAGAGGTTTAGAATAGGGTCATAATTGTTGAAAGAACTCAACCTCCGCCACCTCCTAAACCCTTCCCTGCAAGGCAAACATGGCAGAGAAAGAATCCCAACCATGAGCAGAGGCCTCCTCATCAGCTAGAGGCTACTAATGTGGTTGAGCCTTACAAACCATTTTGTAGGGCATGCATAGATTTCCATGAGGAATCGGGCTGCTATTATGCGTGCTATGTTCAAGAACATGGTTATCCCGAGGGTTGCGGTCCCAGTACGTCTGCAAGCAGCCTGAATTCATTCACAATGTAGGAGACATCTATGTTGACCATAAGCATAGTTGGAATCAAGCCAACCAATCTCATCAAAGGGTTGATTACTTAACTGAGTATTATGGGGAAATGCTTTCAAATAATAACAATGTTCAGAATTTTAAAGGCATAATATATCAAAGAAGACCAAGGGAAGGACCATCTACCCAAATTGCTTCAAAGGTAGCAATTTCTAACATTCCTCCAGAAATAAATGATAAGTTAGATTTTGTTGCTCTAACTTTTGATTTAGGTAGTTGGTTAGCAAACTCCAAAGTTCCGGTTCCCGTACTTGAGTTATGTAAAATCCCTGGTCAAAAGGAGAAATTGTTGAAAATGCTAGAGCCTCAAGTTGATAATGATCCCCTCCCTACCTCAAAGATAGTTGTACCTGAAAGACCTACAGCTCCCAAAAAAATAACTTATACCAATATAGTAGAACAACTTCCACCCAGTTAGGAAAATGTCTGTGGAGACACCCTTGTAATCTTGCATACTAGGGACCCAAGAAAAGAAGATCACCCGCCCTTCTACATGTCATTGATGATAGGTGATCTTCTCCTGCACAACTGTATGCTAGATTTAGGCTCAGGATCCAATATTATGACTAAGAAAGTCATGCAGCAACTTGGCCTTAGAACCACTTGCCCTTACCAAAATGTATGTGCCATGGACTCTAGACCTGTTGTTACCAACCTTTTTGTACCATAGTTGGGTTACCTGAGGAGCCATCGGTTGACAAACATGACCAATGTTTTGATTCCAGTGTATCAGTTGATCCGTCTTTATGTCTAGCCAATTTTCGCTAGCCAGTTTTTTATTTGAATAATTTTGACCATGGCCCCGTGGGGTTTGTAATAAAATGTGCTAGTAGGGTGTTTTGAATGGTTTGGTCTCCTAAAACGTAGAATCTCAACTAAGGTATTCCAGGGAGTTTTTTTCCCTTGACAATTATGCTTTGCCTATAGCTGAGTATAATTGACGAGGTTTTCTCCTGCTTCCTCCAAAGTTGGAATGCCCGATTTTGAATTATGGGCCTTGGGGGGGTTATTAGAGCCCAATTGAGTGTATATAAACCTACTAGGCATTATTAGAATAGAGCATGGTCATGTCCTAAGTCACTAGGAACATTAAAAAAATTTCTGAAATTTTTTTACCGGACGCGTTAAAAAATTATTTTTTTTAATTTTTTAATTTTTCCCTAAGTTTTTAATTAAAATTTTCCATAAATTAAATGGAAAAATTCAATTTGTAATAAGTTAGTCATCCGGACCCCGAATTCAGTGATTGAAGGCTCTAACCTTAAGCCAAAAATCATTCTTGATTGGCCAGCCAGTCAGATCCAACTTTCAGATCATCAATCGGACACATAACCCATATTTTCTCAAAAAAGTCATTTTTGGGGAAAAAATTGATTATTTATTAAAAAATGATTATTTTGGAGAAAATCCAAAACTCTCCAAATTAATCCAAATTTAGTGAAATGAAATGCAAAGTGACATGTCAATGGGCATTTATGATGATTGGAGTTATCATAATTCAGCTTCAGTCAACATTCAGTGAGCATTAAAGATATATTTAGTTAACGGTCTTGTCATCTCCAACTAAATTCTCGAATTGGATGAGATGGAGAGCACTCATTGGTTTGATGATTTGATCGAGGCAGGAACTGGTGATTACATTATGATCTATTGGCAGTGGCTGCTCCTTACCTAGATCTGGCTTCTCCATACCTAGATGGCGTCTTCACCTACCATCTCACGCCCTCTCCTCATGCTCACGCCCCTCTCTCCTCATAGGGGCGTCATCACACATGTGGGCTCATTAATGGCTTGATTTCAGTGCTTAGGGTTGGAGGGGGGGCGCCTTGCCTAGGTGGAGGCCTCCCCTCACTCTTAACTCTTCAGTTTCGGTTTGGAGCTCTCAGTTATGTGTCGATCCGGTTAGGTCTGGTTTTCTGGTTTTAGGGTTTGGGTTCTTCTCTCATTGTATAAATAGAGGCTTCTTTAGCTCTATGGGGATGGAACTTTTGGGTTAAAGTTACTCTAAGAAAATTGTATCAAGCATTTGCTTTGGAATTGTTAATAAAGATATTCGACTTTGGAGGTCTATGGGCTTTCGATGGTGGTGAATTCCTCATGGTTGAGGTGATATTGTCTCTAACTCCTTTCTTGTAATACTTGTACTATGTGATTAATTATTTTGCTAGCTCAAGAAGGCCATTCTTGGCACAGTAGAATATCCATTTGTTGTCTCAATTTGGTTATTTATGCAAAGTAGATTAATATCTAGATGGACATGAGTAGTCAGTAATACAAAATGTTGATCTTGATTTGATTTTCCTAGTATACTAGCATATAATTTTTATCTCACTTATTGTATTGAGTTTTGGTGTGATTCATGGTTCACAGATTGTAGAAGGGTGTGAGCTCAGCTGCTTCTATCCCATGCTTCAAAACAACCATTTTGAGTTTAACACTTTGTAATTGCAGGACCTACAGGGTTCATCATCTTTTGCTACAAAAAAGAAAGCTGGGAGTAACTCTCTCTCTCTTGTGCTCCATCCATAAGATAAAGTTTTTTTTTTGGTTACCGGTTACCTAGGAATCCCTAGTTTACCTCTTTCCATCCTTTGGCTTCCCTTCCATTGCCCTACTTGACTTGCTTTTCCTCCTTCCTCTTCGCTGCCCTCTTTTCCTTTGTCTTCATTCAACTTGCTGCCCACTTTTTGCCTTTGGACAGCCATCTTTTTTACTGTTTTGCAGCCTTCTTTTTACTTTTGGACAGCCATCTTTCTTACCTTTTCTCTCTCCCTTTTCTTGGTCTTTCTCCTCTTTCTTTCCTCCTCTTTCACCGCTGGTTTTTTACCCCTCTTTGAAAGTTTAGTTTGTAGTTTTATGTCTTTAATTTTTTATTAACATATAACGTTTGAGCTGTTTAAAGCTCTTACTTGCAGGAAGAATCGAGAAAAGCCCAAAGGCTAAGGCAAGCAAAGAAGCAAGCAAGAAGCAAGAAAGACAAATTTTCCTTCTTCTTTCCATCCCTTTCTCTCCCTGTTCTTTTAGGAAAAGGCAAAAGCAAAGTCATCAAAAATTGTAAAAATTAATAAAGAGCGAGTGGGACTACAGCTCCCACACCCCTCTTCCCCCATTTGGGGGAAGCTTGTATCGTCCCATTTTCATGCGTTTTTCCTTTTTGTTTAAATAAATTGCTAATGGTAGAATAGGATAGGATAATTGCATAATCTTAAGTATGTTAGTTTATGTTTTGAAAATGAAGAAAATGTTGATTTGATTGTTTACTTAAACATTGTATAATTTCTTACTGTTTACTTTACCCCTTGTTTTCCCGATTAGGGCCCTAAAAAGCCTGAAAGAGACTCTTGGGTAGTTAGATCCTTATGTTTCTTTTCTTTCATTCAAGTTTAACGAATTAATTAAGTCTCTTGAACTTGCCGTAACACAAGTCAAGAGCACTTTCTATCGGAGAGCATACTTAGTACTGCATACCCCTGCATTAGGCATCTTAGATTAGCTAAGTCTCTTGAACCACTATCATAAGACAAGGTCAAGAGTGCTCTTTGTCGGAGAGTTTTAATCAATTAACTCAATAAAATTTGCAACACACACCCCCTAATTAATTAACTTCGTTCTTTCCTTGCCGGAGTATGCTCTGACCGACCTCAAAATCGGAGTACCCAGAAACGACATTGGATCTCTAATCTTGCAAGAATAACTTAATAAAATTAAAAACCCCGTAACCAATGCAACGATGTTGTAGAGAATTTTCTAAAGTACTTCCTAGTAGAGGCGCCGGAAACCTTGTTGTCTAAGCTTCTGAGCTAGCTGGTCAATCTCTGCGATACCAACCTTGGATACTGGGCGGGCCTGACATGTCTTCAATGGATTGAACTTGGAATATTCTCCCGGCTTTTTTGACAAAGCTTCGTTGACACCCTAATCAAGAGCACTTAAAATTCTTAAAATCTACCAAGAGCACTCGCACAACCTAATATTCACTAGTTTGATTTCTAGATTTGTTATTTAATTCTTTGCGCATTTCAGTATTTTGACTCCATAAGGCACTGGTCTTTTTTTTAATCTGCATAATTATTTTATTTTGATCAATTGTCTGTGGCCTGATATAATTTCTATCTCTAAATGCATAATTAACGAAAGTTGGAATCATTACTTATCTTTTAATCTCTTGCTAGCAACTTGGATTGCTTTGATTTATGTGCCATACTCATAATAAATAAACACCTTTAATCATAATAACTCCTAAACAACACCCATCTGCATCTGTAACCAATTAAAACACTTTAACCACATTGAGCCTTAGAAAACTCTTTGTTAGGGACTACCCCCCTTGGCTTCGTTAGGAGTTAGCCTAAACGGAGGAGCTAGGAGTAGGTGACAGTACCTAGCTCTGTGCTTGCCCCTAAGGTCACACCTCTCCCACTTTCCTAAGTGAGGAGACAGCTTTCGGAAAGTTCTGCTGTTGGTGTGCAATTGGCGGACAACACTTGTCAAAGTTGAAGGTATGATTGAAAGGCAGCATGTAAGATTAGCCAAGTATCCAGACATCCATGTTACCATGGATATCCTCATCATTAAAGTGCCGGATAAATGGGGCATGTTATTATCTAGAAAATTTGGTGCCACTTTAGGGGGATCCATCCAAATGGACTGGACATACGCCACTGTACGTGCATCAGAAGATTCATTAAGTTACATACTGAGAAAGAACGAAGATATTATGTAGAAAGCCCAGGGAAACCATCAAATGAATATGTCAACTACTCAAGTGGACTAGGGATGTACCAGATCAACTCCACTTTCTTAAAGCCTATCCAAGAAGAAATTAAAAATGAAAAACTTAATGAATTGTGGAGGATGAACTTTGATGGAGCTTATTCTAAAGCAGGAAAAGGGGCTGGGATAGTCATTATTTCACTAGAGGCTAAAATTTTTAACTTTGCTTTCAGATTAGAATTTGAGGCAACCAACAATGTGGCAGAGTACGAGGCACTTCTACTAGGCATTGAGATTGCCAATGACATGGGGATCAAATTGCTTAGTATTAAGGGGGATTTTGACTTAATTGTCCAACAAGTCAAGGGTCAGTTTGCATGTAAATGTCAAAGATTAAAAAAGTATAGAAATGCAGTCTGGGATACAATGGAATTTTTTGATGCCCTTAATATAGTAGCAGTCCCTAGAGATCAGAATAGTGCCGCCGACTAACTAGCGTTTGCAGCTTCAGCACTTCAGCCATCGGATGAGATGTTAGAGGGGGATTGTCTTTTAGAAATTAACTTCAGACCTTCAATTCCTGATAATATTGAACATTGGCAGGTTTTTCAAGATGATGAACAAATATTGAAATTTATTAATCATATTGATGAATTTTCCAATTATAAAGCCAATGAACATGAGGAAGGTAAAGAATATCAGGATGAGGGTAACCGCTTCAATCTTGCGACACGTGGCTTTGTCGCCTTAAAGAACATCTTTGATAGACAGGATAGAAGAAAGAGTAGTGTCGAACAAATGAAGCCGGGTGAGTACATAGAAATCAACATTGGAACGGAAACAGAACCAAGAATAATCAAAATTGGAAAAGGTACCTTTGAAAAGGAAAGGAACAGCCTCATAAACTTGGTAAAAGAATATAGGGATGTTTTTGCCTTCACTTATGACGAACTTAAAGCATATAGGGAAGATGTTTTTCAGCACACCATTCCCTTGAAACCTGACTGTCAAAAAGGCAAGCCTTTCTGACAAAAACTTAGGGAAATAAATCTTAAGTTGGCACCCATTGTAAAGAAGGAGCTAGAAAAGATGTTAGCAGCAGGAATAATAGCTCCTACGAGACATTCAACGTGGTGTTCTAACTTAGTGGTAGTTAGAAAAAAGAATGGGAGTTTAAGGATATGTATAGATTTCAGAAATCTAAACATAGCATTTCAGAAGGACACTTACCCCCTCTCCAACATGGAGACCCTCCTCCAACGGGTCACTGGATTGAGCATGATGTCAATGCTTGATGGTTTTTCAGGCTATAACCAGGTTGTCATGCAAGAAGAGGATAGACACAAAACCACTTTCACAACTCCTTGGGGCACTTTTGAATATCTAAGAATGCCCTTAGGCCTTTTAAATGCTGGAGCTACCTTCCAAAGGGCCATGGATTATGCCTTCAAGGAGTTGATTGGAAAAATCATTGAGATCTACCAAGATGATCTCACTGTATTTTCAAAAGAAAGATTCAGCCATGTTGGTCATCTCAGGCAGGTTTTTGAAAGAGGTAGGAAATATGGCATTTCCTTGAATCCAGCTAAGTCAGTCTTGGGTATTGAAGAAGGAAAACTTTTAGGTCACATTATCAACAAAGACGGGGTCAAAATTGACCCTGAGAGGATAGAAGCTATACAAAAGATTCCCCTTCCCAGAAATGTTAAGGGTCTCCAATATTTCAATGGTCACATTAACTTCATAAGGAGATTCATTCCTAACCTAGCTGAACTCATGAAACCTATAGAGGCTCTCCTAAAGAAAAATGTTAAATTCATGTGGACAGATGACGGAAGGAATGCTTTTGACACTATTAAAGATGCCATCACTAGGTCTCCTGTCTTAGTTAGCCTGGATTACACGAAATATTTTATGATCTTTTCTTTTGCTTCAGAAGACACTATTGCCGGTGTGTTGCTCCAAAAGAACTTCGAAGGGTTCGGGCAACCTATAGCGTTCATGAGTAGAGCCTTACAAAATTTTGAGTTAAAATATACCATTATGGAAAAGCAGGCTTATGCCTTGGTCAAATCTTTGAAACATTTCAGAACGTATGTTGGATATTCTAAAGTCATCGGATATGTTCCCCATACTACAATGAAAGACATCCTGTCTCAATAGGATTGTTTAGGAATAAGGGGCACATGGGTGTCCAAAATCCAAGAGTATGACCTTGAAATAAATCCTACGAAATTAATCAAGGGACAAGGCCTTGCTAGAATGCTTACTCAGAAAAATGAAGAAGCCATTGAAATGATTGCTGAAAATAATATCCCTCAGCCAACCATGAATCCTGCGCTTCAAGAGCTTGATAATCATTGGTATTCCGACATCATTTTCTTCCTGCTCCACCTCACTTGCCTTGATCACCTCAAAGGTCACAAAAGAAGGGCTTTGAGACTCAAGACTGCTAGATATTGCTTTACCCAAGAGGGTTTGGGTTGGGGAACCCAGATGGCATTATACTCAGATGTATTAATGAACAAGATTCCAAGAAAATCTTGACTGAATTTCACTCAGGATTTTGTGGAGGCCATTATGCAGCGAATACAACTGCCCACAAAATTTTGAGAGCTAGTTACTATTGGCCCACTATCTTCGCAGATGTTCACAAACATGTCAAGTGTTGCCAAGAGTGTCAGCTTTTCATGGGGAAGTAGAAGTTGGTTGCTCTTCCTCTTACACCTGTTGTGGTCCTCGCCCTTTTTAGCAGTGGGGGCTTGATTTTATTGGCAAATTTAAGGATAACTCTAGCAATGGTTTTTGTTGGATTCTTACGGCAACCGATTATTTCACTAAGTGGGTAGAGGCCATACCTACTAAGAATGCCACTGAAAAGGTTGTTATTGATTTCATTGAGGAAAGAATCATCACCAGATTTGGAGCTCCCCTTAAAATAACAACAGATAATGCCAAAGCTTTCAGTTTAGGAGTTGTAAATGACTTATGTTTTAAATATGGCATTATCCTATCCCATTCATCAGATTATTATCCATAGGGCAATGGACTTGCTGAGTCCACTAATAAAAAATTGATGACTATTCTTAAGAAGACTGTGGGTGATAATAAAAGAGCATGGGATATCAAGATTAAGTATGCTGTGTGGGCAGATAGGATTATCAAGAAGAATTCAACTGGAAAGTCACCCTTTGAGTTAGTGTATGGACTCACGGCCACCCTTCTGGTCAGCATGCAGATTCCGATCTTCAGAATGTTAAATGAATATGGCACAGAACCAGTGTTGCCAGAGCATGGAAGCGAAGCGGGTGCGGGTGCGGGAAGCGGGTGCGCGGAAGCGTGTTTTTCAAAAAATGGCCGGAAGCGAAGCGTGGTCGGAAGCGTTTATATATATATATATATATATATTCAAAAGAAAACATGTAGAATGTCAAACTAGATGCAAAATTTATGAAACATGTATGTTTGTGATACTTCCAATATATGAAATGCCATCTAGATTCCATATTATCCATCATTCCATCCATACTACGTAGTAAATTAATGAATAATCATTCAAGCATCAACCATCTAGCTGCTAACAATTACAAAATAAAAAGTAACAAATTGAAATACATTTTACAAATACAAATAGAAACCATATAGATTCTAGCAATTACAAACATAAAAACTTTAGAACCATATAATAGGGAAGTACNNNCACTCGTGAAAGAACCCGCATTGCCATAGCACATAGCTCTGGTGTATTAGCGCCATGCATGTCCCACCACTGAAGAGAAGGCAAATTCGCTCTATCTCTATATGCAGAGTTGCTCCCAAAGGCACCAGTGCAGCTGATGTACTGGCTCAACTGTCGCCGAATCTTATCACACTCTTCACTATCTGGGTACATTTTTTCTAATGCTTGCATATAACCAGTTTGAACCTCTGAATCTTGGTGTGGTTTTTTCTTATCCCCACCCCCTGCTGCTGGGGTTGAAAGCCATGATATATGATAGTATTTTGGATTAAGCACATATGCTAAGCAATGTAGTGGAATATTTAGCTTCTCCCACCGTTTTTCCACCGTTTTTCTGATAAAATCATACAATTGCGGATCTCTAGGATGAACAATGTCCTTCATTAGTCCTAGCATAGTATCCATTTGCTCATACACCTCCCCAATGACCGGTTGATCAGAATCTGCAAACCGAATCATGTTGTAAATTGGCTTGGTGAACTGTAAACAATACCTGCCCTGTGTCCAAAAAGAGCTATCAAGGACAGTGTCCTTTGCTGCATCCATGCCTTCTCTATCAGTGCTAATCTCATCCCACTCATCACTCATCACCATAGCACCCAAAGCCTGTCTTACCCTCAATAAGCGCTTGAAGGTAAGGAAATAGCTTCCAAATCTAGTCTTTGCAAGCTTAAGCAACTTCAATTTAGAGTAAGTGCCATAAAATGCATTAACCCTTGTATGCCCAGTGATAAATTTAATGAGCTTCTTCCCTCGCTTGTACAAAATATTCATCCATGTGCATTCTTTATGCTTGATGATATCATGCATTAAAAGGTTCAATGTGTGCACCAAACAACAAGACCAAAAGATGTGAGGATATTTCTCCTCAATGATTTTCCTTGCCGCTTTACAATTTGCTGCATTATCAGTGATTACTTGAATCACATTAATAGGACCAACCTCATCAATAGTTTTCAATAAGATGTCTGCTATGTTCTGAGAA
>LPNX010483636.1:273118-286072 GCA_001517045.1 Pseudotsuga menziesii
AGAAAACAAAAAGGGAAGTTGTGGCCTCTCGCCGGCGCGCGGTTCCGAAGCTGAGGGTGCGCGAATTCTGAGATGCCGGCGCGCGGTTCCGTCACGAATTGGCCAAAACGAATTGCAAAAATCAGGAAGCGTGTTTTCCTTCACTAGTTCGTGGTTCGGTTTTTTGGGTGCGCGGTTCCTAGGACGCTTCGGGGTCGAACTCGCTCGGAGCGAGGTTCCGGGGTCGGATCCGTGGGGGGGGGGGGAAGCTTCGACAACCCTGCATAGAACAATTGGAAATGGAGCAGAGGATCAATCAGATCATAGAGTTGAATGAATCTAGAAGAGCTACCCTTGATCAGTCACTCAGACATCAAGAAAGCATGAAGGGCACCTTTGATAAGTTAGCCAGGCCAAGATCTTTCCAAGAAAGAGATATTGTTCTTTTATGGGATAAGAGAAGGGAAAAGGCTGGAAAACATGGAAAGTTCGACAGCCTTTGGAAAGGCCCATTTATCATCCCATTTATCATCCGTGATACTGCTGGCACTAATTCCTTTTTGCTTAACACCATCGATGGAGATACTTTAAACTTGCTCGTGAATGGTCAACACTTGAAGCCCTTTTATCGAAACAACCTCCAAGATGACCAAGGGGTCATCCCAGGGCTTTTCTAAACCTATCCTTGTTGTATTTTTATGTACTTTGTTGTTGTACCATATTTTATGTATCATATCCATGTAGAATGTTGTATCTTAACTTTTGTATATTAGCATTTGTATCATATTTCATTTATATGTTGAAAAAGAAAAGATTTTATTTCATGCACTTTGATTTGAAAAAGCAAAAAAAAATTTTGGTACTTCATCATGGCATATTTTTTATATCATACCCATGGGACTAAGACACTTTTGTTTTCATGCAGGTACCAGAGATTCTTGGATTCTCGGGCACTCTCTTTAATCAATAAATCAAGCGAGTACCCGTCCCACAGTTGGAGCTAGATGTTACCAACTATTTTGTACAATAGTTGAACTTCCTATTGAGCTGCCAGTTATCGAGCATGATGAATTCTCATCTCCAGGGTTAAGAAGTTCAGTGTGTTCTAGAGTTAGCCAGTTTTTGTCCGAGCTTTCTAGTTTTTGTAAAATACATGTTCATACCCCCTTCGGGAAAATGTAAAAAAATGTCCTAGCATTTAAATTTTTATAAAAGGGTCGGTTTCTCGGACTGGGGCATCAAGCCGACTAGCCCAGAGTGTTTTTTCCCTTGGTTATTATTGGCTGTTGAACAAGCGACCAATAATTTCTGAGTTTTTTGCTCTCTCCTCCAAAGTTGGGGTAGTTGCCTTGATGTTTCGGCCTTGGGAGGTTATTAGAGCCTTGATGTCAGTGTTTTTTGTCATGCTAGGCATTTCGATTTTGTCGTATGAACATGTACTAGGTCCCCCTAAAGTTTCGTTGGATTCCGAGAAATATATATATATATATATATATATTTTATTTTCCGTTTTTTATGCCATTTTTTAATGGTTTAATTGGAAAATTTCAAAATGTAATAAAAGTGTGATCCGGAGTCTGTTTTTGGCATGGTTGGGTTCATTTTCAAGCCCGAAGCAACATCTTTACCTCAGGGGCCACTTTCACCATCAGTCGGGTAGCCAGAGCACCCCGTGAGGCAGTATTTGGCTAAAAATGCATCAAGATGGCATTTTAATGCTAAAAATGGACATTTTGGCACTTGGTCAAATTATTTAAGAAGTCAATACCAAAGTCAAAATTGATTTTTTAATGGGTGAAAGTGACTTGGCATGTGGCCAATGTGAGTTACGACCCCCTTCAAGTTACATGGCACATAAACTTTGGATTAAAAGTAAGGCTACGAATTGTTATAAGAAAAGGATGACGTGAGCGTAGGGTGTGATCTCATGCTAAGCGCTAGCATGTGTGTAAGTGGTGTTAAATGTGGACCCCTCACCATTTTTTTAAAATTAAAACCCATGGCATCCAAAATTTGGATAAGGAATAGTCACGTTTTAATTTCATGAAAAGGGAAATCATGAGCATGGAGCATGGAACTTGCGTTGTTGGAGAAGATCCCGTGTGGTGTATCAGGCAATTGGGTGGAGATGAAGATTAACGTCAGCATTAAATTGGAGATTCACGCTGATTTGGAGGTGGGCGATTTCCTTGATTTATGGCCACCACATGGCTCGGCTCCCCTCCAATCGCTAGTTTGTTGTCACTTCAACATACTCACGTCTACTTCAAAGGACTCACGTGGATCTCTTTGGGCTCACGTGTTGCATTTCGGCATCTCCAGGGTAGGCGTGGAGAGGTCTCATGAGAGGTGGCGCCTACTTCACCACCTCAACTGGAAATCAACTCAAGTTGTCCCCCATCTTTTACTCTAGATCACTCAGTTACACTGAGCGTGATCTCTGTTTCATTAAAAGCCCCTGGGGATCGGTTTCTTTGTATAAATAGAGGTGTTTGGCTCTCTACAGGA
This sequence comes from Pseudotsuga menziesii, assembly GCA_001517045.1. Taxonomy (NCBI): domain Eukaryota; kingdom Viridiplantae; phylum Streptophyta; class Pinopsida; order Pinales; family Pinaceae; genus Pseudotsuga; species Pseudotsuga menziesii. The sequence continues at coordinate 275,606 of LPNX010483636.1, forward strand.
TGGGAATTTTTGGCATAGAAGCTCTGGAGAATTTTCATTGTAACATTTTGCTTAAGATTTAATAAAGTTGATGACTTTGGAGGTCAATGCAGAAGCTCTTTGTTTGTCATGATTCACCTTGTGAGGTGATACCTTTTTTTGCTCCCTTCTCTCTTGATTCTTAAGCATTTGATTGTATAATTGTTGAAGGCTAACAATCTAGCACTATATTGTATAATCCATGCTTTTCTCTTGAAGTTGTGTTGCTTTCAGGTATTGTCCGATATACAGGGGCTCTTTTATGGTTAACATTCATTCTGCAGGTTCTACAAGGAGTCATTTTCTTTCAGGAAAGTCGAGAAGCATAAGTTTCTTTGCCTCATCCATCAAACAGAAGCAATTCTTTCCGGTTACTTTTCTTAGGTTGGATCTAAATATCTCTCTTCTTTCGTCATATTTCTATGTATCATATGTTAGTTTTGACCTGAGAAAGTAAGCTTGGGATTTGATTCCAAGTGCCACATAATTTTGTGGCTACTTCTCTTTCCGCATTAGCATCCTTGCATACATCCAGCTAGATTGGACGGTTTTGGGACTAGTGTTTCTAGTGGTCGCCTTGTTTGGAGGTTGATCCCACCTTTGGTTGATTGTCTTGTTGACTTTTTGTCCTCTTCTTCTATGTTGGATTTGGCCTCCTTCCACCTTGTTGTTTGCTTGTCTTCTTCAATTTCTTCGCTGCCCTCTTTCTTCAAATTTTTTGCAGCCACTTTTCTCCTAAGTTGCTTCCCTGTTTTTACCTTTTTTTGCAGCCCTCTTATTGCTTAGCTCGCTGCCACATTTCCTCCTTTTTTGCACCCAACTATCTGTTGTTCGCTTCCCCCTTTTTTTCCGTCATTTCCTTAGTTGTTTTAGTCCTCGTTTGCCCTCTTTTTGCTCCTTTCTATCCTCTTCCTTATTCCCATTTTGCAGGTTTGAAGAAAAGGTTCTCAACAAAAAGATAAATCACTCTCCTTTTTGTATAAAATCTATTAAAAAAGCTTCATTTTTAGTCTTCTAGCTTTATTTTAAAAGTCCTTTTCAAGGGTTCAATTCCCAAGGCAAATTGTAACACTTAATAAATTTTCTCTTTTTGAGTGGGATTTCTAAGCCCCCACTCCCAACCTCCCCTATTTGGGGAGGTTTGTGGTGTTCTTAGATTAGATTTGCTTTACTTAGAATAGTTTCATTTTATTGCTTAGAACACTAATTGCTAGATTAACTTGTTTTGATTCATTGTGAAGTTGTGTACTTTGTCATTTAAAAATCTCATCTATCAAAAGTATTTCAACTGCTTTAAAAGTAGAAATCTCTTGAATCTCACTTTGTGGATCAAGAGTGCTCTCTATCGGAGAGTTGTTGTTTATTTCGGTTTTTCTACTTACTCCCATGCTCTCCCGATTAAGGCCTAAAAACCTGAAAGAGATTCTTGGGTAGATTAGTCATTTTACTTTTTTGCAAGTTTATTAATCAATTGCTAGCTCTCTCGAACTTTCCGGAATCCAAGTCAAGAGCACTCTCTATCGGAGAGCATTCCCACTGCATTTCCTTGCATCAAGCATATAGTTTAGCTAAAACTCTTGAACTTTTGTCATAAGACAAAGTCAAGAGCGCTCTCTGTCGGAGGGTTTTAATTAATTTATTTAATAAAATATTTCAACTAACATCCCCCCTTAATTAATTTACTTCGTTGACATCCTTCACCTAGTATGCTCTGCCGACTTTCGAGTTGGGCTCGTACTCAGAACGGTGAACGGACTTGCTAAGACCGCAATAATAACACAAATTAAAATTTTACCCTTTAACCAACGCACCGACGTTGTAGAAAGTTTCCCAAGTCATTCCTAGTAAGGGCGCTGGAACCCTTGCTGTCTAGATTCTCAGCTAGCCGGTCAATCTTTGAGATACCAGTCTGAGATACTGGGCGGGCCGTCATGTCCCGAACGGAGTAACTCAGAAGATTTTCTTGGTCGATCTCTGATACCTTCTTCGTCTCAAAGCCATAATAAACAAGACCACTAAAATCTTTAAAACGTACCAAGAGCACTCGCATAACATTCACTAGCTTTATTTCAAGACTTGTTAATTTCTTTAAGCATTGCAGTACTTTGACTCCATAAGGCACTGGTCTATTATTTTATGCATGATTATTAATCTGGATCATTTTGTCTTTGGCTTATAAAAATCTTTATCTGTGAATGCATCTTTTACAAGTTCTTGATATACTGTTCATCTGTTAATCCAGTACAGCAACGTGGATTGCTATTTTATGTCTTCTGTTCGAAATTCATAATAATAAAACATCCTTCATCACAATAACTCCTAAACAACATCCATCCGCATCATTCACACATTAGAACTTAACTTAAACACATTGAGCCATAGAAAACTCTTTGTTAGGGATTACTCCCCTTGGCTTCGTTAGGAGTTAGCCTAAACGAAGGAGCTAGGAGTAGGTGAAAGTACCTGGCTCTGTGCTTACCCCCAAGGTCACACCTCTCCCACTTTCTCAAGTGAGGAGACACCTTTCGGAAGATTTTTGCTGCTGTTGTGGAATCGACGGACAACACGACCCATTCATTTTGGATCCTACCTTGACTTGGACTGAGATATGTGATTTAGAGGACCTCCCCCTTTGACCCTTATGTATGTTGGACCCCATGTTACTTGTGTCTCAACTCTAGAATGTGTGGGAGTATACCTTCAACCATGGATCTACTTCTTGTCAATTTCCCTTGATGTTGTAGTGGTGGGTAGAGTTCTGCTTTCCATCGGGTGTCATCCCATTAGTCCTCGATGCAAATGTGCTACTGTCATCATTACATTATATGTGTGTATCATGCTGTATCCAAAGAAAGTGAAATTCAAGCCAAAAAGGATAAAGAAAGTTAAATCAAGCCAGAAAGGCGAATGTGAAATGAAAGTGAAAAAGGCCAAGCAGATGAGGGAAAAATGCCAAATCTAAATGACTACTTGGCCACATGTGAATGAAATAAATGTAATGACTATACTTCATGGAGCCTGTTATCGACTAATTTTGCTCTTAGTGGGTTTTTCGGTGAGCCACCAGAGCATTGAACAAGTACACTTGTTTGTGATCAGAATTCAGAGGTCCGCCAGCCTTTTCCAGGGACTCTGTTCGAAACTTTTTGTAAATACATGTTCATACCCCCTTGGGGAGATTGTAAAAAATGTCCTAGCATTTAATTTTTTATAAAAGGCTCGGCTTCCCGAACTTGGGCATCAAGCCGACTAGCCCAATGTGTTTTTTCCCTTGGTTATTATTGGCTGTTGAACAAACGACCAATAATTTTTGAGTTTTTCACTCGCTCCTCCAAAGCTGGTGTAGTTGTCTTGGTATTTCGGCCTTGGGAGGTTATTAGAGCCTTCGTGTCAATGTTTTTTGTCATGCTAGGCATTCCGATTGAGTCGTATGAACATGTACTAGGTCCCCCTAAAGTTTCGTTGGATTCCGGGAAAAATAATTTTTTTTTTTTTTCCGTTTTTTATGCCATTTTTAATGGTTTAAATGGAAAATTTCAAAATGTAATAAATGAATAATCCGGAGTCTGTTTTTGGTGTGGTTGGACTCATTTTCAAGCCCGGAGCAACATCATTACCCTAGGGTCCACTCTCAGCATCAGTCGGCCAGCTGAAGCATCCCGAAAGTCATCAATCGGCTAATTGAGCACCGGAATAGCATTTAAATGCTAAAAGTGGACATAATGCACCAATGTCAAAATTGTTCAAAGTAAAAAATAATAAAAAAAAGGGGGAGAGGTGACATAGCATGATGTCACAACAACTCATGCGATCATTTTCTAGGTGTAATGTGACTTAAAATTTGGTTTAAAAGTGGTGCTACAAATTGTTTCCATGGAGGATGACGTGAGGGTGAGGGGACCTGCGCTAATGAGATGTGATGAGTGTTGTGAAGTGGACCCCTCTCCATTTAAAACCTATTATTTTAAAACCATGGTCCATGGCATATTATTCCATTTACATAGAGGAAGGTGACGTGAGGGTAAAGAAGACTCACACTAGTGTGGATGACGTGAATGGGAGTGGTCATGCTAGCACAGGTGGCGTGGAAGTGACGAATGGGAATGGAGATGCCCCTATCCACTACATAACTTAAACCATGGCACATATTTCATATGTTTTAAACCATAGTATATTCCATGCTTTGTGATTTAATAAAAATAAAGGGGGATGACGTAGAGGTGTGGATTGAGCTCATGCATATGTGGTGGTGATGCATGCGATTGGGATGTGGGTGGACCCATTGTTAATATATGAGTTAAATAAACCACGGCTTATAATAAATACATGCAAGCAGTTTCGTTTTTGTTTTGTGACGTCAACCATGTGAGGTGTTCCGTACAATCGCGTGAGGATTGTGGTGACCTCACCCACCTCCTTACCTACCTTGGAGCTCACGCATGGTGAAGGAAGCCAATTTTGATGATTGGGTGTGTTGGCAGTCCAGCCTCAGTTTAGCATTCACTTTAGCTTAGTTCAAGCTCACTTAACTAAGCTTGAGCTCTGGTTCATTAAAAGCCCCTGGGGCTTGGTTTTTTGTATAAATAGAGGTGCTTGGAACTCTTTTCAAGTGGAACTTTTGTGGTAGAGTTACTCTGAGAAAATTGTATCAAGCATTTGCTTCGAATTTTTAATAAAGATATTCTACTTTGGAGGTCTATGAGCTTTTGAATGTGATGAACTTCTCATGGTTGAGGTGATATTGTCTCTAACCCCTATTTTTTAATACTTGCATGTGATTAATTATTTTGCTAGCTCAAGAAGGCCATTGTTGGCACGGTAGAATAGCCATTTGTTGTTTCAATTTGGTTGTTTATGCAAAGTAGATTAGTATCTTGATGGACATGAGTAGTCAGTAATACGTAGTGTTGACCTTGATTTAATTTTTTTAGCATACTAGCATATGATTTTTATCTCACTTCTTGTATTGAGTTTTGGTGTGTTATTAGGCTTCATAGATTGTAGAAGCGTGTGAGCTCAGCTGCTTCTATCCCAAGCTTCAAGCAACCATATTTTTTGAGTTTAACACTTTGTGATTGCAGGACCTACAGGGATTGTCTTCTTTTAATACAAAAAAGAAAGCTGGGAGTAGCTCTCTCTCTCTTGTGTTCCATCCACAAGAAAACTTTACTTTGGTTACCGGTTACTTTAGGAAGCCCTAGTCCCCCTTTTTCCATCCTTTGGCTTCCCCTCTCTTGCCTTGTTTGGCTTGCTCATCCTCATCTCTTCCCACTGCCCTCTTTTCCCCTTTCTTCTCTTACTTTGCAGCTCTCTTTTTTGTTAGTTTGCAACCCTCTTTTACCCTTTTGGACAGTCCTCTTTTTGCCCTTCTTCACTTCCATTTCATAGCTTTTTCTCCTCTTTTTTTCCTCCTTTTTCACCGTAGAAGTTCACCATTTTTTTAAAAGGTTAGTTTGTAGTTTTGTTTCATTTTATTTTTTGACTTACATATAACATTTCAGTGTTTAAAGCTCTTACTTTTAGGAAAATCAAGAAAATCCTAAAGGCTAAAGGCAAGCCGAGAAGCAAGCAAAGAGCAAAAAGACAAAAACATTCCCTCTTCTCTCTTTCCCTTTCTCACCTTGCTCTTTCGGAAGAGGCAAAAAGCATAAAAAAACATTGTAAAAAGTTAATAAAAGGCAAGTGGGATAAAGGCTCCCACATCCCTCTTCCCCCATTTGGGGGAAGCCTGTATCGTCCTTTTCATTTTCATGTTTGCATACTTGTAGAGTAATTTGTTAGAGTAGAATAGGAAAAAGTATTTTCATTTTTGAAAAGTTTTTGTTTGCTTTCATAAAAGTTAGAAAAGAAAAGTTTCTTGTTTCCTTACTTAGTTTTAATTTAGCTCTATTTGCTTTTGTTTGATATAATATTGCAAAAAGTAAAAAGAACCAAAATCTCTTGAATCTTACCGTAAGGTGGATTAAGAGTGCTCTTTGTCGGAGAGTTTGTTTAATTTTTCTTTTATTTCATGTACTTTTTCTTTTGTAATTTCTTAACTTAATTTCTAAGTCTCTTGAACTTGCCAGAATCCAAGTCAAGAGCACTCTCTATCGAAGAGCATTCCCATTGCATTTCCTTGCATCACGCATATAGTTTAGCTAAGACTCTTTAACTTTCGTCATAAGACAAAGTCAAGAGCGCTCTCTGTTGGAGGGTTTTAATTAATTTTTCTAATAAAATTTTGCAACTCACATTCCCCTTTTTTTAATTAATTTACTTCGTTGATATCCCTCACCTAGTATGCTCTGCCGACTTTCATAGTTGGACTCGTACTCAGAATGGTGAACGGACTTGCTAAGCTCGCAATAACAACATAATAAAACTTTTACCCCATAACCAACGCACCGACGTTGTAGGAAGCATTCAAAGTCAATTCTTAGTAAGGACGCCGGAACTCCCCGTTGTCTTAGAGTCCCGGCTAGCTCGTCAATCCACCGGAAACCAGCTTGGGATACTGGATGGGCCGACATGTCTCGAACGGAATTACTTTGAACGCTTTCCTGGTTGGTCTTTTGATACTTTTTTCAAGCCGTAATAAACAAGACCATTAAAAAACCTTTAAAACATACCGAGAGCAATCACATAACACATCCACTAGCATTATTTTCAAGACTTGTACTTTTGTTATCTTTCAAGCATCGCAGAGCTTCTTCGACTCAATAAGGCACTGGTTTATCATTTCATGCATCATTATTAATCTGGACCATTTGTCCTTTGGTGTCTAAAATCTTTATTTGTAAATGCAATTTTATTTCACAAGTTCTTGATATATTGTTCATCTCTTAATCTAGTGCAGCAACGTGGATTGCCTTTGTCTTGTGTTCAAATTTTTATTTATAATAATTGTAATCATCTTCATCATAAACAAACTCCTAAACAACACCCATCCGCATCATTTCCATAAATTAACTTAAACACATCGAGCCTTAGAAACTCTTTTTTAGGGACAACCCCCTTGGCTTCGTTAGGAGTTAGCCTAAACAGAGGAGCTAGGAGTAGGTGACAGTACCTGGCTCTGTGCTTGCCCCCAAGGTCACACCTCTCCCACTTTCTCAAGTGAGAAGACAGCTTTCGGAAGATTTTTGTTGCTGGTGTGTAATCGGCGGACAACAGAGCCTAAGGGATGGGACATTATATGGACCAAGGGACCGCTAAATCAAAGTGCCCCCTAGAACCTCACCACATTATAGTCACTTGTGAACTCATCACAGGGGTTCTAGAAAAGATCCTCACAGAGCTTGAGGCAAGCTTGGTTATGAGCCGCAGAGCACCTTGCTAGAGACAAGTTGTGGTTTCCTAAGAACTCTATCCCATTTGTGAGATAATTCCATTCCCTATTGTTCTCCAACATACTTATGTCATTGTGGTCCCTCTGTTCCCCTGCTTGTCAAAAGGATCTCAACATCAAAGTACAAGCCATCCCCTCACGCTAAGCCTTGTTTGATCACGTCAATCGTTGCTAGTAAGATAACCAAGACTATAAGTGTGCATACATTGGGAGGCTTCTTGAGAAGGTAACAATTCTGCAATAATGTAGGCCGGGTTTACTTTGTCCTTTTATGGATGGATCATTGTGGCTTGTTGCTTAATGTTGTAGTCGGTTTACGAACATAAATAAGGGAGCATCTTGGCATCCCTTTGTGCTTATAGGTCTCCACTGCTTCATTTTTGCCATATTTTTTACCAGTTTGACCAAGCCAAAAATGGGGTCTCGGGAATTTTGGATTCAGACGTGCGATTTTTCGTTTTTAGCATCTACATGGACCCCTTACATGATTCCATGCTTCAGCTTTCCATGATGTGGCCTGATTGGTGAGACTTTTATTTATTATCAGTTGCCAGGGCCATGTTTATATCATAGTGGAAAAAATTGCGATTTTTTCTGGCTGCCGATTTTTCAACCCAAAAAAATTGTGATTTTTCAAAAAATCAGACATCGGGAAAAATCGGCAAAAATTGGGCAAAAATCGGTAAAAATTGGGAAAATTCAGCAAATAGGGGAAAAAATCGGTAAGAAAATTTTGACCCTATTAAAGTACAAAATTTGTAATTTTTAATGCTTGCCGCGGCTTGCTGATTTTTGCTGATTTTTTTGTCGATGTTGCCGAGAAGATGTTTTCTGGACCTTTGCCGATGCTGATTTTTTGCACTATGGTTTATATTGGTTTAGCATATTGAGCCATATTGAGCATATTTGATGGATTTGAGTGGTTGTTGTGACCACCATTAGTGGATTTGGGGTTACAAATTCATTGGCACAGTTGGTTCGGGCATTTGGGCAAGGGAAATGACCATTTTTTGGCCAATTACAGCTTCAACAAATTATACCAGTAAAAAATTAAATTGGCTAAGTAACTATTGACTTAGTAACTATTATCACGGATCTTGTAGTTGCCTCGGTAGAGTAATCCTGTATAGGATGGTGGAGGGGAAGGGCAAGCAAAGGCGTGACCTACGAAAACCCTAACCCCCAAAAGATGGATGGTTGTTGTTATCCACTAAGTTGCACTTAGGGTATTTCCACGGAGCTGCCGAAGTATTGAACAAGTCAATTGTTCATTGTCAGTGCTCAGAAGTTCCGTGGTTACATCAGGACTAGTTGTCGTCGTTTTTTTTAATAAAATGCATGTTCATACCTCAATAAATCACAAGCATACAATTCATCCTTAATGGGACGTATAGATTAGTACATTTGTTATTCGTTACTCACTAAATCAAACTAAACATTTTCCTCTACCGTGTATGCTCTACCCCTCGCGGCTTAGTTTGACACTTGTGGGATATCAAAAGCTGTATTGTGCATTCATTAATCTCTCACATCTAATTAATTGATTCACATTAATAAAATTTACAACCCTCAAACATTACAAAAATCTGGCGTAACGAACCTGAGGAACAGTGGGCAAATTCTTCAAGGAAAGCGAGAACAACTAGAAAGTGACCGTGGGGTCCCGTTAGGCTACATCCTTGTTGGTGTAGTGTTGAACACCTCCACACGACTCCATCTAGCCCACAGTTTCCCATGCGGAGCCACTTTTCTCAGAATCCGGACATATTCCCAGTGCCTCACGGTATATCAGGAATCCCCTTTTCCCCTTAACTCACTCATCGTTGCTTAAAAATCTAAAATCAACCAAGATACACTGCAAATCATTATTTCCTTTTCAATAGCATTACTTTTGACTCCATTTTCGGCACTGGTTATGTTATAATTGCTTATCATTGCTTCAAGTCATTATTGTTGTGAATGCGATTATCATGATGGTGAATTATATGTTTTAATATTGCAGTACTTGGTGATTTTATCAAAACTCCTAACAAACACTCTGATAATTCAAACATTAACAAATAAGAGCCTTAGCAACTCTTTCTTAGGGACTACCCCCTTTGGCTTCGCTAGGAGTGGCCTAAACGGAGGAGTCAGGAGCAGGTGAAAGTACCTGACTTGAGACTTGCCCCCAAGGACACACCGAGCAACTTGAAGATTTCTGCTGCGTTCTCCCCAGGTGTGTGTGTTACCACCTAAGTTGTACTTAGTGGTTTTTTATCAAGTGAGCCTGGTGAACCAGAGAAAGATGATTTGTTTGGACTTCAGAAGACCTTCGGAAGTGCTTCTGGGAAGTGCTTGTTGTACTATATCACATGTTCATACCCCATAGGGGAATTGTAATTAAATGTTCTAACGTGATAGTGTCTGTAAAAGACTCAGTCTCTTAGACTTTATTTGTCAATTCGATCAGCCCAGGGTGTTTTTTCCCTTGGTTATTATTGGTTGTTGAATAAACAACTGATAATTTCTGAGTTTTTCACTCAATACCTCCAAAGTTGGGGTGGTCGGCTTGGCATTTAGGCCTATTGAGGTTATTAGAGTCTATGTGTCAATGTATAAACATGCTAGGCATCATGGTCGAGTCATATGAACATGTCTAAGTCCCCCCAGGTTTTAATTTTTTTTAATTTTAATTTTTCCACAAAACTTACGCTATTTTTTAATAGTCTAATTGGGAAAATTGGTTTTGTAATAAAAGTGGGCTCGGAAATCAGTTTCAGTCATGGGGGTGCTCATTTTCAAGCTTAGAGCACCATGTAAACCCCAGTGTTCCACGGGGACGCGCCTCCTAGGGTCCGGGGCTCGTCCCCTATGCTTCCCACGCCCCGGGGGCTGGGGGGCTCCATGGGAAACGTTTCCTAGCGCCCCCCTTTCTGCGAAACTTGGGGAAACGCGGGTCTAGGAGTTTCCCAGATTGGGGGGCTCCCACACGCCCCCTCTTGAAAATGGGGGGCTCCGACAGGCCCCCATTGCCCTCAATTTTTAAAATTTTTTTACTTAAAAAAGAAATGGTTCATCATAAATTTTAGGCTTTTACACTAAATGGTCATTTTAAAACGAAATAGAAACAAATAAAA
>LPNX010483636.1:286856-312185 GCA_001517045.1 Pseudotsuga menziesii
ATTTGTGGATGAGCATTGCCATGTTTTACTGAGGTAACCTGTATCTATGTTCATAATTTGTTGATTGTTTGTAGATCCATTGCTAAAGATTGATAATAAGTTTATTATGATCTTGATAGGAAAGGAGTTTGTTAATAAGTTTATTGGCCATCTCTTTCCTTTTTATGCATGTTTAGAGATCTAGATTCAACATGTTTTATAAGTTTATATGCATGCTATTCTGAAAACTATGTTTATGTATTAACCGGATCTCACAAGCATTTTGGTAAGTCTTTGGATCAAGTTGCAGGCTCCTAGCTTGGAGAGGGTGTTGATATAGTTTGCTTCCTCACTTTCTCTAAAACTTTCTCAAAGGCATAGTCCCTCGACATTCCACCGGAAAGCTCCACAGTTGATCTTCAAGGCTTCCAGCACTCTTTTTCTCTCTTTTTCTTCCAAAAAATCAAAATTTACCTGGTTACTTTCTTTACAAGCTTTGTCATTATTTAGATCTATCATTTCAAAGTAAAACTTATATAGATATGTTATTTCAAGGCTCATAATCTAGATCTCATTCCTAAAGGGTTTCATAAAGCATTATAGATCTAGTTTAGGGAAATCGTCCGTTTTGCATGGCAATTTAAAGAGAATCCGTAGGTTGCATGCTCTAGATTTATTTTTCTGTTTTAAAATGATTAAATCCAACAATCAGTGCATATTTTATTGGCTGTCCTTGCTTTCCTTGGTTCCTTTTTCATCGTTTTAGCTAGTTTTAACTTAGTTTTGTTTAGTTTAAAATAGGATGACCCAAAGGTACTTTTAAAGTGCTTTTGGACATATTTCATTCTAATAAGCTCGCTGTCTTTTAGCAAGCATAACAGAAAGAGGAGAAGCTGCGGTTCGAAAGTGGCCTTTGGATCATTCGAATCCCCCTATGGGTCTCCCTTTTGACCATAATTTTAAATTTTAGGAAATTTGTAAAGCCTTGGTTTCATCTTGTATAAGAACCAAGAGGATTCAGATAATTTTACTGATACTGTAACAACAAATAATAATTTTTTTCTCCGAACAGGCTCTTTCGAGCCCATTCCCCTCCCCCTGGGGGGATTTGCGTCTTTTTTGTCGTTTTTCGCAATGTCTTACTTCTTTTCGCTTTAGATAAGTTTCATTCATGCAAAATAACATGCTTTGATTACTTTATCATATGTTACATATTACGTTATCAAAGTAACTAGAATACTTACCCCATGACTTCCTGATTGACCCGCAAGGGGAAAGAGATGCGTGGTAGGAATAATTAGAAAACTTGTGATTTGTTTCTGTTTGCCGCTTATCTTTAATTTCTGTAAGTTATTGTTCTAAAATCAACCCGATTGAGGTCCACTTGGACCAAAAGAGGTTCCTGGAGGGTTTTTCTTTCTAAGAAAACACACCCTTTAAAACTCACTAAAATTGATAAGACTCCGGTGTGTATGCTCTGCACTTCGCTGCGGTTCATTCGATCAGTCAAGCTGCATCAAAAGCAACGTGAGTGACTAGTTTAATTAGTCTTCACCTTCCGCAATCAACCACCATCAAGCGAAAATCCAACGCCTTGATCAAACCGTAAACTGTGGCAAAATACCCAAAGGAAGCAGGAACTCCTGAAAAAAGACCTTGAGGCGCCGATCTCTGTTACACCTTTGGGTGTATTATGAACAACAGTCTCAGAGACTCCATTCAGCCCACATATTCCTTGCGGGTAGCCGTGAAGATTCATTTTGGACATACTCCAAGTACCCTCGGGTATATCTGGAGTCCCCCTCTCGCCTAATTTAATTTATTCATACTTCACATTAACTTAAAACGTACCAAGAGGCAATCGTAAAACATTCACTACAAGCATATGCAAGTACATTGATTATTTTATGACTCCATTTTAAGGCATTGACTATTTTCTTTATATATATATATATTGTGTCTCAGCATTGTGCTTTCGTGTGCTAATTTTTTTATCTTCTCATCTATGGTTGTTTATGGTTAATTTTCAAACTCCTAAGTAACTCATTTAGTTTAACATCATCATCATACTAAATAATTTTTCCTTAGTAACTTAATAAGGTCTACCCCCTTTGGCTTCGTTAGGAGTTAAGCCTAAACGGAGGAGTCAAGAACAAGGTGACAACCTTGACTCGAGACTTGCCCCCAAGGACACATCTAGTGGCTTGAAGATTTCTTCCACGTCCCCCCCCAGGTGTGTGAAAGGCGACAACAATGTGTAAGGCGGAAACAGGTGGAAAACAAGGCTAAGAAAAAAGGGTAATGACTTCTAGTTGACTTTTACCATGTGATCTCTCCAAATGATGACAAATACACCAAACCATAGTGACATATTTATGACAAATAGCAATAGGGGATGGTGGTGTCTCACAAATGGATAAAGTACTTGGGCTTGTTTCCTTTAGGCTCTAGCAAGTATCCTTTTAACAAGATTTAACAATTTGCAACATTTAACACAAGATAATAGCCAACCTACAAAGGAAGGTGCCTTGGAAAGCATTCTAGTCTCTAAAAAATAACTAAGTCCTAGCCCCACTGCCAACGAGCGTCCATAACTCAGACGGGTTTGCCTCACCTTGTTGCCCTTGTGGGGACAAATGAGCCTTACATTATACAATGGGTGAGTGCTCATCCTTTGGCCATTGACTAGTTTTATAGCATTTACTTATATAGGCATAAGTGCTTAAAAGCACTACTAATCACAGTCTGTTGTTTGCATCATTTAGATATAACATTTATGTGTTCCGATGCTATTGTGTCTAAAGACACTGTTGGTAGGAGCACTTGTTTTGAGACTTGTTATCACGAATCTTGTAGTTGCCCTGTGAGATGATCCTATTCAGGGCGGCAGAGGAAAGGCAACTAAAGTCACGACCTACGATATCCAAGACTTCCAAAAGAACTCGGATGTCACACCAGTCAAGGATATCGGCACTTTAGACCTAGTGAAAATACAGAGCCCACGAGGCGTCCCTCTGGCCAAGAATACCCTAAAACAAAGAAAATGAATAGATGATCCAAAGAAACTTGGTGGAATCTCTTAGTGGGATAGTTAATTAGAGTTTAAAACGAACCAAGATATTTCGAGCATCCAAGTGAAAAGCACCAAATTTACCATAGGGTTTTATGCAGAAAATTGGGATCTATGGAAAAATGGTGAAATTAAGTGAAATTGGACTCTTACATTTATTGTTCGATGTAAAATTAGGCAAATGAAGATGAAACCAACAATACGTAGCTTGCAGTTTGTGAAATATCCACTTCACCCAAGGGGGGCGTTTTTCCCTAAGTAGCAGGCCAGTGCTGTGGATGGGCAAATGGAGTTCGATTGTGATGAAACTTTAAACTTAAGGTTTTTATGTTAATTCCGAAGTGGGTTTGAAATTTTATAGCTCGACGCCAGCTAGAACCTATGGATCTACGAAACTAGGGATTTAATGTAATAGAATGATGAGCAATGCATGTACAAAAAATAAAGAAAGAGAAACTTACCTGGGAGACATACCTGGATCTAGCAGATGGACTGAGAAATGATGAAGAATGCCACTTTCCCGTCGAAATGAGCTTTTTCGAGGAAGATCTTGTTGTTATTTTGCCACAACTAGTCACCCTAGTGCCTCCTTCAACTTCCCAGAGCAGAGAGAGATCGACCGATCAGACAAACGAACGAGATCTGCAGAATACAGAAAAGAAAGAGAATAAAATATCATAAAAAACAAGATACTCCCTGATCCGAACACCCAAGAGTCGAGACGAAGGTGAGTTGCCCCACAAAAACGCCCTCTCTCTCTCCTAGCGTGCTTCCTTTTCCTGCAGATGAGATGGGTAAAGAATAAATGCAAGGTCTATCCTGAATAAAGCTCAGTATGGAAGAGTAACAATGCCAATCATCGAATCATCAAAACATCCACAAGATACACAGAAGAATAATCCCAGACAAAAATCTCTTTATTAAAATTCCGGTGCCAAAGCTCATGAATTACAATGGGGCGGCACCTCTCTTAAATAGCTAGATAGTGTGCCCACATTCTACCCAATTATTATTTGACGGTCGAGATTAAAACATCTTCGACGGTAGAGATAAAAAAATATCAAGATCATTACATGGATCAAGTGACCGAGTCAACATGGGGGCACACTTTGCTCAAGGATGCCTATCCGAAGTCAAACTCAAAATGTAAGATAAAGTATGACATAGCAATACATGAGAGGGGTCACTTAGGGGCTTTATTCACCCTAGGCCCTTTTACAAGTTCAGAACAAATGATATAATCATGAAATACATCAATAGTCAATAAGAGGGGGCGCCCCTTGGGACGCTTTCCTCACTAGCTAAGCCATAATAAAATAATCCGAACATCTGTTGACTGGCAACTGCTGGAGATTGTCTGGGGTGCTGAGAAACATCATCTGCCAAAATTCCAAGCCATTTCGTTGACTCAGGAAGCCAAATCGATTTTTTTAGTGATTTTTCTAGTTCATTTCTGTTGGTACAATCTCTGGAAAATGATAAATTGTTCATGCCATACTTACAAAGTGTAAACAATGTGCTACAGATGGGTGAGGATGGAAGAACAAGGTTTTAGGGAAAGGGAAATGACTTTCAACCGACTTTAACTCAGTGATCTATCCAAATGTTGCATAATACACTCTACCAAGGTGCCATATGTATGACAGATAACAATAGGGGATGGAGGTGTCTCACAAATGGACAAAGTACTTGGATATGCTTCCCTTAGACTCTAACAAGTTTTCCTTTGCACTCTACTTGCAACATAGGTCAACCTTCAAAGGCAGGTGCCCTGGAAGCCTTCTGGGCTCCAATACTGACAAAGACCTAGCCTTTGCAAGCTAGTCTCACCCTGATGCCTTGTAGGGGCACATGAGACGAACACTATATAAGGAGTGAGTGCTCATCCTTTGACCATCAACCTTTTCAAATGACTTTTCATTTCACAAGATAGTAGCTAACCTACAAGAGCAAGTGCCCTGAAAATCCTCCTGGGCTCCAGTAAATGACTAAGGCCTAGCACCGCTGCCAGCGCGCGTCCATAGCCCTGACGGGTTTGGCTCTCCCTGCCGTCCTTGTGGAGGGCAGAATGAGCCTTACATTATACAAGGAATGAATGCTGAAACTCTTGGCCACTGACTACTTTTAAACATTTAACTTCTGCATCCTTTAGATATAGCTTTTATGCGTTTCGATGCTTTAGTGTTTAGCAACACTGTTATGATGGAGCACTTGTTTTGAGCACTAAAGGAGGCCTACCCTGTGAACCCAACCACACTGGCCAAGCCACATACTTCATAGCCAGATGCACAGAACAACATGGAGTCTATCATACATAGGGGTCACAATGGGGAAAAGAATCTCACAAGTCTCAATCAATCCTAGTCAAGGGACAAAATCAAGGTGGATGAACTGGACGGACGAGGACAAATGACATGGAACCATCCTAGCACCAAGGTTTACAATTTGTACAAGCATGGCATAAGCAACCGTCTTCACATCAAACTCCTTTATTAATCATAACACAGGTTAAAGCACAATAGATATAAGCATAGGTCACCATAATCATCCTAACATGATAAGCATAGGTATTTGACGTACATCATAGAGCAAAAACAAACCAAGGAGGTGTATACTTGGTCTCCCCAAATATACCTATCTCCATCTGATATAAGCCCCTCTATAACTATGTGTACCAACTCTGATCTGCTGCTCTACTACAATGAACTAGATCATCATTGAAAGCATCTCAATGGACTCCTGAATCTTATTCTTGGCAAGGAAAATCCGATGAACAAGGATTTGAATGAAATGAAGATGTAAAGATCCATGCTGATACTCCATGTAAAAAGTAGCCCGAAATAGAATAAGGGTCAAGTTTGCATGTTGCACCATGGAAGCCCAGCTGCAAATGTATATGTGATAACATCTGGCTCCAACTGGGACAAGTGCTCTAATGAAGAGAGTGCTTGAGAACCTAAAAAATCTTTGGTCCACAGCACCATCAGCAACCAGCGATCCAGCACATCCAACATTCTGCTTCATTTCCAAGCATTTACCTATGACCTACGCACATGGAAGCAAGAAATACCGGAGCAACATGTATGGGAAAAAATAGATGCGTAAAAATAAATTGACAAGAAATAAATACTGAAAGTAAAGTGCTGAAAAGTAAATTTTAGTCTACTCAATGCAGTAAAAGACAAATACTGACACTATTTAGAAAATAGAAGACTCATGCAACAATCAGACAGAAGACAAACTCAAACTACTGCTCAAAGAGCTTATTCAAACTCTGCCTACTCTAACCTAACCAATCAGACAAGTGTTAAGTAAAGTCATAAATCCAATGCAACCACTTGCTGAACGAATTGATTGATCTTTCTTTGCAGTTAATGAGATAACAAGTCAGAGATGGTTTGGAAGAAATGTGAATGAAAATCGAAACCATTCTAACATGCTGCTTGATATTCAAAGAAAGATGGGGAATCAAATCATACCAAGTCTGGAACTGATTTTTACAAACTTTATTCATAAAAACACCGATGGGATCATAAAAATAATGTGAGTTTACCTTTGATGAAAAAAGACAATACGACTCATGATTAAGCTCCGCTAGGCAATTATTTGTTCTCTCCTCTACATGAGTAGGACACACAATTCTGTTCACTCCAGAAAAAATGGAAAAACCAGATGGGGATAAATTGTAATGTGATAAAACTAAGATTGAAATTAACCCCTCTTGTTGTTCCAAAATGGAGAAAAGATGAAATTGATCTTTATACACCTTCTCTAGCCATCCATAAGATAAATTTACAAATTGAAACATATTATTCATTCAAGATGACTAAGAAGAGATATGAAGTGCCTTTTCTCCAATTATGCGACAATGTTCAAACTCCTGACTAGAAATCTTGAAAGTAACAACTTGATTGGACCATAAACCCATGCAGGAAGACTAAAAAAGTTGGGACGATAGGGTGGATTGAAAATTTTCTCCCAGATGACTTGGAATAATTGATCTCGGGATTTGATGAGAGGGAAAAGTTTTCAATTTAATTCTAGGAATGATTTCAAGATTCGAAACAAGGTCAGTACCCAACATATCCTGATTAAGGATTGGATGAAGGATTCGATCGATACCATTAGGACAATGATCCCCATTGTAATGTTCTTGATCAAGTCCACTTACAACCGTATCATCATCATGTGATTGTTCTTCTTTAAGTTCTTCATTATTGTTACTCATTAGATAAGGAAAAACATCAAGAAGTTTAGATTCAGTTTCCCTCTCACCCTTACAAGTGTGCTCTTCAACCATATAATGATGACATGATTTCCTCTCAGAAGAAGTCGTATTGTTTTCAAAAGTTTCTTCTTCATCAGAGCTATGATCAAAATTTGAATCAAGATAATTGTTAACCAGGCAATGATGATCTTCAATGGATTCACATATGAGAGAATCAACTATGGCTGAATCCTGATAGTAATCATTTTGCTCTCCCTCTTCATCTGTGCCCTCTTGAGCTCCCTCTTCATCTGTGCCTTCTTGAGGTAATGATGACAAGATTCCAATGAGTTCCCCTTCTATATCAATATCAAGGTCATAATCCTGAAGGGTCGACATTTCCTCATCATCATTCTCTTGCATCGAAGTCTCATTCAAAGGCATATCCACTGCTGGATCGTGAGAGGAGGAATCGATTTGATAAGGAAAATCGTCAATTATCTCATTATGGTTATACTGAACACCATTATTATCTAGTTGTATTTATTCATCAGACTTCTTACCCCATTCTTCTCTTAATAACTTAGTGAACATGTCGTATCTAGTGATGGATCTTGGTGCTAACGTATATAACCAGAAATCGACATTACCTCCTAAGGATTCATAGAGGGCTCGCATATAGACATCTTCATGCTCTGTCCCTAGGGATTCCATATAACACCAAAAAGCATCCAAGTGACTTTCAATTGATACGATTGAATTTGCAAAGAAACGAGGCAACCCTTTACTGTACCTTTTTGGCATAGGATGAGGTGCCTCATAGATTTCAGAGAAGTCCAAACGAGATAGAAGCTTCCTTTTGACTTTGTTTGGATTTTCCTTGATTGCATTGAAAAACTGAAGGAAGAAATTCGAGTTCATTATGATTTACGGGATGGGTTCGCTTCTCAGTGGAGTCGCGTTGTGAATGAATTGTCGTGTTCACCAAAATGAAATGTCGTGAGAGAGATAGAAACAAAACAATGATTGTGTTGAATTAAGTAATTGAAATACAACCATTGGACTTAGGACTGGATGTGATATGAATGAATAAAAATGTAACCGCATTCATAGACACCGGAGGTACGTACGATGAACCAAGGTAAATGTTATCACAAATCTTGTAGTTGCCTCGTGAGATGATCCTATTCAGGACGACAGAGGAAAGGAAACTAAATTCGTGACCTATGATACCTAAGACTTCCGAAAGAACTCGGATGTCACACCAGTCAAGGATATCGACACTTCAGACCCAGTGAAAATACAGAGCCCGGGGGGCATCCCTATGACCAAGAAAACCCTAAAATAAGGAAAATGAATAGATGATCCAGGGAAAGTTGGTGGAATCTCTTAGTGGGATAGTTAATTAGAGCTTAAAACTATAACCAAGAGATTTCGAGCATTCAAATGAAAACCCCCAAATTTACCCTACGGTTTTATGTAGAAAATTGGGATCTAGGGCAAAATGGTGAAATTAAGTGAAATTGGACACTTGGATTTATTGTTGGATGTAAAATTAGGCAAATGAAGCGGAAACCAACAATACCTAGCTTGCGGTTTGTGAAATACCCACTTCCCCCAAGGGGGGGCGTTTTTCCCTCAGTAGCAGGCCAGTGCTTTGGATGGGCAAATGGATTTCGATTGTGATGAAACTTTAAACTTAAGGTTTTTATGTTAATTCCGAAGTGGGTTTTAAATTTTATAGCTTGCCACAAGCTAGAACCTATGGATCTACGAAATGAGGGTTTTAATGTAATAGAATGACGAGCAATGCATATACAGAAAATAAAGGACGAGAAACTTACCTGCGAGACATACTAGGATCTAGTAGATGGACTGAGAAATGATGAAGAATGCCACTTTCTCATCGAAATGAGCTTTTCCGAGAAATATCTTGTTGTTATTTTGCCACAGCCAGTGACCCTAGCGCCTCCTTCAACTTGCCAGATGAGAGAGAGATCAATCGATCAGACAAACAGACGAGATCTGCAGAATACGAAAAAAAAAGAGAATAAAAAATCATAAAGAAAAAGATACTCCCTGATCTGAACACCCAGGAGCCGGGACGAAGGTGAGTTGCCCCACAAAAACGCCCTCTCTCTCTCCTAGCGCGCCTCCTTTTCTTGCAAATGAGATGGGAAAAGAAGAAATGCAAGATCTATCTTGAATAAAGCTCAGTATGGAAGAGTAGCAATGCCAATCATCAGATCATCAAAAAATCCACAAGATACACAAAAGAATAATCCCAAACAAAAATCTCTTTATTAAAATTCCGGTGCCAAAGCTCATGAATTACAATGGGGCGGCACCTCTCTTAAATAGCTAGATAGTGTGCCCACATTCTACCCAATTATTATTTGACGGTCGAGATTAAAACATCTTCGACGGTAGAGATAAAAAAATATCAAGATCATTACATGGATCAAGTGACCGAGTCAACATGGGGGCGCACTTTGCTCAAGGACGCCTATCCCAAGTCAAACTCAAAATATAACATAAAGTATGACATAGCAATACATGAGAGTGGTCACTTAGGGGCTTAATTCACCCTAGGCCCCTTTACAACTTCAGAACATATGATATAATCATGAAATACATCAATAGTCAATAAGAGGGGGCGCCCCTTGGGGGGCTTTCCTCACTGGCAGAGCCATAATAAAATAATCCGGACATCTGTTGATTGGCAACTGCTGGAGGACTGTCCGGGGTGCTGAGAAACATCATCTGCCAAAATTCCAAGCCAGTTCGTTGACTCAAGGGGCCAAATCGATTTTTTCAGTGATTTTTCTAGTTCATTTCTGTTGGTACAATCTCTGGAAAGTGATAAATCCACCATAACTCTCTCCAGGGTGCAAACTGACTGCTCTGGATGATCTGGAGACATAGAAGAATGGTATAAGTGACTACTCATACCCCCTGGAACACTGCTCTGCTTTAGGAGAACCAATCATACTGCCATCTGGAATAAAATTTGATAGTTTGGCCAATAATTAAGTGATAATAATCACTTTTCTAGAGAACAGGGGCCGAACTCTCAAAACTGAAATCGCAGTATTGGCCCTGGGCATGTCTGGAACAAATATAGACCATGTTGTATTTTTGAGTCACTGCTTTGGGAACCGTGATTGACTTGGTCAACTGGGTTGACCATGTCAAAGTACCCAAAATCAAGGTGAGATACTATATCAATATGATCCTGCAACCATCCAAGGTAAGAAATGCTCCAATAATGTATATCAAAACCAAGCATAAATCAGTTATTCATAATCATGGTGGTAGATAATAATAATAATAATAAGATATACCTGTGCTTCTGAGAAATCTTGGAACTTTTTGGAAGTCTGATTGTTCATGCCATACTTACAAAGTGTAAACAATGTGCTACAGATGGGTGAGGATGAAAGAACAAGGTTTTAGGCAAAGGGAAATGACTTTCAACCGATTTTAACTCATTGATCTATCTGAATGTTGCATAATAGACTCTACCAAGGTGACATATGTATGACAGATAGCAATAGGGGATGGAGGTGTCTCACAAATGGATAAAGTACTTGGATATGCTTCCCTTAAACTCTAACAAGTTTTTCTTTGCACTTTATTTGCAACATAGGTAAACCTTCAAAGGCAAGTGCCCTGTAAGCCTTCTGGGCTCCAGTATTGACAAAGACCCAGCCTTTGCAAGCTAGTCTCACCTTGATGCCCTGTGGGGGCACATGTGCCGAACACTATACAAGGAGTGAGTGCCCATCCTTTGACCATCAACCTTTTCAAATCACTTTTCATTTCACAAGATAGTAGCCAACCTACAAGAGCAGGTGCCCTGGAAATCCTTCTGGGCTCCAGTAAATGACAAAGGCCTAGCCCCGTTGCCAGCGAGCGTCCATAGCCCCGATAGGTTTGCCTCTCCCTGCTGCACCTGTGGAGGGAAGAATGAGCCTTACATTATACAAGGAATGAGTGCTCAAACTCTTGGCCCCTGACTACTTTTAAACATTTAACTTCTGCATCATTTAGATATAGCTTTTATGCGTCCCGATGCTTTAGTGTTTAGCAACACTGTTATGATGAAGCACTTGTTTTGAGCACTAAAGGAGACCTACCTTGTGAACCTAACCACACTGGCCAAGTCACATACTTTATAGCCAGAGACACAAAACAACATGGAGTCTATCATAAATAGGGGTCACAATGGGGAAAAGGATCTTCAATCTCACAAGTCTTAATCAGTCTAAATCATGGGACAAAATCGAGGTGGATGAATTGGATGGACGGGGACAAATGACATGGAACCATCCTAGCACCAAGGTTTACAATTTGTACAAGCATGGCATAAGCAACAGTCTTCACATCAAATTCCTTAATTAATCATAAGAAAGGTTAAAGTACAATAGATATAAGCATAGGTCACCATAATCATCCTAACATGATAAGAATAGGTATCTGATATACATCATAGAGAAAAAACAAACCAAGGAGGTGTATACCAATTGTCCCCAAATATACCTTTCTCCATTTGATATAAGCCCCTCTATAACTGTGTGTACCAACTCTGATCTGCTACTCTGCTACAATGAACTAGATCATCACTAAAAGCATCTCAATGGAATCCTGAATCTTAGTCCTGGCAAGGAAAATCTGATGAATAAGGCTCTGAATGAAATGAAGCTGTAAAGATCCATGCTGATACCCCATGTAAAAAGTATCCCGGAATAGAATAAGAGACAAGTTTGCATGTTGCACCATGGAAGCCCAGCTGCAAATGTATATGTGATAACAAGACTAAAGGAAAACCATCCGGTGAACCTGACCACAATGGTCAAGCCACATACTTCATAGCCACAGACATAAAAAAACATGGAGTCTGTCATACACAGGGGTCAAAGTGGTGTAAATGATCTTCAATCTCACAGGTCTCAGTCATAAGTCATGGGATAAATCAATCATGGATGAGACCGGATGGATGAGGACAAATGACACATGGAACCAACATAGCACTAAAGTTTAAAAGTTGTGTAAAGCATGGCATAAGTAATGGTCTTTAACATTAGATTCTCTAATCATTCTCAACACAAGTTAATCATCAGTAAAACATATCATATAATCATATGTCACCATAATCATCATAGCATGACCAATCAAAGGTGTTAATTTCAATAACAAGATTGATTACGATGATCTAAGGGATAATGTGATAGGTGAAATTGTCCAAATCGCTATCCTAGGGGGGTTTGAACTTATGCAATTGGAAATTCCCATAGTAAAGGTTGGACTAATGATTATATGACTCCTAACACTTAATTAAGATGCTTGATGACAAGATATGACAATAGAGATAGATTCACAAGCAAGAAAAGTCATTCAAACACAAAAACGACCCTCCAAACCAGTAATGGAGAATTGCTTGTCTAGATCACTGCCTTAGAAATGGGCTAAGGGCCCTAGGGAGTGGAGAAGCTCAAGGCGTCTACCAAAAATACCCAAGTAGCGAAAATTCGAAAATGTGCCTAATGTGACGGGAATTGTTTTTTTATGTTACCATGTTTTAGTTAAGGTTTTGATTTGATTTTTAATTGACTTAGACAATGGAATAAGATAAAAATGAAAGATAAATCTTTTTGTCTACTTACTCGGATCTGAAAGGTTGATGTAGATCCTTTCTCCTAACACAACGACACCATATATATCCAATGCTTCACTTGTAAGACAATCAATTAATTCCAAGAGGGATGCCCTGCTAAGCACATGAAGTTAATTGTTGGCATATGCAATAACAATTATTCTAATGAAATTAACAAAGCTATTGAATTGACAATAATAGAGAATGATAGCAACAAATAAATGGCAAGGGGCAATAGATATCCAAGATGTAAGTAAGCCCCTTGAAGCAAAGTCACCCAAGTGAGAGAGAGAGAGTTCTCCCCAATTTTCACTGGACAAAATCGCCCTCCTATCAAGACAAATTCGTAAAAATATTTTCTCGGAAATAATGCTAGATCTAGTGGTAGCAGGAGCTAGGCAAGAAAAAAGAAACTTGTCACCATAAGAAATCCAAATAGAAGAGTCAAAATGGTTTTTCTATTATCTTTCTCTCAAGAGCCAAAGTCCTTTTACAATGAGGGGTCTCCTCTCTTAAATAGTTTTGAGAGAGACCAAATCCCTAACCAACATTTTAATCGATGGCTGAGATTAGAAGATACAATGATGATAATCAACGATGGAGATTCTAATATCACATTGACATGGATCAACTAGACATAAGAGGGGGGCAAGTTGGATCATAACGCCCAAATACATAGATAATCATGATAAATTTTCAAATTAGTTACCTAGGGGTAATAACTTGCCTCCTAGGGACATTACAACACTTTTTACATGGTATATAATACACAACATAAGATACATCATCAACCAAGTCGCCCTCTCTAGGAGAAGTGCACCCCCTTTGGGGGAGAATGTAGCTTGTGATGCCAAATGAAGATGGAACCATGCAAAAGTGTGTCTGGATCACCTCTGGATCTATACAGATAATACCCAAGTCATGACTTTGCCATTAATTAGTCCTTCGTTCTACTTGCCATTTCATGGTAACTTTGATAATTTGTAATTAACAAGTTGAAATACTCTGTAAATCATCAATCTTCCCAAAAGCGATTCTTCCCTTGCCCAAAATAACTATCTGACTGCACAAATGAACTCAGAAATGCCAAATACATTAGGACTCACTACACACACCATAGATCAACCTATAATATCATTTGTAAATGTTTTCCACTATTTATAATTAAAAATTTTCCTACCGACTTTATAAAAATAATGATAATGGGCAAATTTTTCTAAATTGTAAAATAAAACTGTCTAGTTTACCTCCAAAGGAACTAAAATGAACATCCAAACATCTGTAGTAATATCCGGTACCGACCCCGCTCGTTGACCATGCCAAAGGAGTTGACCAAGTCAAAATTGATAAAAAAATCAAACTGAGCATCAATTTTAAGGTCTCTGCATGCAAGCGGCATTAGTAGTACTTTCTTAAATGTATTGGGAGCAGATTAAAGGCATTAGCAATATCAAACCATAGTGATCAAAGCAGTGAAACACAAAAGTAAGACTTTTAGATTGAATTCGTTGCAGAACTGAAGCGAAATCCCAACCATATACTCATTTTCAAACTAAACTAAAATGTACAACATAGATCACTTTTCAATATCCTAGGTGAAGTGGAATCAAACAAATTTTGGCCAAGTGGAGATTTGACTTGCTAGATAGACTTTACACAACTTTAGAGATCAAGGGAATTAGGGGGACCAAGGTGACATGTGTTGGACAAGTAAACACTAGGGAATGGAGGTCTCCCATAGACTCTAACAAGCATCCTTTTTACAACATTGCTTGCTTTTCATTGCAAGACTTCATAATTTACTTGTTGTTCATCGCAAGTCTTGACTTTCTTTAGGCTTTTTGATTTGATAGCCTTGCATCCTTTTTGATATAGCATTTAAGTGAGTCGATGCATTTCATAACCTTGTATTTAAAAATACATTTGTTTTTTCTTTTCATTTCATAGCCTGACATTTTGGCTTTTTATTCATGGTTGGACATTTTTGGCCTTTGCATCCTTTTAGATATAGCATTTAAGTGAGTCAATGCTTTTCTTTTCATAGATGAGGAACACTTGCTTTGAGACCTGCAAAAAACACTTTCTGTGACATAGGCAATCCTAAACTGCACTCAGACATCTAAGGTAATTGACAGGAAAGAGATCAACAAGTTTAAGAGCATAGTCACACACTTCAGAGCCAACACACAAATAAACATGGGGCTTATTTGAACACAAAGGTCACAATGGGGAATTCTTTAGGCCCACAGGTCATGATCAAATAAAGGGAAATAGTTTCAGAATGGAATCATGGATGGACGGGAGGACAAATGGTAGTGGTGCCAGAGAATGGGAAATTATCTAATTTATACATAATAACCAATCCTACTCATGAGCATATACCAAGGACTTGACACCCAAGTCATTTCACAATTTCAATATTCAGGTCTACTAAATCAACCAATAATAAATATGATCACGAATGTTAACATCTCATATACCCAATGACTTCTATCAATACAAATAAGAAAATCAATGAATCTATACTTCATGCCATATACCTGCTCAGTTACCTGCACCTAAAACTGCAATCACTCTAACACTAGATGGCAAGGAAGAAAGAATCAATAGCTAGTTGCTCTGCTAAAGTGAACCAAGGCATGAACAAGTATCCCTGAGGATGCCATGAAGAGGACTCAGAAATAACATGGGTAACTCTAATACTTGCTGCTCCAATATAGTCTAGTTGCCTCTATATGTACCACTCAATGGTCATCATGTTTGATAATAGCTTCATCTCAATGTAAAGGATTCGCTCGGGGCTGAAGTTTGCTCTGGAAAGGTAGTAGGTCCCATCTATTACTAATGTGATAACAATAGGTTCTTTTTTGACACCGGATTTTGATAGCTCAACACCATGGTAGGATACGAGGCAGATTTGGCTTATGTGACATCATCTCCTCGCGCTCTCTGTTTCAGGTTTGGGGCTCTATTATCTTTAGGAGTATTTGGAATCGTGGAGGTTGGTGGTTGGGTTGGTTCGATGGGAGTGAGAGGGAAACAAAGTTGGGTGGGACATTACTTCTCGATCGATTTGGAGTTGGCAGGACTAGGGGGTTTGCATTGCAAAGTTGTTGTTGTTCCAGGCAAGATGACTGAGTCGAAAGGGTATCTTTCATTGACACGATCTTTGGGATTGTAAGGATCACTCATGTAGGCCGTGGAGGCCGCTTACTCAGAAGTATGTGCTGGTGGCGTCACATCGCTACAATTATGGAGCTACAAGCATGTCTCCCTGTGTTAGATTTATTTAAAATGAGCATTGGTATGCTGAGGCCTTTCTAGAGAGATTGGCAGTGGATATTTGGTATCGCGCTGTTGCAATATGGTTCTCGTGGTATGTATGTAGCTCTTCATCAGTGTCATCCCTTTTTGTCGGTACTTAATGTGAGATGGGTTTTGTCAAATCCAAAGATGTAGTGGATTCATCGATTGCACAGTGTTTGGTTGGTGCAGCTTTCCTATAAGTTGCGAGTGTTTGCTTGGTTAGTGATCTATCAAGGGCTTATATCCAAGGCTTGGCTAGCTAAGTTTGGCCTCTTGGATGGTCAGTGCCCTACGTGCCAGAGACCGAAGACAATTAAACACAACTTGTGGAACTGTATATTTTCCAGAGATTGTTGGGGAATTGTAGAGGAGCAGCACTTCGAATTGTTCTTGAACAAACTTTATTGGGGAGCGTTGCCACCACCTTTCACACACCTGGGGGGGACGTGGCAAAAATATTCAAGCCACTCGGTGTGTCCTTGGGGGCAAGTCTTGAGTCAAGGCTGTCACCTTGTTCTTGACTCCTCCGTTTAGGCTCAACTCCTAACGAAGCCAAGGGGGGTAGACCCTATTAAGTTACTAACGCTAATTACTTTAGTATGATGGTATTAAATTGAATAAGTTGCTTACGAGTTTGAAATTAACAATTGAGAACCACAGATAACAAGATGGAAAATAAACACAAGTAAGCACAATGTTGACACACAATATATATATCGAAAGAAGTAAACAAATAACCAGTGCCTTAAAATGGAGTCGCAAAATGGTTAAATGTGCTTGCATGCGCTTGGAGTGAATGTTTTGCAATTGTCTCTTGGTAAGTTTTAAGTTAATATGAAAAATGAGTGGATTAAATTAGGCGAGGGGGGACTCCAGCTATACCTGAGGGGTACTTGGAGTATGTCCAAAAATAAAACCTTCACGTCTACCCGCAAGTGTTTGTGGGCTGGATGGAGTCTCGGAGACTGTGTTCATAATACACTCGTTAGGGTGTAACAGAGATCGAAGCCTCGAGGTCACTTTTCAGTTGTTCCCACTCCTTTGGGTATTTTGCCATCGCTTACGGTTTGTTCGAGGCGTTGGATTTTCGCCTGATGGTGGTTAATTGGGGAAAGTGAAACCTAATTAATCTAGTCACTCACGTTGCTTTTGATGCAGCTTGACTGATCGGACGAACCGCAGCCAAAACGCAGAGCATACACACCGGAGTCTTTGTAATTTTTAGTAAATTTTAATCGATGTGTTTTTATTAGAAAGAAAACCCTCCAGGAACCTCTTTCGGTCCAAGTGGACCTTAATCGGGGAATCAAGGAGGGGGTTGATTTTAATTGATTGCTTGCAAAAATTAATAGTGAATAATGAAGCAACAAAAAATAAAACAAACCACAGGTTCTCTAATTAAATCTACCACGATCCTCTTTCACCTTTCGGTTCAATCGGGATTTGTGGGGTAAGTATTAAAGTTACTTTGACTTTATAATATGGAAGATATGATGAAAGTAATCAAAGTACACTATTTTGCATAAATAAAACTAATCTAGAGCAAAAAATAGGAAAAAATGCAAAAAAAGAAAAAAAGACGCGAATCTCCCCAGGGGGATGGGGAATGGGCTCGAAAGAGCCTATTCAAAATTATTTTTTATTAACAGCGGTTACAATATCAGCAAACTGATATAATGCCTCTTGGTTCTTATACAGAACGAACCCAAGAGCTTACAAAGTGCAAAAATTAAATATTTTGGAAAATGGGGAGACCCCTGGGGGTTCCGAATGGCCCAAAAGTCACTTTTCGGACAGCACTTCCTCCTCTTTTTTGTTATACCTGCTAAAAACTAGCAAGCTTATTAAACTTAAATATGCCCAAAAACACTTTGAAAGTATCTTTGAGTCAACACACCTTTAACCGAAAACAACTAAGTAAAAACTAGTTAAAAAAAAGGTGAAAAAAAGAACCAAGGAAAGCAAGCAAGCTTTCCTTGGGATCTTGGCTTGCTTTTTTGGGCAGCCAATATGATGTGCACTGATTGCTGGATTTATCTTTTAAATTACGAAAGAGAAATCTAATGCATGCAAGCTACAAATTTTCTTTAAAATGCCATGCAAAAAAGATGATTTCCCTAAAGCTAGATCTAGAATGCGTATGAAACCTTTTTTAAGAACAAGATCTAGATTATGAGCTTTAAGAAGATAGGTCTATGTTAAACTTCACTCTAAGATGATAGATCTAAACAAATCAAAGCTATGAACCAAGTAACCAAGTAGATTTTAAATTTTAAGAGGAGAAAGAGAAGAAGGCAAGCTTGTAGCCATGAAGATCAACCAAGGAGCTTTCCGGTGGAATGTCGAGGGAGTATGCCTTTGAGAAAGTTTGGAGAAAGTGAGGAAGCAAACTAGATCAGCACCCTCTCCAAGCTAGGAACCTAAAACTAATCCAAAGGCTTGCCAAGATGCTTGTGAGATCCGGTTAATACATAAACAGAGATATTAGAATAGCATGCATATAATCTTATAAAACATGTTACATCTAGATCTCTAGACATGCATAAAAGAAAAAGAGATAGCCAATAAACTTATCAACAAATTCCTTTCTTATCAAGATCATAATAAACTTATTATCAATCTTTTAGCACTGGATCCACAATATCAAAATAAGCAAGTTATGAACACAGATACAGGTTACCTGAGTGAAACATGGCAATGCTCATCCACACATAATAACATGACACCATCTTGCCTCCAAAGCTTGTCTTTATTCACAATAAAAAATATAGCAACAACTCTTCAATCCAACTCTAGCTTGGAAAGGAGGAAACTGTGCTTTATTTATAGCAAAAACTAAAACCCTAGTCCAGAGGGGGCGCAATTCCCAGGGAGAGAGGGACTGCAGCTGCATGAGGAGTCAAGCTGAGCATGATCTGAGTCTAACTGAGTCGGATCTGAGTCTAACTGAGTTTGACTGACAATTGGAGTGCTGATCGAACTGACACATCAACCAGAACTGAAACATCAACCAAACCACATCCAGATGAGCCCACACGTGTGGAGGAGAGAGAGGGGGCGCAAATCCCAAGGATGCATGTTGTGGTGCACTCCCTCTTCAGCCCAGATCAACTCCTTCAATCAAGGCATGGTCAGCTCTAGTCAATCCAAAGCCGATGAGACTGATTTCAGTCAAATCGGAGCAAATCCCACTGATTTAGGAATTTGGATTTTCTCCATTATTTAATTAATTTATCAATTAAAATAATCAATATTTGATTTTTAGGGTTTTCTGACTTGAGTGATGGGAAAATCACTCAAAACTTAGGAAAAGTGGGTTTATGGGTTTACCGAGTGCTTCGAGTTAGAAAATGAGCACCTCCATGACTGAAACTGATTTCTGAGCCCACTTTTAAAAAATAGCCTAAGTTTTGGAAAAATTAAAACTTAAAAAAAACTTAAAAATAGCCTAAGTTTTGGAAAAATTAAAACTTAAAAAAAACTTAAAAAATTAAAAAAAATTAAAACCTAGGGTGACTTAGACATGTTCATATGACTCGACCATAATGCCTAGCATGTTTATACATTGACACATAGACTCTAATAACCTCAATAGGCCTAAATGCCAAGCTGACCACCCCAACTTTGGAGGTATTGAGTGAAAAATTCAGAAATTATCAGTCGTTTATTCAACAACCAATAATAACCAAGGGAAAAAACACTCTGGGCTGATCGGATTGACAAATAAAGTCTAAGAGACTGAGTCTTTTACAGACACTACCATGATAGAACATTTTATTACAACTCCCCCAAGGGGGTATGAACATGTGGTAGATAAAAAAACACTTTCCAGAAGCAAGTCTGAAGGTCTTTTGAAGTCCGAACAAATCATCTTTGTCCGGTTCACCAGGCTCACTTGATAACGCCGACTAAGTACAACTTAGGTGGTAACAAGGAGCAACTCTGCTTGGAGATGGTTATTCCCTAGTATGGGATTCACTCTTTGGTTTGTAGCATTTCTTGTGAATAGCTTCCTTGTTCATGATATTGAAACTTAGGTGCGTGTATGTTTTTTATCAAGAAAGCAGTTATGTTTCATGTTTTATTGCACTTTGGAAAGATGAGGTACGCCATCAGTTACTAGCCAAGGGCACTTGATTAATCAAGGATGCCAAAAAAATGGATCCTATTGTATGTTTTGATTTTATTTCTGCTCTAATAAGCTTCAGGAAGCAATTATGATAGGCCATTATATATACCCTTCCACTGTGCATTTTTTTATTGTAAATATGTTTATGTGAATATAAGAAGTATTTTTCAAAGAAATAATTTTTTTTCACAACGTGTATTACAATGGGGTACAAGGCCCCTTTGTATAGTGATGAGCTTTAGGCTAACTGCCACATTAATTCTGGATAATGAGGCCACCCTCTAACCACCATATTAATAAATGATCATTAAGGAAACACACTAACCACCAATATAGGATGTAACTGCCCATTAGGGGTGATTAATAAATGGGTTTAATGACCTTAAAGTTGAACTTAACCACCATTACACGAACAGAACCATGTTGATAAATTGTTAACTTATTCCTCTATCCTTTTATTATTATTATCATCAAAGGAATTGTTTGTCTCAACATGCAAAGTCCCCACTCTAAACTTCTATGACCTTGGTTGCTATATAGAATAGACATGAGGTCCTTAATTTGTGAACTTTATGATATGCTATTGAGGTTGAGTTTCAGAAAAATGCTACATGCATTTTCATGCAATGTCCCGTAATATAGTGTGTTACTATGTGTTGACTGTTGTTATCTTAGGAGAATATTCTAGTCAAATATTTCGATCCCTTTAAGATGAACCTTTAATCAAGACCCAGAATAGAGTAGGTGGACCTTGTTCAATAAGTTTCCTAGAATATATTTTTGTAGTGCCAAACACACAATAGAATTGCATTGTCATGTTTAGAATGATATATTCTATGATACTTCTCAAAAGTTAGAGCTATCTATGAATTTGGAATTCATGTATACTGCTTATGCAAATTTCATGACTATGTGCAGTTCACGTTATTGAGCGCAAATAATTTACGATCTTCTGATATAAATGGCTATTCTGATCCGTAAGTCTCTTGGTGGACTTGTATTAATCTGATCGCATCTTACATTTTGTTGTTATTGCCTCTTGTAAGATGTGAGCTTTGCTTAAAAATAGATATGTTTGGTTGTAATGTTTTCCTTTTGGACAAATACAGAGTTTTTATTTCATGTCTATAATATTCATTGCTAGTAAAATGATTATTTGTTTTTGATCTTGTTGTATTAGATACCTATCATTCGTTGGACCAAACTTAATTCAAGACTTCCGGTCTAAAGTTAAATATCAAACACTTAACCCAGTTTGGAATCCCATTGAGGTGAGAGATCATTTACTTGGGTGGCACCTAAATTGCTTGCAAGTTGTATTTAATTGTTTAATGTTCTTTAACCATAGTTTTTGAAGCGCTTGCACCTCAACATTTCAATTTTTGTTTGTTACAATGCCAATGTTTAAAAGAATAGTTACCTCAGTAATGTTAGATTCTATGCACTATCATGGTTCTGCTATTCCTCCTATGGAATCATTAATATAGTATGTAAAATTATGCCTTTCGTATAATCATATTGATTGTTGTTATCTTGACGGTAGTTACTTTTAACAACAATAACTATTCTGAGTGTTCTACTTTTGTGGGGTTCTATCCCTTTTTAATTATATTTTCCTTTGGAAATGTTGAGTCCTTTAGTATAAGATTATGAATCTTTACATCAAGTACAAGAGAGCAATCAGATCTCACTAAGCTCCATAGGGAGCATGCTTGATATATACACTAATAATATGAATCTTAGAAGCAATTTGGACCAGAAAATCACCTGGAGTCGAGGAAATATGAAATACAGGTGTGCTATAAGTACACTTTCTGTACATAAAATACACTAGCTGCATCCAAGTGGATTTACATCTTATGGCCCATAAAGAAAGGGCCGTTGACCTGAGCACCTACCAAAATGGCTGAGTGATTAATGAACACAAATAGGATCTTCAAAAAGAGCTACCCTTTAAAGGAGTCGGCAAAATTTGGGAGAAAGGTTTTTGGAAAATATCCTTCCACAAAGACTTGGTGAAACCAACATCACAAATTATGTCTTTTCTTCTTTTTTTCTGCCAGACTATATATAAATACAGTCCATGAGATCTGTCATGGCCAATTTGTTCTTTCTTGTTAGTCCTTAAATAAAAAAAATGGACGAACTAGTTATTTTAAACTTGAATGCAAGAGGGGATCTCCATATCACATCAACCTTTAAAGCCACCTCCTGCTTTCTATATCATTAAGATTCCATCTCTGGTTGATTTTATCAATCATTAACAGTGTTTGTGTATAAAGAGGGTGGTTATCATATACAAGGATAGATCTACGATTAAGCCACATCCTCTCCTTCCAACTCATTTCCTTGCATTATTAGGCCTCTTTGAATCTATCTCCTGGATTAAAAATAGAAGTGTCAGACATGATGAGGGCCTCTTTTTGTGAAGCAGTTTTCTAGGTAAACTCTCATCAATGCCAATGTCCTCCGATAGGATCCCAGATATCCACCAAGGGAGTGAAATCATTCTTGGTTAGCAATTTCCTTCTAGTTATAAAGGTGGAACCAAGATACACATTAAAGATTTGACATTCCATATGCTATCAGACTTCAAGTTCCTACACTTATCTAGTTCTTGAAAGTTTCAAGTATGTTTCTTCAAAGACTATTGTTGTCCTTTTCAACAGAAGAGAGCTTTGACAAGAAAAGGCTAAAGCATTGTAAACAATGTTTGAAAAACTGAATCGCTTTGAATCCAAAGACATGTGATTTTGTAATAATTTGGCTTTCTAGACACATTTGCCAATGTGCATTTTCGTTGAAAAGGACTGAACCACAATGCATTTAGCAACAAGTGTCATATCTTGAGTGCATAAGTGATAGGTATTGTTATGGCACATATTGTATTGGCATACTAGTACTTATTTTTGCTTCATTCTCTTGATGTATTCCAGATTGTTATGGTCTATTTTTACTCCTTTTGGGCCCTTCATATGATATGAGCAATGTTGCAAATACTGTTTCAAGGAATATATCGCTGAGGGTTTGAGAAGAAACTTATCAGAAATATCGGGGAAAAAATCGAGAATTAACGGAAATTAATGGAAATATCAACAAGAATAAACTTAAACCTGAATAATAATGAAAATATCAAACAAATCGGCGACGTGAAAAACTCGAGAGAAATCATAAATATAAGGGTAAATCAAAGATATTTGCAACACTAAATATGAGTGATGAGATGATGCTACCATGATGCCATGTTTACTGCTTTGCTATGTTAGATGATGATGATGTATTTCATGATGTTGTACTTTACTACTATTGTATGATGTATTTGATTGTTTTGATGAGTATAGCTAGTAGTACGAGTCATAGGTTGACGAGGGTGAAGGGCTTTTTATTTATTTGCATACCATGAACCAAGATAATTCTTGGTTTTGCAAGGATTGTTCCTCCCTTTCTCGATTTCATTTTTTACTACCTCCATATCATCCATATTACTTTACTTTTTTTCTGCATCTCAATGGTTTGAAGTTGACTTGATTGACTCTTGCTCTTCCCCTTTTCGGACATGTGACCATTTATGCTTATTGTTTTCTTTTCCTGTGTCTTGGGTTGTTGTGTTTTAGTGAACCCTAATACAGGAGGTTTCCGGGTATGCTCCTTGAGTCTAGTTGTATCAGTGAGGAAGAATTACTATTGAGCAATGCCTTCTTCCCATATCCTAAAATTCCATACGCTATCAAAATGAAATGGTTGATGGTTGGTGGTGTTACCACCTAAGTTGTACTTGGTGGAGTTTTCAAGCGAGCCGACAAAGTTGAACAATTATACTTGTTCATTCTTCAGAGTTCAGAAGTCCGTCAGGCCTTTTTCTGGGAGATTTTTCAAAATTTTTGTAACACATGTTCATACCCCCTTGGGGAAATTGTAAAAAATGTGCTAGCATGAACAATTTTGATAAAAGCCTTAGTTTCCCAGACTTGAGCATCAAGCCGACTAGCCTAGAGTGTTTTTTTAACTCGGTAATTATTGGTTGTTGAACAAACAACTAATAACTTCTGAGTTTTTCACCCACACCTCCAAACTTGGGATAGTCGTCTTGGTGGTTAGGCCTTAGAAGGTTATTAGAGCCTCCGTGTTAGTGTTTATAAACATGCTAGGAATTCGAATTGAGTTGTATGGACATGTGCTAGGTCCCCCTAGAGTTTCATCTAATTCTGAAAATATATATATATATATATATATATATATATATTTTTTTTTTTTCTGTTTTTAAGCCATTTTTTAATGGTTCAATTAGAAAACTTCAAAATGTAATAAAAGATGGGTTCGGAGTCTGTTTTTGGCGTGGGGATTCTCGTTTTCACACTTAGAGCGTCCTCTTTACCCTAGAGGCCACTTTTCCTATGTTTCGGGCGGCTATAACATCCCAGGAGGCATTATTCAACTAATAGAGCATCTAATTGGCATTTTAATGCTAAAGATGCATCATTTTGGCACTAAAGTCAATTTTTTTAAAAGTCAAGAATCAATTAAAAAATTATGGGAATGACATGGCATGGGTCCCCCATAAGCTGCGACTCCCTTCATGTGAAAGATTTAAACTTTGGCTTATTGATGTGGTATATATCATATGTTTTAAATAAGTGCTGATGTCAACCATGAGGGACTCACGCTAGCACTCAAAGCCAAAAGTTGCGATAGCTTGGGGTGGGCCCCCCTTTCATGTGGTAAGTTTTAAATACCTTGGATAAGGTAAATATCATATCATTTGATGTTTGGGAGATGTGCATGATGTTGGTGAGGAGCTCCACGTGAGGTTTGACACCAACCCTTATAATTAGTGAGTGAGTTGGATTTTGAGGAGTGGGTTGGTGGAGTTTGGTTGGGAGGTGGCATTTGCCTCCCCAGTTCCACTCTCGTTTAACTCAGATTAACTCAGATCAACTCCCACTCTATCTTCAGTGTAGCTAGCCCCCCCCCCCCCCCCCCCC
>LPNX010483641.1:12922-41360 GCA_001517045.1 Pseudotsuga menziesii
CGAGAATCACACAGAAAGGAAGATCAAGACCTTTCGATCAGATAATGGCGGAGAATTCACATCAAATGAATTCAAAGAGTTATGCAAAGACTCAGGGATTAAGAGGGGGTTGTCCACTCCATATAATCCACAATAGAATTGAATTGCAGAAAGGAAGAATAGAACTATCATGGAAGCTGCAAGATCAATGCTTCATGATCAAGATCTTCCTATGCATCTATGGGAAGAAGCTGCCAGAACAATGGTGTATGTACAGAACCGTACTCCAGACAAAGTACTCGAGAACAAGACACCTGAAGAAGTATTTTTTGGAAACCAAAAGTTAGCCATCTCAGAATATTCGCCTGTCTAGTGTGCATACACATTCCAAAAGAGAGAGGACAAAATTGGATCCTTCAGGAAAGAAGGGTATATTTATGGGATACTCTGAAAGCTCGAAGGATTATAGAATATACTTCCCAGGATTCAAGAAGATCGACATGAGCAGGGATGTGCCATTTGATGAAGACTCAGCTTACAACAAATCTAGAAAGAGACCTACTGAAGAACCTAAAGAAATAGAAGCACACATAATTCATGATACAACCATGAATGAAGAAACTCAAGAAGAAGATCGAGAATTTGAAGAACCTCAAGAACCTATAGATCCACCTCAAAAGAAGAATCCTCACAAGAGGAAACCTGCTTGGGTACGAGAAGCTATCCAAGGTGTAGAATGATATGCGGCTCCATAAGAGAATCACAGAGAAAGAAAGAGGACCAGATCCTGCTCTGGATATGTAGCTTTATTATGTGATTTCATTGATAAAAAACCTTCCAATTATGGCTCATGAAGAATGGAAGGATGCTATGATCAAAGAGTATCAATCGATCATGAAGAACGATGTTTGGGATATTGTCCCAAGACCAGAAGGGAAGTCTCTCATAACTTCCAAATGGATCTATAAGATCAAGCATGTTGCAGATCGTAAAATCGAAAAATATAAAGAAAGATTTGTTGCTCGTGGTTTCTCCCAGAATGAAGGAATAGATTATGAAGAAAATTTTGCACCTATAGCTAGATACACTACCATCAAATCAGTACTTGGTCTGGCTATAGTGATGAAATGGAAGATACACCAAATGGATGTCAAGATTGATTTCTTGAATGGTGTAGTAGAAGAAGAAGTGTATGTGGAGTAGCCACTCGGTTTTGAGACACATGACAGGGAGTCTCATGTATGTAGATTGAAGAAAACCCTGTACGGTTTGAAACAGGCACCCAGGAAATGGTATGGTAGAATTGACATCTTTCTATCTAATTTGGGATTTACCAAGAGTAAAGAAGATTCCAACCTTTACTACAAGGTTGAAGATGGAAACCCAATGATGCTCCTACTATATGTAGACAACCAGTTTGTAATAGGTATGGATGGGTTGATTGCTGATACGAAGAGGAAGCTTGCTGCCAAGTTTGAAATGAAGGACTTGGGTATGATGCATTATTTTCTAGGCATGGAGGTGTGGCAAAATGTGGATGGAATCCCCCTTGGACAAGGGAAGTATGCATTAGAGATATTGAAGAGGTTTGGGATGATGGACTGCAAGGCCATGACCACACCTATGGCATTGAACTTGAAGCTATTGAGTGATTCTTCATAAGAATCAGTTGATGCTATGATGTATCGTCAGATGATTGGGTCCTTGATGTATCTGATGAACACAAGACTAGATATTTGCTTTGCTGTGTACACCTTGAGCCAGTTCCTGACAAATTCGAGACATGTTCACTTGATTGCAGCAAAGCATATTCTGAGGTACTTGAGGGGTGCAGTTGATTATGGGCTCAAGTATGAGGTGAATCAAAAGATTAACCTAGAGGGTTATGTTGATTCAGATTGCGCAGGCAGTGCCATCGATAGGAAGAGCACTTGAGGGTGTTGCTTCAGTATGGGATCAGGCGTGATCTATTGGTTTAGCAGGAAGCAATTCTATGTGGCACTAAGTATAGTTGAAGCAGAGTATGTAGCAGCTTGTTCAGCTAGTTGTGAGGCAGTATGGCTAAGGAAGTTACTGTCTGATTTATTTGCTCCCCAGTTGGATGCTACTTGTATATATTGTGACAACCAAAGTTGTGTGAATTTGTTGGAGAACCCAGTGTTCCATGACAAGTCAAAGAATATCGAGATCAAGTATCACTATATTAAGGATATGGTGCAAAGGGGAGCAGTGAAGCTCCAATATATTGTGATGCATGAACAGATAGCTAATGTGTTGAGGAAGCCATTGGCTAGAGTGAATTTTGAGTACTTCAGGGAGAAGCTTGGTGTTCTCCAGATCGAGGTTCCTTCCAAGGGGAAGTGATGAGTCCGTGATCCATTCTGACATGGTGAGAGGATTGGTTCCTTCCATGGTAAGATGTAAGGGCCAAGCTATTCTGTCATGGTGAGAGGATTGGTTCCTTCCATGTCAGATATGAGTGTTGAGCCATTATCATATGACTATAGGATTGGTTCCTACATGATCAGATATAAGGGCTATTGCCATTCTTGGAATGGAGGTGCCTGCTCAGTTACAAGGAATACTTGGTCTAGGACTGAGGGCCAATCTGATATGACTGTGAGATGTGTTCTCACATGATCAGATGTGAGCACATGGCCATTCTGATGTGACCGAGGGATGTGTTCACACTTGATCAGATATAAGGGTTGTTTCCATTCTGTCATGGAGAGAGGATTGGTTCCTTCCATGTCAGATGTGAGTGCTGGCCATTCGGACTTAGGGTAAGATATAAGGGCTACTACCATTCTTTGAACGGAGGCACCTGGTCAGTTACCAGGAATCCTCATTTTGGGACTGAGAGCCATTCTGATGTGATTGAGGGATTGGTTCCCACATGATCAGATGTAAGTGCAGAGCCTTTCCGTAGATGATAGTAGGTGTGTCCTATCATGCTGGTGGATGTGAGTGCTATCCTTTCCAAAGATGATATTAGGTGTGTCCTATCATCCTAATGGATGTGAGTGCTACACCTTTTCACAGATGGTAGTAGGTGTGTCCTATCATGCTGGTGATTATAAGTGCTATGCCTTTCCACAGATGGTAGTAGGTGTGTCCTACCATGCTGGTGGATGTGAGTGATGTGCCTTCCCACAGATGATAGTAGTTGTGTCCTATCATGCTAGTGGTTGTAAGTGCTGATCCTTTTCATAGATGATAGCAGTTGTGTCCTATCATGCTGGTGAATGTGAGTGTTGTGCCTTTCTAACATGAATGGATTGGTTCCTATCATGGTCAGATGTGGCTGTTGGACGTGCCTTTCTGACATCGTGTTGGATGTGTTCCTCTCATGGTCAGATGTAAGAGATAGGCGAGCCATTATGACTTAGGGTCAGATATAAGCGCTGAAGAAGACCTACATGGAGGCTAGGCATACAACCAACATGAAAAAGGGCTGGCTCTATAGAAATTCCTATGACGAGAAGAATATTGAGATAGAAATCATGATGATATAGTGATGATGATCTAGCAGTGATGATCCAGATCGAGTGATGATCCAGATCTAGTGATGATGATCCAGATCCAGTGATGATGATGATCCAGATTCGATGATGAAGATGACTTGAAGATGATGAGGACACGATGATGATCCAGAAGATATGGAGAAGAATACTCATGCTGATAAATTATGTCGAGAGAATACCTTCCCAGTTAAGAGGGAGTGTTGATGTAATTGTAACTTCGGAATACATTCACTTGTATTTCTTATGTATTGTAACCCAATGTTTATTCAGGGATGTGCCTGTAATGTACTTGAGTCATGTCATGCCCCGATGTTCCTATCAGGAGGTTCTATAATGTAAATAAGTCATGTCAAGTCATTGTGGGTAACCCTCCTATTGGTCAAGGGTTAAAGTCCATGTAGTTCCAAGGCACTAGGGTTATTAGACTTTCCTAGAGAAGTCGTCCCTAGTAGGGATTTGTCAAGTTGGGAATTAGTATAAATAGAGAGCTAGCCTCTCTATTTAACACACACTCACTCACACTTAGTTGTAGCACGTAGTTGAGGAAGAAGAAGACACTGGGGCTAGGAAGAAAGAGTTTACTGCTATCAAGAGATCATCTTACTCTTTTGGGGTTTTACTTTTGGTGTTGATTCTATCTCTGAGGAATTTGCGGGGTTTTCTCCATTTATGGTTTCCACGAGGAAAAACACAGTGTTCATTGTCTCTTGTGTTTGATTGTTGTGCTTGTTATTCTCTCAGTTAAAGATCCTAATATAATTCTAGCTTAATGTTAAAAATCTAACAATGAAAAGGACTTGAATAAGCACTTGGACCCACACTTAGTTGTTTAATGACCTTGCAACCCTTGTTGGGGTCATGGAGCTCCTGTATGATGATGAAGAGACTGTATGGTCTTTGACATGCTATGTAACCCATATACATGTCCTTGGTATGATGAAGAAGCCCATAAAGACTTATAAACCCTTATGAAGACCTTGATTCCCTTGAAAAGGTCATGAATCCCATTGCTTGCACGATGGCATGATGAAGGCACCCACACACATGTGATGACACTTCAACACTTACTTATATGTGTTGATTTGGTTTTAAAAATATGGCAAACATGCTTGCTTGCACTTGATTATGGGGTAAAGGCAGTGAGTGTGGGACATGACATCCTTGATTCCTTAATGAGGTGGATGATACCCTTAAATGTGGTAATGAATTATGGACAAATGATAAGAAGACTCACTATGAGAATGGATGTCTTTGTGAAAAATAAAAATAAAAATTATAATATAATAAAAATAAAAAATAAAAATAAGTCTTACCTTCCTTACCATGAAGTTGGCCCCATTTCAAAATACAAATTCAAATAAAAAATCAAAATGATTTCTGAGAGGTCAGCTCATTTTTTTGGAAAACTAGTATAAGTACCCCATTGAAACTTCATTTTGAAAATTGAAATTCGAAAGAGCTCTGATTTTTTTTTTGTAGAGTTAGGAAGTCATACTGAGGAAACTCGCAAGTGTAGACAGAGGAAAAAAAACAGTTTGAATTTTGCAGATTTTGTTTTGGGCTTTTACCAATGTAAAAATGATTTGGAACAACAACCCTAAATTTTTTAAGGACTGAGTTTTTTGTGTTTTTCGGTGAAGATGCTACTGATGGTTTCAGTGGTCTTATGGGTGAAATAAAATCGAAATAGCTGGAATAGTCCACCATACATAGGCTCTAAAGAGGTTGAAGGCATCCTGAGGTTGAGAGCATCCCGAATTTACAAACGTCTAGAAATGTTACAAGCATTCCAGCAACAACAATGTGTTGAATATTTTGAAGTATGATCTCAAGCAAGTAAAGCATGGAATGAAGGATAAAGCTCTGAGTTAGCAGATATATCTATACTCTTTGATATCGAGGACAGGAAGATATCAAGCTCTGATCTCAGTGAAGGCAAGTGCATTAATATATGATCTCAAATAATGACATGATCTCAAGCATGTCAAGTTTGGGAAAGAAATCCACAGAAGCATTGAAGGAATTTCCAATAGCTTTTGAAGCATTGAAAAAACTGCAAAGGCAATAAAGAAGCTAAGTATTATGATGTCTATTTTTGTAGCATTGTTTTTAACTTTAATATGGAACATGTGCATGAGTAAGCATGATTATGGAGGACTGATATGGGATAAGGATAATCCATCCACAAGCAGTTAAAACCTTTGATATAATACACTCATTGAATATCTTCACAGTAGATGACAGTTCTAAGTTTGTAAGGGAAGACACGGTACTGAGTTGGCTGTGTGCAAGCTAATACAGAGTTGAGCATGAATATGAACATCATTCATGTTTGAAGTGTTCAAAGTTGCATACATAAGTGAAGATGACTTCCCATGGTGAAGTACAAGGATGATGCAAGTTGATGGAGCGTAGATACAAGGGTTATATACACAGACCACAGTATTCATCTATAGCTTGGAGTCCACACACAGTCAAACCAATGACCTCTAGTATGTATAACAGCTTGAAATGTGACTTATATAGGTGATTGTGATACAGGTAATTTTCAGTTTCTCCTAGTCCACGACTACTACACATATAGAGTAAAGAAGTGATATAGAGGTGTACACTAAGATGATACTAAAGGGGTTGTCATCAAGTGGTAGATACAGTGGTAGATGCACAGTCAGTAATGAATCTTCATATTGATGATAATTCATTGTATACATTGTAATGATGCATACATTACAAATGATGTAAACCCTATATATGATAATGATGATACTACTTAGGCATCCTTGACAACACATGCCTTATGATGATGAAGCATGCCATGAGGATCTGATGTTGAAAGTGTATTGTAATGCATACCCTAGGTTGATGATGCAGATCTTGAGAGCTTGATGACATGTTTAGACAGTCCTTGATGATGGAAATGATTAGTGAGAGTAGTAGTGTCTTGGATATACTTGAGCAGTGTTATAAGAACAGCAAAGATGATAAGCATTATTGATGATCAACAACATATGATGAGCAAAAATGATAAGCATATCTTTATCATGAGTAGTTGGTTGATTGAGTTGCATTTGAATGTCCTAGAAACAAAAATGTCTCTCACAAGAAGAAGGGAAACAGGAGAAGACATCATGCTCATGCTGAAGAGGATGATGAACCTTCAACAAAGAGAACCAGATATGAAAGTGAATATTCTTCAAGTGAAGAAGAATATGTTTTGATTTCTGCTCTCCGAGGAAACATTACTCATGGAAGCAATGATTGGCTCATAGATAGTGGGGCTTTCAAACATATGACAGGATTCAAGGAATCCTTTGCGAAACTATCAGAACATGAATCACCTCACAAGGTGAAGCTCGGACATGACTGCGAGTATCCAATAAAAGGTAGTGGGGAATCCTCCTATAAGCTAGACTCTGGAAAGTCTATGACAATGAAGGAATTATTGTTTGTACCAGGACTAAAGAAGAACCTCCTCTCCATATTTGCATTAGCTGCAAAATGAATGAGGGTTGCATTTATAGATGGTCAAGTCATCATGTGGCCAAAAGGAAAGACTATTAATGATGCTGCTGTGATTGGGGAACAAGAAGGAGGTCTATACAAATTGAAGGGCCATCCAGAACAAGCCTTGGTCCATGACCCAATAGAGCCAAATGAACTTTGGCATAGAAGGCTTGTACATGTGCATTACAGAGCACTACCACTTGCAAGCAAAGTTGTTGAAGGTCTTCTAGAAATTCAAGCAAAACATGATGGGGTATACAAAGGATGTGCGAAAGGAAAGAACACAAAGAAGACATTTCCAAGTAGCGAGAGCAAAGCAAAAGGAATATTGGAAATCATCCACTCCGATGTATGCGGTCCAATGTCATCAAGTTCACTAAGCAGGTATGTATACTATGTTTCTTTTATTGATGACTTTTCTAGGAAGACATGGATTTACTTCATGAAGAACAAAGATGAAGTATTCAGGAAGTTCAAGGAATTCAAAGCCTTGATCAAGAATCACACAGAAAGGAAGATCAAGACCTTTCGATCAGATAATGGCAGAGAATTCACATCAAATGAATTCAAAGAGTTATGCAAAGACTCGGGGATTAAGAGGGAGTTGTCCACTCCATATAATCCACAATAGAATTGAATTGCAGAAAGGAAGAATATAACTAACATGGAAGCTGCAAGAGCAATGCTTCATGATC
The DNA here is from genome assembly GCA_001517045.1 of Pseudotsuga menziesii. Classification (NCBI taxonomy): domain Eukaryota; kingdom Viridiplantae; phylum Streptophyta; class Pinopsida; order Pinales; family Pinaceae; genus Pseudotsuga; species Pseudotsuga menziesii. The sequence continues at coordinate 20,625 of LPNX010483641.1, forward strand.
AAGATCTTCCTATGCATCTATGGGAAGAAGCTGCCAGAACAATGGTGTATGTACAGAACCATACTCCACAAAGAGTACTCGAGAACAAGACACCTGAAGAAGTATTTTCCAGATACCAGAAGTTAGCCATCTCAGAATATTCGACTGTCCAGTGTACATACACATTCCAAAAGAGAGAGGACAAAATTGGAACCTTCAAGAAAGAAGGGTATATTTATGGGATACTCTGAAAGCTCGAAGGATTACAGAATATACTTCCCAGGATTCAAGAAGATCGACATGAGCAGGGATGTGCCATTTGATGAAGACTCAGCTTACAACAAATTCAGAAAGAGACCTACTGAAGAACCTAAAGAAATAGAAGCACACATAATTCATGATACAACCATGAATGAAGAAACTCAAGAAGAAGATCGAGAATTTGAAGAACCTCAAGAACCTGTAGATCCACCTCGAAAGAAGAATCCTCACAAGAGGAAACCTGCTTGGGTACGAGAAGCTATCCAAGGTGCAGAATGATATGGGGCTCAATAAGAGAATCACAGAGAAAGAAAGAGGACCAGATCCTGCTCTGGATATGTAGCTTTATTATGTTATTTCATCGATAACGAACCTTACAATTATGGATCATGAAGAATGGAAGGATGCTATGATCAAAGAGTATCAATCGATCATGAAGAACAATGTTTGGGATGTCGTCCCAAGAGCAGAAGAGAAGTCTGTCGTAACTTCCGAATGGATCTATAAGATCAAGCATGCTGCAGATGGTAACATTGAAAAATATAAAGAAAGATTTGTTGCTCGTGGTTTCTCCCAGAATGAAGGAATAGATTATGAAGAAAATTTTGCACCTGTAGCCAAATACACTACCATCAAATCAGTACTTGGTCTGGCTGTAGTAATGAAATGGAAGATACACCAAAAGGATGTCAATATTTCTTTGTTGAATGGTGTAGTAGAAGAAGAAGTGTATGTGGAGCAGCCACTCAGTTTTGAGACACATGACATGGAGTCTCATGTATGTAGATTGAAGAAAACCCTGTATGGTTTGAAACAGGCACCCAAGAAATGGTATGGAAGAATTGACATCTTTATATCTAGTTTGGGATTTACCAAGAGTAAAGAAGATTCCAACCTTTACTACAAGGTTGAAGATGGCAACCCAATGACGCTGCTACTGTATGTAGATGACCAATTTCTAACAGGTATGGATGGGTTGATTGCTGATACGAAGAGGAATCTTGCTGCGAAGTTTGAAATGAAGGACTTGGGTATGATGCATTATTTTCTAGGCATGGAGGTGTGGAAAAATACGGATGGAATCTCCCTTGGACAAGGGAAGTATGCATTAGAGATATTGAAGAGGTTTGGGATGATGGACTGCAAGGCCATGACCACACCTATGGCACCGAACCTGAAGCTATTGAGTGATTCTTCATAAGAATCAGTTGATGCTATGATGTATCGTCAGATGATTGGGTCCTTGATGTATCTGATGAACACAAGACTAGATATTTTCTTTGCTATGTACACCTTGAGCCAGTTCCTGACAAATTCGAGACATGTTCACTTGATTGCAGCAAAGCATATTCTGAGGTACCTGAGGGGTACAGTTGATTATGGGCTCAAGTATGAGGCGAATCAAAAGATTAAACTAGAGGGTTATGTTGATTCAGATTGCGCAGAGAGTGCCATCGATAGGAAGAGCACTTGAGGGTGTTGCTTTAGTATGGGATCAGGCGTGATCTATTGGTTTAACATGAAGCAATTCTATGTGGCACTAAGTATAGCTGAAGCAGAGTATGTCGCAGCTTGTTCAGCTAGATGTGAGGCAGTATGGATAAGGAAGTTATTGTCTAATTTATTTGCTCCCGAGTTGGATGCTACTTGTATATATTGTGACAACCAAAGTTGTGTGAATTTGTTGGAGAACCCAATGTTCCATGACAAGTTAAAGAATATCAAGATCAAGTATCACTATATTAAGGATATGGTGCAAAGGGGAGCAGTGAAGCTCCAGTATGTTGCGATGGATGAACAGATAGCTGATGTGTTGAGGAAGCCATTGGCTAGAGTGAAGTTTGAGTACTTCATGGAGAAGCTTGGTATTCTCCAGATCGATATTCTTTCCAAGGGGAAGTGATGAGTCCATGATCCATTCTGACATGGTGAGAGGATTGGTTCCTTCCATGGTAAGATGTAAGGGCCAAGCTATTCTACCATGGTGAGAGGATTGGTTCCTTCCATGTCAAATATGAGTGCTGAGCCATTATGATATGATGTAGGATTGGTTCCTACATGATCAGATATAAGGGCTATTTCCATTCTTGGAATGGAGGTGCCTCCTCAGTTACCAGGAATACTTGGTCTAGGACTGAGGGCCATTCTGATATGACTGTGAGATGTGTTCTCACATGATCAGATGTGAGCACATGGCCATTCTGATGTGACTGAGGGATGTGTTTGCACTTGATCAGATATAAGGGTTGTTTCCATTCTGTCATGGAGAGAGGATTCGTTCCTTCCATGTCAAATGTGAGTGCTGGCCATTCAGACTTAGGGTCAGATATAAGGGCTACTACCATTCTTTGAACGAAGGCACCTGGTCAGTTACCAAGAACCCTTAGTTTGGGACTGAGAGCCATTCTGATGTGATTGAGGGATTGGTTCGCACATGATCATATGTAAGTACAGAGCCTTTCCACAGATGATAGTAGGTGTGTCCTATCATGCTGGTGGATGTGAGTGCTGGCCTTTCCACAGATGATAGTAGGTGTGTCCTATCATGCTAATGGATGTGAGTGCTGCGCCTTTTCACAGATGGTAGTAGGTGTGTCCTACCATGCTAGTGATTATAAGTGCTATTCCTTTCCATAGATGGTAGTAGGTGTGTCCTACCATGCTGGTGGATGTGAGTGATGTGCCTTTCCACAGATGATAGTAGTTGTGTCCTATCATGCTAGTGGTTGTATGTGCTGATCCTTTTCATAGATGATAGCAGTTGTGTCCTATCATGCTGGTGAATGTGAGTGTTGTGCCTTTCTAACATGACTGGATTGGTTCCTATCATGGTCAGATGTGGGTGTTGGACGTGCCTTTCTGACATCGCGTTGGATGTGTTCCTCTCATGGTTAGATGTAAGAGCTGGGTGGGACATTATGACTTAGGGTCAGATATAAGCGCTGAAGAAGACATACATGGAGGCTAGGCCTACAACCAACATGAAAAAGGGCCGGCTCTGTAGAAATTCCTATGACGAGAAGAATATTGAGATAGCAATCGTGATGATACAGTGATGATGATCTAGCAGTGATGATCCAAATCGAGTGATGATCCAGATCTAGTGATGATGATCCAGATCCAGTGATGATGTCCAGTGATGATCCAGATCGAGTAATGATATAGATCTAGTGATGATGATCCAGATCAAGTGATGATCCAGATCGAGTGATGATCCAGATTCGATGATGAAGATGACTTGAATATGACGAGGACACGATGATGATCCAAAAGATACAGAGAAGAATACTCGTGTTGATAAATTGTGTCAAGAGAATACCTTCCCAGTTAAGAGGGAGTTTTGATGTAATTGTAACTTCGGAATGTATTCACTTGTATTTCTTATGTATTGTAACCCAATGTTTATTCAGGGATGTGCCTGTAATGTACTTGAGTCATGTCATGCCCCGATGTTCCTATCAGGAGGTTCTATAATGTAAACAAGTCATGTCAAGTTATTGTGGGTAACCCTCCTATTGGTCAAGGGTTAAATTCCCTGCAGTTCCGGGGCACTGGGGTTATTATACTTTCCTAGAGAAGTCGTCCCTAGTAGGGATTTGTCAAGTTGGGAATTAGTATAAATAGAGAGCTAGCATCTCTATTTAACACACACTCACTCACACTCAGTTGTAGCACATAGCTGAGGAAGAAGAAGACATTTGGGCTAGGAAGAAAGAGGTTACTGCTGTCGGGAGATCATCTTACTATTTTGGGGTTTTACTTTTGGTGTTGATTCTATCTCTGAGGAAGTTGCGGGGTTTTCTCCATTTATGGTTTCCCCAAGGAAAAACAATGTGTTCATTGTCTCTTGTGTTTGATTGATGTGCTTGTTATTCTCTCAGTTAAAGATCCTAATATAATGCTAGCTTAATGTTAAAAATATAACAATGAAAAGGACTTGAATAAGCACTTGGACCCACACTTACTTGTTTCATGACCTTGCAACCCTTGTTGGGGTCATGGAGCTCTTGTATGATGATGAAGAGACTGTATTGTCTTTGACATGCTATGTAACCCATATACATGTCCTTGGTATGATGAAGAAGCCCATAAAGACTTGGAAACCCTTATGAAGACCTTGATTCCCTTGAAAAGGTCACGAATCCCATTGCTTGCATGATGGCATGATGAAGGCACGCACGCGCATGTGATGACACTTCGACACTTACTTATATGTGTTGATTTGGTTTTAAAAATATGGCAAACATGCTTGCTTGCACTTGATTATGGGGTAAAGGCGGTGTGTGGGACATGACATCATTGATTCCTTAATGAGGTGGATGATACCCTTAAATGTGGTAATGACTTATGGACAAATGATAAGAAGACTCACTATGAGAATGGATGTCTTTATGAAAAATTAAAATCAAAATTATAATATAATAAAAATACAAAATAAAAATAAATCTTACCTTCCTTACCATGAAGCTGGCCCCATTTCAAAATACAAATTCAAATAAAAAATCAAAATGATTTCTGAGAGATCAGCTCATTTTTTTGGAAAACTAGTATAACTACCCCATTGAAACTTCATTTTGAAAATTGGAATTCGAAAGATCTCTGATTTTTTTTTTGTGGAGTTAGGCAGTCATACTAAGGAAATTTGCAAGTGTAGACAAAGGAAAAAAAACATTTTGAATTTTGTAGAATTTTTTTTGGCTTTTACCAATGTAAAAATGTTTTGGAACAACAACCCTAAATTTTTTAAGGACTAAGTCTTTTGTGTTTTTCGGTGAAGATGATACTGATGGTTTCAGTGGTCTTATGGCTGAAATAAAATCGAAACAGCTGGAATAGTCCACCATACACAGGCTCTGAAGAGGTTGAAGGCATCCTGAGGTTGAGAACATCCCGAATTTACAAACATCTGGAAATGTTACAAGCATTCTAGAAACAACAATGTGTTGAATATTTTGAAGTATGATCTCAAGCAAGTAAATCATGGAATGAAGGATAAAGCTCTGAGTTAGCAGATATATCTATACTCTCTGATATCGAGGACAGGAAGAGATCAAGCTATGATCTCAGTGAAGGAAAGTGCATTAATCTATGATCTCAAATAATGACATGATCTCAAGCATGTCAAGTTTGGGAAAGAAATCCACAGAAGCATTGAAGGAATTTCCAATAGTTTTTGAAGCGTTGAAAAAACTGCAAAGGCAATAAAGAAGCTAAGTATTATGATCTCTATTTTTGTAGCATTGTTTTTAACTTTAATATGGAACATGTGCATGAGTAAGCATGATTATGGAGGACTGATATGGGATAAGGATAATCCATCCACAAGCAGTTAAAACCTTTGATATAATACACTCATTGAATATCTTCACAGTAGATGACAGTTCTGAATTTGTAAGGGAAGACACGGTCTTGAGTTGACTGTGTGCAAGCTAATACATAGTTAAGCATGAAGATGAACATCATTCATGTTTGAAGTGTTCAAAGTTGCATACATAAGTGAAGATGACTTCCCATGGTGAAGTACAAGGATGATGCAAGTTGATGGAGCATAGATACAAGGGTTATATACACAGACCACAGTCTTCATCTATAGCTTGGAGTCTGCACACAGTCCAAAGACATACACAGTCAGACCAATGACCTCTAGTATGTATAACAGCTTGAAATGTAACTTATATAGGTCATTGTCATAAAGATAATTTTGAGTTTCTCCTAGTCCACAACTACTACACATATAGAGTAAAGAAGTGATAGAGAGGTGTACACTAAGATGATACTAAAGGGGTTGTCATAAAGTGGTAGATACAGTGGTAGATGCACAGTGAGTACTGAATCTTCATATTGATGATAATTCATTGTAAACATTGTAATGATGCATACATTACAAATGATGTAAACCCTATATATGATGATGATGATACTACTTAGGCATCCTTGATAACACATGCCTTATGATGATGAAGCATGCCATGAGGATCTAATGTTGAAAGTGTATTGTAATGCATACCCTAGGTTGATGTTGCAGATCTTGAGAGCTTGATGACATGTTTAGACAGTCCTTGATGATGGAAATGATTAGTGAGAGTAGTAGTGTCTCGGATATACTTGAGCAGTGTTATAAGACCAGTAAAGATGATAAGCATTATTGATGATCAACAACATATGATGAGCAAAAATGATAAGCATATCTTTATCATGAGAAGTTGGTTGATTGAGTTGCATTTGAATGGTTGAGAGAACATGTATGTGTAGTAGATCCTTAGCATGAGCAGGTTGTTGACTTAGTTGAAACTGAATGGGCAGAGCAAATGTATGTGCACCTGAGCAAATATTTAGCATGAGCAGTTGGTTGATTGAATTGTAGTTGAATGGGAAGAGTAGATGTATGTGCACCTGAGGAGATCTTTAGCATGAGCAGTTGGTTCATTGAGGTACAGCTGAATGGGAAGAGCATATGTATGTGACATTGGAAAATTAGTTTTTGATTGCAAGGGAATTCTTGAACTTGAAGATTGGAATACGCAAATCCTTCTTAGTTGGAGCTAAGAAAACCAGGTTGGGTCTTGTTTCAGAGTTGGTGCTCTATTTATAAGTTGGTGCTGATTCTAATCGAGAAGATTGTAGTTTTCTAGTCTAAATAAATAAAGATCAAATTATAAATATTCTTTTGTCTTGTCTCTTGATGTGATGCTTATGATTTATGGTTGATGCATATGATTATGTGATTAATGCTTGATGATTAAAAGAAGGTAAATTTTTTATAATTTCTCTCACATTGATTCACCCCTCCTCTCAATGTGGCCATTGTGTCCAGAATTTTGGTATCAGATCGGGCCTTCGACACAAGCCTTGCAATCTTGAAGGATATCCTTAGGCACATTGGAATAAAAAATAGGTTGTTCAATGAATGAAGTACCATAGGAAGCACTCACAAAGATTGAAATAATGGTCCTCGAAAAATTGAAGAAATCCACGAAAAAAAAAGAGCTGCAGCAAAGACTATTAGAAAATATGAGCAAACTCAAAAAACCTCATGAGTCAACTTCAGGAAAATATTGCAGAAGTTATTTCTTTGAAAGATTAACTTAATCAATTGAAAAATGAAGTGGCTAAATTGAAAGAAACCAATAAGACCCGTGCGAGTCTTAAAATTCAACTAGAAGAGGTCAAAGTACAACTACTAGAACAGAATAAGGTGAGACAAGAAAAAGAGTTTGAGATCATTCCTCTAAAAGAGAAAATGAACAAGATAACTTGTACAAATTTGAAGTTAAAAAGGAATTCTTCAACTCTATATGACATCCTTAGTTATCAAAGATCACCACTTGTCAAGACTGGGTCAGGTTATGATAAGGAAGAAGACTAAAGAGAAGCCTAGGTGTTATGCATATATTAGGAAGAGTTTTAGTCATGGAGAAGAAAGCAAGAAAGAACATACTAAAACTATGCAAGGAATATCCACTCATCATGATATTCCAAGAAGTACCATGTCACAAAGAAGACCACTTGCTTCCAGGTATGGATTTAATGCTTTTTTTTTTCTTGTTCTAAATTTGATCATAAGGATATGGATTGTAGACTCCATGGAAGAATAAGTGTTGGAATACCCCAATGAAAAGGTTAGGTGGTGGGCATGCAACCATGTGGGTCACATTGTTCCATATTTTCATACAATGAGGTGTTATAGTTGCAATGTCCTTGGGCACAAAGATCAATATTGTTGGACTACATGGAAACAACCCTTGAGAATTTTCCTATACAACTCATCAAGGAAAGTCAGTACAGATGAAGGAACAAAGGATGAAAGAAGAGATATCAAGAAGCAAGTATGGATGAAGAAAAATGACTAGTCCAGATAGGGGAAGTTGATCAGAGTAGGGAGGGTGGTTTCTATATGGAAATCCAAGTGCAAGGTCTCTCAAAGACGTTAGCACACTTTCAGTTCCTGAGGTTGGATGATGAACTCAAGGAGAAAGGATGGTTACTCCATGCATACAGACATGTCCTAGGATCATGCATATTGACAGGGGGGACAATGAACATTAATCAGTGATTTCAGATAGAGGTATGTGGTCACCCTTTTCCATTGATGCCAAAGGGGGAGATATGCATACAAAGGGAGAGATGAAGACAAAGGGCGAGAATGCTGACAGGATGAGAATGAGTTGCTTTCATCAATGACAAAGGGAAAGATTGTTGATGAAGTTGTCACTGATTCCAACATGTACTGTCCATGGCCCTATAGGTTGTCATTGATGCCACCAAGTCCCACTTGCAGTGCTGCATGACATCCTCCTCTTGCAATTTCGAATCCATGGGAAGAATAAAGGTTCTTGGATGAGTTAGATGGCCAATACACTTGTCCATATGTATCATGGTCAAATTTTGGACGAAATGTAACTTACATGGGAAAGGAAGAGTCATTTTGGAGCTACATGGAATGAGGGGGGTGCAGCCTGGGTTGAAGTTGGAAAGAAAAGCCATGTGTTGGTTTTACTTTATATTTTCTTTATTTACTTTCTTTTTCCTTTCTTTTGTTTTTTTACTTTCATATTTTACTTTTTACTTTTTTATTTCTTGTCTTTTCTTTACCTTTTCTTTTCTTTTTTTTTACGTTTTTTTTTTCTTTTCTTTTTTGGACAATGTCCTATATTTTAGGGAAACCCTAAAAACTAAATTTACACAAAGTGTAAATAATGGCCAAGGGTCATTTAGATCTTATACCAATGTTACAATGTATTCAGTGTAATGGATAATCTGTATCCAAATTAAGTGAGCCTGTATCCAGGTCTAGGGAGGAATATGTTACATCTTCAAATAATTAAAGGTATAACTGTATAATAATTGAATGAATGATAAATTGCGATGGATATGGCTTAGCCATCACATATTGAAGAGACACTTCTCTTCATAAACTATATTTTAATATTATTAATTACTATTAGTAATTGTTACCTATTTATTACTATTTTATTGTTGTAACAACCTTTCTTGAAATCTGGCTATCTTCTCTTTCAGTGTCTTAATCCCTCTAGGATATTCTTCACTTTCCTTTGTAGTGATCCTATCCTTAAGCTCCTGATTTTCTTCCTTTAATTGAGCGATCTACAGGTTCTTTAGGGACATGTCAGACATGTTTCTAATCACCAGAACAATGGGTGACTTATCTTCAGGGGTGATATATTCATTTAAACCATCGATCCTTTTCTACATTTGTCACTTCTCTCTTTCCCACGTACGTTTGTCAGCCTCCAGCATAGCAAGGCGGCCTTTCAGATCCAAGACTTGATGCTGCAATGTCTCAATCTCTCGTTGCAATTGCACAATTTGAGGAGGGAGTTGGATGTCCTTGATAGGTATCTTTCTCCTCTTTTTGTAAGCCTGGATCTTTTCTAGAGGATTAGATGATGAGGTAGGATTTCCTATAGGAATATGCTGCTCTGTTGAAGTAGGCTGTTCCATTGAAATAGAATTCTCTCTTGAAAGGGGATGTAGCAGAGAGTTCTGTGGAGTGAAATCTACCACCTGATCCTATAGGATTTTTTCCTTTAGGTTTTGAGCCTTATTTGTTGCCATTTCCTACTTCAGTCGGGCTTCCAATTTAGCCACCCTCTATTGGGACTTGAAATGGTCCAATGCCTAATTGGTCATGGAAACATAGATGAGATCACTAAATCCCTTATGGAATACAATATTTGTTTGGGATTGAGAAATTTTCCATCTTGAACTCAACCTCTGACACTCCTTCCTCATTAGTGATGGTCAAGTTCAAAGAGCTAGTTGTAAGATTCCTTGCAGTGGTGAGGGAGACCTTGCTACCAGAAAACTTCCTCAACTCTTTGGATTACCTTTGAGTCTCAATTTTGGCCATCTCCTTGAGTTTCCCATAGATATCCAACATCTACTTCTCAGTCTTGAATTGTTCTTCAACATCAGAGGTGGAGGAGTATGTCTGATATTAGAGGAAAGGCTCCTCAAGTCCCTTCTTCTTTGACTATGAAGATCCTGAGGGATTTCTCTCTGATCATGTAGTGATTGGTTTCCCAACCACCACTTGATTTTCAGCCTCCCCTCCAGCAGGGATTTTAATAGAAGGTTCTTCTTCTATCATTATCTTGAGGGAATCAAACTCAAAATTAAACCCCTTCTTCAGGTCGATTACATCCTCCTCTACGTCTATACTAGGCTTCTTTCTAGGAGTATGTTCATCACATTCCATATCCTACACCTCTAATCAAGACCTTATTCTTCTACCATCACCGTTTAGGGGAAAGGGAGTAGCTGGGACCATTACTTACACTTCTTTATGAGCTTAAATTTTCTCTCCAAGAGTCCAATAGAATTCATAGGAAAGAGAATTTTCCTCTTGGGACAAGTAGGGGATCATGAAGTGAATAAATAATGACCTTTACACCTCGACCCTCCTTTGGGAAATGATCCCCTTCGGATCGTAATTCTATGCATGAGTCACCTGAAATTTCATGGCCTTCAAAACTTTCTCTACCATTGGTAATGTTGTTGGCTTGTTCATAATGAAGGGCCCAAAATTAATAGGTTGATTGATCCAAGAGTCCTTCATGTGAGCAATAAAATGCTCCTCATCAACAAAAATCCTCTACCTAATCAATTCTAGTGCAAACACCGAGGGAGTTAGGAAAAATGGTAGCATGAAAGGGAGCTGAAAAACCATAAACCATGATAACTAAATACTTCTACATCAGGAGCCAATATACAATACCCTCTTGCTACAAGGAATCCTTCATGTCTTATGATATCCTCTTATCTTTAGGGTTGAATAGTCTGGATATGCTGAGGACAATTATGTCAATGAATAGGGTTTAAGACCAATCCTTGATCTTCTAGTGATATTGGGGATAGTCTTTGAACACCTATGGATCCATGTCCTTGAGGGTCTGCCGGTTGGAACTGAATATGATGGAAAATAGATACACCAGGTATGTAAAGTTCTTATCCAAATGAAACTTCTCAAGATGAGAATTGATTTCTCCAGAAAATAACTCATCAAATTTAATTCCTGCTTCAGATTAACTCAGGTAAAGGAGAATTCCTAGAATTACTTGAGAGACCATGATATCGCTATCAAGAAGTAGGATTTAAATCAAGAGGGAGATGGCTGATACGACATGATTTATGAGCAATTCAGAGGAAATTTGGGTGATAACGGTCTCTGAGGGAACAGTGGTCTTCAAAATGTCCTAGAAAAAAATATTCTTAGATTGTAGGTCGAATTTCCTAAATACCTACAGAACTTCTGCTTTAGTGAAGGGGATCAAGGCTCACATTGGGATTCAGATACCCAAGAAAGCCCTGATAGCCTTTGGTGTAATTTTGCAAACTACATGGGAGTGGGTATCATCTCATATCGCCTTCCTAGTGGAAGAATAATTGGAGGCTTCCCTTTGGACAATATCTGGGAAACAGGACAATTATTCTAATGTGAACCCTATTAAGGAGTAGTAACAAGCTATTTGTTTTCAAACCATAGGTTACACAATTAATGTCAAGCTGTTTATCCTTATAAACCATCGTGCTCGGTAAACATGAATTTTGTGCCCCCAATATTCGAGCGTGATATCCAATGGGGAGGCGACACATCATTTATCCACGTTCTCCATCACGCATGCCCTCTATGACTTTCAGTGTGCAATTTGTCTCAACGATTTGCATGTACACTGTCATATCTCATCGTAGATGCGTGAATGGATGAGAGTCATTGATATTCCCATGTGTTTACCGTGGCAACACTTTCGTGCCCACCAAATTTATCAAATTTGTTTCCATCTTCAGAGTGAGCATGTCTACCTCGTGAAATGATTCTGAACCCTAGATCTGTCCCAGATGAAATATGCACCATTGATTTTATCCATGCTTTATCTCCATTTCACACATAAACTTATCTTCTTCCTCCCCGCTCCTTTGTCTTGCAAAATCATTTATGGCCATAGATATTCATCATCATTATATATCAACCCTTGAAATATGTTTCTCACAACGGACCTCGCAAAGGTGGAGACTTTATATGTTCGTGCATGTTTACTCTATGAAATCCTTATTCACCGTCAATATTCCTTTCCCTGTCCATCCAATGATTGCTCTTGCTTACAAATTAATCTCCTTCCATCAATGTAGAATTTATTTAAAACCATGTATCTATCCTTAGCAAAATTAATTTGCAGCCTTGCTTTCCTCCACTTATGCATCTAAGTTTTTTATTTCATTCACCATTTAACCTTATTCTTTCTTCTGTTGGTCTAAACCTTTGCATGGGAATTAGTCCAGATGCCTATGTAAAAAAACCTTCAAAATTTAGCATAGGTGCTAATAGGGGGGTTAACAGTAGGGGGGGTAGGAGAGAGATAGAGAGGGGTGGTTCAAAGTAAGAAGAGTATGGGAGAGATAGAGAGAGGTAGTGTCATTAGGGGGTTAGAGGTAGAGAGAGAGGGGGGTGTTAAGGAGTTAGAGGTAAAGAAAAAGGGGATTTTTAGGATATTGGGGGTAAGTGGAGAAAGAAAGGAATAGAGCAAGAGAATGGGTTAGTAAGGGTAAGGTAGAGGAGGGGATAAAGAGCGAGAGGAGGGATAGTAGTGGTAGGGGGAGGCATAAGGATGTGTGTGTGTTTGTGTGTGTGAGTGTTAATTCATAAATGTAAACCACACCATTGTGATTCATGTTTATATGCATGGGTGTGGAAAAAACATAACACACTAATCACAAATTTTTCCTTGATATAAGCGAGAAAAAATGTTATATTTAAAAAATGTCAGTAGAATTGTGTTAAACATATGATACACCCCATTGGATATGTACATTGAATGCACTATAAACATAAATGGTGCACTATATACCACCAAGCGAATTGGTGTGTATGTACATTTGATGCACGCTAGTTGAACTAAAAAGCATAGTCCAAGAATAATATATTTAAAAAAAAACCCATAAATTGTGTGATAAATGCAAACAAACGCACATGTGCATTATGTGTATTACAACATCGAATTGAGTAAAATTAAAATATGTTGCATAATTTTAAAAAAAAATTGAACACATACCGTGCATTTAGATATAACTACAACACTCGTGTGTGACACTAAGAGAGAGATCCAATGCATAAAAAATAGAAGAACTCCCGATTAGGGATAAGTTAAAAATGATTTATGTTTTATTTAAAATTATGTTCCAGCCATTTTTTAAGCACTCGTGCACCCCATAACAAAATGTCTTGGTGCTTCCATGTAAGGGGTGCACTAAAATAAGGTTTAATAATGGGAGAAGTATTCATTTTTACCATTCCATAATTCTCTTGAGATATGGAGCACTGATGCCACCTTTTCCTCCCTAAATCCATCTTCCTTAGGTGCTCCTCTTACTTACATTTCTCTTATCCATTCCCCATATGAGATGTTGGAAATTTTCCAAATGATGGAAAATTTTCATTTTTTGGACTATGTGAAAACAATGTCTCCTTGGCAGAAAAATATCTAGGTAATCCTTTTTTTCTTTTAACTTGAACGTTTAGTGGATCAAAATTCAAAATGATGCTATAATTTACAGTGTTTTAATAAATAAATTAAATTTTATGCATGGTGCATTCGCATGGGTCACCTCACACAACCTTGTCATGCACCCTATAAATTTATAGGGCACATTGTCATCGGTGCATTAATAATTGGGAAACTTAGTACATTGTTTACATGGTGCACTATAGTATATAGCTGATCATTTCATTTTAAATAAAAATTAGAAATCCTAAAGCCTATATCATATGCTCCAGTTCTCGACGTTGAACATATATATATATGCTATAGGATTTAATATTTTTTTTTTAATTTAAAATTAAACGATGCGTTATATATTATAGTTCACCATGTAAACAATGTGCTATGTTCCTAGATATTAATGCACCATGAAAATTTACAGGGTATACTGTGACATCGTGTCAGTTGAAGCACACAAACGAACCGTGCAAATTTTAAATTTTTTTCTTAAAACAATGTAAATTCAAGATTCATTTCAAATTTTAATCTGCTAAAAGTTTAAGTTATAGCAAAACAAATAGATTACTTAGACATTTGATAGTTGGGGAGGCATGCTTTCCACATAGTATGAAAGTCTCCCACCATTTGGAAAAATTCAAAAATCACATATGGGAAATGGACAAGATAAATGAGGGTAAGAGGAGCATCGATGGAAGGTCTCTTTAGGGATGAAAAGGTGGCATCGGTGGTTTAGAGCTCAAGACGATTGTGTAATGGTAAAAATGAATAGTTAGGCTGGTGATTTGTTTATTAAACCCTGCTTCGTTTTTCCCTTTCATAGGCACAATGATACATTTTGTTATGGGGTACACATGTTCTTCTCTTCAACAGAAACCAACCATTATGTTATATAAAAATAAAAAAAGGTGGGCATAACATTTTAAATAAAACATAAATAATTTTTAACTAATCACTAATATAGTGTGCTTATATTTTATTTATTATTAGTGCTCTCTCTTGGTGTCATGTTGTATGTATATCTAAATGCACCGTAAATGTTGAAAAATATTAAAATTGTTTGTGACATTTTCAAAATTTTATTCAATTCAGTGTTGCAATACACAAAACATACCGGTGCATGTGTTCGTATATAGCACACTGTTTATGTTTTTTTAAATATAATATTCTTGTCCTAAGTATTTTGGTAATATATGGTGCATTAAATGTACATACGCACCAATTACTCTAGTGGTATATAGTGCTCTGGTTATGGCTATGGTGCATTGAATGTACATATACAACGGGGTGTATCCCATGTTTAACACTACTATTGCCATTTTTTTAATTGATATTTTTTCTCATATCAAAAGTCTCACTCCCCCATACCTCAATCCAACTGAAACGAGGGGACATGAATGGGTTCAGGATCTCCATATTTATTCCACTAACCATAATTATGAATTCTTAATTACATAAAAAGTGGTTCTCAAAATTCATCACGCGCTTCTTGAAATTGATCACTTCCAAGCTAGAATTAGCCCATCAAACAGTGTGAGGTATGAGCTTCCTTCATTAACTATCTCGATAACAGAAAAATCCGTGTATGTATTCATCCCTTTGACTTCCTCCATTAAGCGCAGTATTTTCCCAATTGGCGACACTTTGGCTTGGTTGGCCAATCGCACTTGCAGAGGGGACCAAGCCAACTGTGGTTTCCCCATATTATTCCATGTATTGTTTGTCAAAATGTTCACATCTGAGCCTAGATCTAGAATAACCGAGTCCACATCGTAATCACCAATTTGGACATTCATCGTCATCTCTTTCCTGGTCTTCTTATTGTGTAAGTAATTTAGAGCGGATTCTTATCAACCTTTCTCTGGTAGATATAACATACTTGCAATCTCAGCTAGCACCTCAAGATACTTTTCTAGCGATAAGTAACATTCAAAGAAAATTTGCAGTGTACAATGCTTCCACAATGGTCCTGCTACAATTGTTGAATAAAAAACATGCGGAATTTAATAAATAGGAAACTTACATAGATATCTTCGTATGGTGTCTTGTGCTTCGAAGAATGTATCCCTCTCAGTGTGCACATCAATTTGCACCTTTTTCCAATTTGATAATCAAACTTGTGGGATCGGACCATCATCTCCTATTCTCGCACCTCCTCGAGTAATGATTCCAACATCCACAGGATCATCCCTGGGTTTTGCTGAGATCTTCCCAACTATTGGACCTTGGTTATTGCTTTGTGGTACATTCACAAGTCGATTCTCATTCTAGTTTACATTCTGGTTATGATTCTGCAGTGGCAAAACATTCTTTGCTTTCCATTTCGCAACTAGTTGTGGACCATATCCAACTATATGATATGTGGTGGTACAATAGGTACATTATGACTACGGGTTTGGGAAATATCAATTGTGATGCCCCAATTCTCCACAATTCTAACATTGCACAGTTCCATGACCTTGTTCACTTCCTCGACTGAAACCTATGTTTTGTCCTCCTCAGAATCCACCATAAAATCCTCCCTACTGTTGATACTGTGATTGATTGAACGACTATTGTTGAGGTGGATTTTGAATGCAATGCAGTTGAGTATACTGCGGTTGCTACAGAGCATACTGCATTTGATTATACCACGGTTGCAGTGGAGAAAAATGTGGCGGCATCAGGGAAAATTGCTACTGCAGTGGAGAAAATTTTGATGGTTACTGCAGCGACGTCCTCTTTGTCGATTGGTGTTCTTCTCCCTTCATGTAATACATGTTCATTGTCCAATTTTAGAGCAAGTCATATTCTTGACAATCCTTGTCTTCATGACCCACAAAGCGATAAAATGTAAAATACAAATTCAAAGGTTTAGATAACATCTTCTGAAGATACACACATTCCTCATGGCAATGTCCATGATTTTGACAGATTCGATACCATGGTGAGCCACCTTGATTAAGAGGACTTGGAGCTCCTGACAGGTTGTAATTTTAGAATTATAGGCACTGATACTTATGATGTCCCTCTATGTTACATCAAGTACATCATACCTCTTCATGAACCTCTTTTCACTTTCTGATTTCTTGTAATTGGATCATCAGATTCGTTAGTTGCAACTTGATCTAATTAATTCCAACTTCAATTTCCCCAACTAGTGTGGCCTCCAACTTCATTGAAATCTCCAGATCCTCACTCTGTGTCGCAATATTTCATTGCATCAATGGAATTCTAATGTGCGGTACAACCGCCATGATAAAATACTATTATGTTGTACATCACTCATTTTGAAACTAACTTTTTCCATCAGCATCTTGAATCATCGATTGAAATACCAGACTAATTCATTCAAATATTGCTTGATTTCTTTTAGTTTCATCATATACTGCATCTTAGATTTGGGTTTTCTAGATTCCTCAATAAATCTAGTTCTAATATCTACTAGAGTCTTCTATTGGTATCCTGGTTGAAATTGTACAAACTTCATGTACCACTCTAATGCACGACCTCGAAAAGTGGTCCCCAACTATTACTTCTTTCTATCTTCGTCTTGGATTTTCTTTACAGTCCATACCATTTTGTAGAGAAACCAATATTGTTCGGGATCCTCCATCCCGTTTCCATGGAAAAAAGGTATCTTCACATCGTCATCCACCATCCTCGGCTTTCTTCTTGTGTTCTTAGATAGGACACTATTACTGTGTAGATGTCACATCAAGAAATTCGGTGACGATTTGGTGTTTATTCCTGAATGTGGCACACTCCATGGAGGTGCAGGTACATTGTTTCTCTAGTTTGTTTCTTCCTTGGGCTCAGGTGTAGCTTGGCCATCTCCTTTGTCTCTATAGGGTCGCTTAGTCCCTTATGATATTCTCTCATAGCTTCTTGTTTCAGTTGTAGGAGGACTCTCCTCAGTCCTTTGCATCTTCTCTTGCTAAAACTTTACCCCACTTCGCAGAAGACCATACTATTCCTCGAATTCCATCACAGTTTCTTCGTAACTTCCATCCATCTACCCTATATCATTTCGTCCAATCCTCATCTCCACAATACCCATAACCTCTGCATACCATATCTTTTACCCTTCGGAGCTCATATTTAATATTCCCTTTTCATAGATAAGCATTTTAATCCACAATTGTGAATACAATAGGAACCTACCTCTTGGTCCTTTGAAGAATTCCCTGACCACGTCATTGTAGGATTTAACAATGTCAGCCATGAAATCAGTGATGTATCATTCTAAGATTATTTCAAGCCACGCTTTGAGAACCTTTGATGCTATATTGTCTACCTATTGTAACTGTTGGATAAACTATGGGGTTCAGCACATAGGTTTTCCTCCTTGAAATTTTTTCTTTTGGTAGGTAAATTATGCCAACCACTTAGAAAAGATAATTGGAAACTCAGCTAAGAAGTATTAATGAATATCATAATAGATATGCTTTCCTAACCATTCTTCCATCTCTAGTCTGGAGCCTTCTAATTGAACCAATCCTGAATCTCTGGTCTAGTCGAATGCCACAACATATCCTCCTTCTCCTCGCACTATGGTCCTAACAACGGAACTATTTTTTTGACATAGATTTGCTGACAGGAGTTAACTCTCTATCGAAACCCATAAACACTGCAGTATCCCTGAGCACTGGCCCAAACAGGTTTTACCATTTCCAACAACACCTACGAAGCATATGAAGTATTGAACCCGAGATGTTTGAGGGAGAGTTGCAGAAACCAAGTTTCTACAGTAAGGAGGAGGATCTTGCGCATATATCATCCCACTATTCTCTCACGGTTGCGATACTAACCATAGATTTAGGTGGGGTTTTGAGTCAACACTTATTCATGTTTGATCACATTAGAACCGATTCACATTAGATCGCATCAGGAATTCCATTAATAAAGAGATCAAAAAATACAAAATCATTCAGTATGAAGAGACATCGTATCATTCAGGAATATAAACCATCTTGCATTAACTACTTATTCAAATCACATCTTGCAATAGTAAAAGTGTAATACATAACATCATAGATCGAGACGCAATGGTTCCAACATCATCCGCACACATTATATTACTTCATCACATCAACACAACTTCTCAAAATAAATCTTCAGGTTCGATAGATAGAACCAAAACATGATATACATAGACCGATCTTTCGTATATAGACTTCTTTGATAATAATATATGATGGTGATGAATTCTTAATTCCTACTATATTCCTAACTCAATATATAGGTGTTAGCACTATGTTCAAATTTTTGAATCATAGACTTGGAAGGTTTGAAAGATGATCTTATTTGAGAAATTTTGTGGGAGCGCTTTTCAGGTTATCTGGTTAACAAGTTTCATTATCAGGAGCTATTAGATAGGGAGTGGATCCCCATCTATAGAGATGGATCACGCTATAGATTGAAACATGCAACAGTGGGATAGGCATAAAATGTGTTGAGCTTCAATGGTACAGATGCAAGGTGATGTAGAGCGACAATAGAAAGACATTCCATCAGTGGGAGATGAGAGGTAAGGTTTGGTATTTATATTTGCAAAGGTGGTTAAAGGAGAGAAGTGTTGGAGGGTCAAGGATGATGCAAATTCAGATCGACGGTCCTAAAATATTCCTCTCGATGAAAATGCGTGAAGGGAGAAACTTTTCCAAATCACGGAATATGTTAAAGGAAAAAAGGTTCAGACGACTGAGATAAAGGCGGAAATAGATCTATAGTCGTAGTCAATTCCATGATCTAAACTAGCACAAGCGATGTCAAGATCTCAATTCATGAAAATTTGTAGGGACCGTGAGGATCTAAGATCAAGAATAAGGGGTCGGGAGGATCAACAGATGAGGATCGTTCAACAATTAGAAGTTGCACAGGCGATCAAATAAGAAATGATCGGCGGAGTGCTAAGGTTCTCATGATTGGACTGTCCTAATGAAAACTGATCATGGATCAATGACTCGGGTCGATCTCCCCTAATCAAGCTGTACACGTTGTTGATCCTGATTTTGTTATCATTTTTGGTGATTAAATAACACATTTAAACACATATTTTATTACCTTTAGCATATGTTATGTTATGCAGATCATTATTTTACCACAAGGTAAGAACAAATTGGATGTTATTTTTTCTTTGGTTATTAATATCATTTTCATGATTTTATTAAATCAAATCCATATTATTCAAAGCATTTTTATGTATTATCTGATATGTATATTCGTTTGCATATTTTATGGTTCGTTTGGGAAAATCAACACCAATATGCATTCAGCCTTCCTTTCGCATAACGCATTTAGCTCACAATCCAACTTGGTGTTCAGCTCGTCATATAGCCATTACGCGAGATTCCCTGATCATTTGCCATGTGTGCCATAGATTGATACACTACACATCTAGTTTACAGTTCAGTGTTTCGTTTAGCTTGTCGTTCAGCTCGCTTATCATCCTGCGCACTGTCCATAATTGGTTTTGAGCATTTAAACATAAAACAATTGTAAATCTCCTTAGCTAGCCATCATGCTAACCCCTGTGCTGGACTGATGCATTTAATTCATATTATGGAAGGTTCACCACCTAGCTACTCATCATCCACGTGTTCAAAGAGGTGGAAAATTGTTTTTACTCATGGTCTCCTTTGATTTAATGTTAAATTATCATAAGTCTGAGTTTTTGAGGGACATAATGACATGTGTTCCAAAAGATAGACTGTGGCGATGTCCCTGCTCTCCACAACCTGCATGCTCGCACTGATAAGGGACCTGCATGAATCTAGAACCTACTGTTGTGTACAAACCTACGGTCAACACCAATCCATTCTTGTTGTTAAGGATTAGGCACCCTTGTAACCTAGGGTCTGGGGTTACCAGCTTACTACTAACCTTGCAGACAATTAGATTTAACAGGGAACATAAAGGAAATAGGAAGAAAGTATTGACTTACCCAATTACCGATGGTTGATCCAAGCTTAGTACTCTTATGTTCCTCTTCTCTCCAAAT
>LPNX010483641.1:41825-54391 GCA_001517045.1 Pseudotsuga menziesii
GACTTTTTTTTTATATTTTCAAGGACAATGACATGTAATGCATTTATGACTAAACCCTAATATACATGCATATAAATAATTATATGTTCTTTTTAGTTTTTCTTTTATGAATTCAAAATAAAAACATCCTACAAACTAATGCATGCAAAGTAATGTAAGCAAAGTAAATAGACTTTTTCTCTATATCCCACTAACAATCCCTAGGTTGCCCTAAATCCGGATATAAGCTCACTAGGAAGGGAGACTTCCAAAGGTAAACAATCCAACCACTTTGGCATGGAGAGACTAGAAAATAATACTTAAACAAACAAGGTTCAAGAAGCTCCAAGTTTCAGTCTAGACTTGCAAACAGAGGATGCTCATCACCTTTCCCAACAAGGTCAAGAAAAAGAGGGAGGTGGGTGGAAAGCAACAAAACCATCCTATAGACTTGAAAAGGAATTACAAATTCAATAAATAGCAACCTAAAGTGGAGACACTACTTCCCAGGTGTCACGCATAGCCATAGGATCCATAAAAACCCTTTAGACTACCCTAAAACACTCAAAAAAGACCCAAAAATGATGAAAAATCATTTACAGGGGTAATTTGCGAGTTTCCTTAGGGAAGGTATCAAGTTTCAACTCATAACTCATATGTTTCCTTAAGGAAGG
This sequence comes from Pseudotsuga menziesii, assembly GCA_001517045.1. Taxonomy (NCBI): domain Eukaryota; kingdom Viridiplantae; phylum Streptophyta; class Pinopsida; order Pinales; family Pinaceae; genus Pseudotsuga; species Pseudotsuga menziesii. The sequence continues at coordinate 42,479 of LPNX010483641.1, forward strand.
TCATGAGTGCACTTAGAACTCGCAACTGTGTAATGTAAAAGGTGCAAATGGGTGGACGAAAGCTCAAATAAGGTAAAAAAAAACTAAATAGGAAGGGGAGGTGTCCTAATAGGCTTAAAGGTGACTCCTAAGTTGGAAAAAGAACTTGAAACCTTAAATATATTGCAAAAAAAGGTAAGGAGATCCCAAAACATACAAGGTTCCCCAACGGATTCGCCAGTTCTGTTGTGGAGGAAAGTGTTCTAATGCCTAGGGGTAAGATGCCACCAACATACAAGGGTTTAAAGACTAATGTATAAAATTCTACAAGAAAATGTAAACAATATTCAGAGGTAAGAAATACGCATACCTAATTCACTAAAGGCTGATCCAAGATTTCCTTCAGTCCTTTGTCTTGCTCCTCAATTATAGAGACCTACAAAACAAGTTCAACCTTAAGGTTAGCTGAGATTCCACTGTGAGGATTCATGGCATCTAATGGAGAATCTGCGGTGAGAAGTTCAACCTTCCTCAAACCAATTTGACTAAATATAAAACAATGATAATCAAAGCAATATGAAACCCTAATCTAGTTAACATCAATATATGATCATAAACAAAGATATTGCATACATTAGAGAATGCTTTGGTAAGAATAAGAACATCACATCTTTATTATCAAGTGGAAGAAGTATGAATTTCACCTTCTCCTCTTACTAGGCACCTCACAAAACCTTGATCTGGATCTCCTACTTCTCTTCTCCAAGGATATCAACCTCCAACTTCTGCAACAAAGGAATATGGAGTATAGGGAAAACGTAGGGGGGATGAGAGTCCCAATTCCACCAGCACAACAATACAAAGATCCATTCCCCCTTCATGGACCTCTCTCCCTCTATTATATAATATTTCTAAAGAGTTAGGATCAAATAGGGATCAATTCGAAATCCATGCAAACCACCCCTAAGTCAAGATATTTCATAATTTTATATTTTTTTGGCCACTTCAGGAGAAATTCACGGATTTAATGAAGCACAGGCATGAGTGTCAAGCGAAAATCATAGGTGTGCTTAAGAAAATTCATGAATGGGTAAAAAAGATCTGTTTAGGGTATTTTCCTGCATTGTTAGGGTTTTGTGTCATTTGGAAAGTTATTCCTTGTTCATATACCTTTCAAATGATCTAGAGAGGAGGTTAAACAAAGTTACATAAGTCCATATATGGATCCTCCAATCAAGGTGTTTTTCCAGTGACTAACAATGACTTTTCATGAAGTATCATCATGGAAGTGTTGACAAGCGAAGAAAACATGTGAAAATGGGCACATGAAGAGATGTGTCATTTTAGTCTATAACACTATGCATTTGACTCAAACAGTATACATACCTTTGTGAATTTGTCCATTGTGAGGTCTCTTTAGTGTTGTCTTAGTGAGAAATGACCCTATACTCTTTCATGGGGCACCATAATAATGGATAATGGAACCTTAGGCTAATGCACTAATTTCCATGTCACCTTATTGATTTGATGTATAAATCTGCTTAGGATACAATCATCTATAATTATCAATTTCTAGAGGGTTTATGGTTTAATAGATCCCGTTTCCTGCAATTTATTTGTAGTCTATAATGGCTTGATTTTTATGCATCCTTGTATATAGAGTCTTGAGGATCCTAGAGCAATGTATGGTAATCTTCAATTACAACTAAAGGAAAATGATATTATTCTTGAGCCATTAAAATAGAATTAAATTCAATTTGTATTTGAAATTCAGTAGCTGAATGGAACGAATGGAACGAATGGGGTGGTGATAATGTATACCTTTATGTCAATCAACTGTTTAAGCCAGAATATATCTCATCAATCATGTAGCTGAATGGAACGAATCTAAGATAGCACTTCACAAGATGAAGCTTCCAACCCAATAGAGCTTGCATCCTGTAACTTTACTTCCATGTTGGTTAGTTTGTCCTTATATGTTTGAATTTTATTTTCCCATCTTCTTTCATGTTGTAGGTACACCAAAAAACACCTTTCTTTCAACCTATTGATGACCCATTGATGGATTTCTCAATAGATTGTCTCAAAATAAAATAACTCATCATTATTCTTCCATTGTTGGTAAATAACATTTAAGGTTCATAAAAGCATATGTATTGAATGATACATCATCAAGAATATCATTGATGAATTGTTCCATTTACCTTATGTCTTCTTCTACCTGAGTTCCTATAGATGCTTTACCCTTCTTCTCAGTTTTCGTGGAAACCTATAAGGGCTCAATAGAGTCTGAAGGTGCCTTCTTTATTTAATAAAATTTACATTTTAATTTCCTGTTGGAAGATTTCAATATTCTATTTTCGTTTGATAGCTCTAGGAGTATCTCTCTTAAGTGATAAAAAAAATTGGTAGAAAGCATTTTACCTTTCCTGCTACGATTTTTATGAGGTTTGACAACCGATAGTGAGACTGATGAAGAGGGTGGTTGATTATGGAGTGGGAGAAAATTCTGGTCGGGTAAAAGGAGATGAACTATGGTAGGGAGAGAAAGTTATAGTGCGACCGGAAGAGGGGACGATAAGTTGGTGCCACAACTTGTCTAAGAGTCTTGCGAGAAGGAGGAGGAGTATCGAATTATTTATGAAGATGCAGAAGAGGAACCATCTCAGTACCAAGCCCAACGCTATGACATACCTACAAATCTATGTACATATTTGGTATCAAGGGTAAGACCTGAAAGTGTTTCAAAATGCTTTCTATCGAATAAAAGTAATAGTAATAGTAAATATAGTGTTCAAAACGTTCCTACTGGTGCCCCATCTAATTTGGGTTCGTTAGTACCCCAAATGCTAAATGAATGGGGATCAAATTTTCCAAAGGAATATGAAAGGGATGAATTGTTGGGAACCATGCAGAGTGCAAGATGAAAAGGTGAAGGAAATGAGAGATGCTCAAGTCCTCGAATTAGTCCATTAATATATGATAGGACCTCTTCCTAGACCCTCCTATGGAAAATCAAGGTATGTCCTAATGTTCATAGATGATTTTGTTGGGTGTTGTTCCTCAAGTTGAAATCTGAAGTGTTCCAAACCTTCAAATTTTTCAAAGCTTCGGTTGAGAAATTCAATGGGAAGAAGACAAAGGGATTAAGGATTTATAATTGGAAGGAATATGTCAATATGGACCTGCAATATCTATTTGAAGAATATGGAATTCAAATTCAACATTCACTACCATACACGCCTCAACAGAATGGTGTGGTAGAGTGCAAGAATAGAGCATTGAAGGAGATGGCCACTTACATGCTGGAGGGTATGTATTTGTCTCCTAAGCTATGGGATGAAGTCATAAATTCTGCTGCATATGTTCAGAATAGATTTCCACACAAAGCCTTGGAATATATGACTCCATTCAAGGCTTGGAGAGGACACAGTCCTAATGTGTCTCACTTCCGGATGTTTGGCTCAAGAGCATGGTCTAGATTACCTATTGAGAAGAGAAAATCCTTGCAGACCCAAAGAAAGGAGTCCATAATGACTATATATTATGAATATGCAAAGGGATACAATCTCTTTGATCCATCATATCAAAATACTTTCATTGATAGGAGTGTTCAGTTCCAAGAAGATCCTATGCAAGAGGCTGATCCAGAAGAAGGGGAATGCTCACATATTCCACGCAATGGTGATGTAAGTGATGTTTCCATTTCTGAATTTTTTATTATGATATGGAAGATGAATATAATCATGTGCATGCATACCATGAATTCCCACAGGGACAAAATGGGATGAAAAAAACATACAAGCAACTAGTGATCTTGCAAGAGATCCACTAAACACTAGGAAGACTAGATCTCATTTAACAATGCTTTTTCCACTTGTGATTCGAATATTCATGAGAGGTGTTTTCTCAATGTTGGATATGATATAAAATAGCATGAATAAGCATCACATGATCCAATATGGAAATCATCCATGGAAAAAGAGTTCAAGTCTTTGCAAGACATTGAAACTTGAGAGTTGGTTCCTTTACCTTCCAAGAGGAAACTAGGGCAATGTAAGTGGGTGTATATGACCAAAATGTTTTTTTATGGTTCTAAAGTGAAGTATAAATACATATTGGTTTCCAAGGGCTTCTCTCAAGTCCATGGACTGTACTATATAGATACATTTGCAGCGGTGGAAAAGATGGACTTAATCGAGCTAGTTTTGGCCATTGTTGCATCCAATCACGGGGAAGTTCACCACTTAGATGCGAAGAGTTCATTTCTTCATGGTGACCTTCATGAGGAGATTTATGTCTAGTGTTGTGAAGTTTTCATACATGATCCTTCACTTGTTTGCAGGTTGAAGAATTTTATGTATGGCCTCAACCAAGCTCATAGAGCTTGGTATGCCAAGATGGATAGTTTTCTTCTCTCTCAAGGTTTTGAAAGATCCAAATATGATCCTAATGTGTATTTGCAGAATTTTGATTCCTCCATTACGATAATTGTATTGTATGTTGATGATATTTTGATCCATAGAAGCTACATTGTTGATATAGGTTCAGTTAAGTCTCCATTGCATAGTGTGTTTTCAATGACTGACCTAGGATTGTTGAAAATTTCTTTTGGCTTAGAGATTTAGCACTCTGATACATGTATGAATTTCATCCAATAAAAGTATGCTTCATGCCTATGACAGAAGTTCAATATGTCTGAATGTAAAGTTTCTAAGTGTCCCTTCCTTCCAGGAGTAAAACTAGGTGATTTTGGTTCATCTCCATTGGTGGACAACTCATTCTATACTAGTTGGGATCTTGTTGTATCTCACACACTTTAGACCTGATTTGGATTATGTAGTAGGTGTTGTTGAAATATATATGCAAGATATACATGATATCCATTGGAAGGCTTCCAAAGGATCGCCCATTTGGAGATAACACTGATAGAAATTCCACTTTAGGTTATGTATTCATGCTTGCACATGGTTTTATGTTTTTTAAATCAAGAAACACCACATTATTTCGAGTATAGAGAAGCACTGAATGTAACTACACAATTTGTGTGGTTGCAAGGAATTCTTGGAGAAATTTGATTCGCATTTGATTCACCCACTTTCATTTGGTTTGATAGCCAAAGTGAAATAAAAATATATCCATACCCAGTACAGAGATAGAGGACCAACCAAACTGAGATACTCATGCACTACATCAGGAGCTTGGTGCATGGCTGTGTGATATCATTGCAGTATTTCCCATATGCTGAGAAAACTGCTAACATCTTCACGAAGAGTTTCACTAAGAATATCTTCACTTACCTTAGATCACTCCTTGGGGTGGGAAATACATGGTGAATATTGTTATTTTACTTCATGTCCATTTTTTAGGGGAGGCTTTATTCCCATGAGGTTTTCCTCCATAATTTGGTTATATGGAGTAATAAAATTGTAAGAGGTGACTTGATCCATTGTTTCCAAGGCCTCATTTTTATTTTGGCTACATAAGGTCAGGATTAAAGGGGGGTGTTGGAACATTCTTACTCCTAGGACCATAGTCTGATTCATTTTTTCGTATGTTAGATGATCTAAACCACAATTAGTCATGTTTTCCTAATGTTGTTCAGCATTTTAGACCATTAATTACCTATGGCACCTTCATCATGGTCAACTAGGAGATAAGGCACCTCATTTATCACCACTTCATCCCTAGGGGTGTTCCCATACCTTAATTTATATATATGGGTTTGAGGAGGGGTGCTCGTGCATTGTATTTGGTTGTTTTTCCTCTTTTGGTCCTTTTGGACTTCCTAGAGCTACTCCCATGCCACCATTCTATCCACCACTCATGGGCCATGATCATTTATGACCACCGATGCCATCCAACATTCACATATGATATTGGTGATGATTTGAGGTAGTCTAGGAGCCTATTGGTCAACCTGGGGAGGTTTTGAGGTCCAATGTAATCCTGCCACATGTCTTCCATTTGGGTGTCTCTAAAGGGTAATGATTTATCCTATTGTAATTTATTGGCATCATTCATTAGTGTCATTGTTCCTCTTTCACATTGTTTTATGCATGCTTTGTCAAATTCTTGTATTGTGAGGAATCTCTTAGATTGTAGTTGTTATTGTGAATAAGAACTTTGCAAAGGGAGAGAGTGAGAGAGGGGGTTAGTAAGTGTTAGAGAGAGAGAGAGGGGAGGAGTAGGATGATTATACAGAAAGGGGTATAGGTGACCAGTGTGGGTGTTGGGGTTAGAGAGAGAAAGAGGCATTGGGGGGTGGTAAGAGGTTAGAGGTAGAGAAAGAGTGGTTGTTAAGGGGTTAGAGGTAGAGAGAGAGAGGGAATGGGTTAAAAGTGGAGATATAGGGGATTGTTAGGATATTAGAGGTTAGTGGAGCAGGGAAGAAAGAGAGTGAGAGAAGGGGTTAGTAAGGGTTAGGTTGAGAGAGAGGGAGAGAGTATGGAGTCAAGTGGGGAGGTGATGTTAGGGGTATAAGGTATGTGGGTGATTATGGGTATGGGGCGATAGAAATTTGAAGAGGTGGTGTTAGGGGGTTGTGGGGATGTTAGGGAGTTGGAGAAGAGGTGTTAGGGGTTTTGGGCATGGGTGTGTGTCTGAGAGAGTTGGAGAGGGGGTTTTGGTGGGTTAGGGAGGGGGTGTTAGGGGTGGTGTTAGGGAGTTGGATATGGAGTGTTAGGGGTGGTGTTAGGGAGTTGGATATGGAGTGTTAGAGGTGGTTTTAGAAATTTGGATAGGGGTGTTGGGGGGTTTGGGAGGGTTGTTAGGGAAATGATTTTGGGAGTAAAATATGCTTTACAAAATGTGTATGTTGTTTTACTCATTTAAAACATGTACATGTTTTGTTCTCCTAGTCTTCACGGAATCCCACTTGGCTAACTCGGGATTTCCCATTCCTATGTTTAATAAATGCATAGGCATTATTGAATTCTACAAAAAAATGTGTTTTTCAAAACATGTTTTCCTATCTAAAATTTCCACCATCTTTATGTGAGGACCATCCTTCAATGCCTTTCATGAAATAAATAGTGAGTGAATTCTTATTAGTTCTTCCAATATAAAATGAAATGCTATTTTTATTATTTTCTTTTATAAATTAATTATAGTTTATATTATTTTTAATTTAAATAATCTATTATTTTAATTTATCTTATAATTTTATTATTATTCAAATACCAAAATAAGACGAAGAGGAACTTACCACTTTTGGAGAAAAGACTTATACATCCATTTTCCTTCATTTTTGTAAACATTTCAATGCTTCGATGGATTCGTGGTGTTAAAGTAAATTCTCAAAAAGGTCTTCAACTTTAAAATAAAATTTAAAAAAAAACTTTTTTTATTATTTCATTCTACAATTTACTCTTTTAATTTAAAATAATTAATTTTTATTATTTTATTCTATAATTGATTTGTTATTTTATTATTTTTCAAAATAATTTATGAAAAAAGAAGCTTTCTCATACATGAAATAGGCCACTAAACTTACTAAACAATCTTTGTCAAACTTACAATTTTGGATTGATGAAATTGCTATTGTTAAAGTAGAAATAGATTCATCAAATGATTATAAGTTTAGAGTAATTGAGAAGAGTAACCTAACTTATGAAGTTAAATAAATGTTACAAATAGATAGTTTCTATTCATAGAAATAAATACCCAAATTAATGTTATTAAAAATAGATAACCTTTGGTTAAAAATTGGCCACTCACATTATGGTTTCTATTTAATTAATTTTTTTTTACTAGATTTTATTTATTTTTATGCACAAGGCCTACATGCATTTATGTTTTTTTATATTAATAAGTTGACTATTCTTTCTCCATTATTGTAAATTTGTGTTTATTTATTTAAAAATTTCGATTAGATTTTACCTATTTTTAATAAGATTATTTATTTCATGTATAAGGTGTTTATGCCCTTTTATGATGATGATGGTGGTTAGCCTTCATTGAAATGAATTCTTCTTGGAATTTTTTAAGGGCCCTCTAAATTTATATGTATCATAAATGGACAATTTTATCAATAATATAGTATGTATTTATAGTTCTTTTGGGATATTTGACTAATTGATGTATTACATTTGTAAATATTTAAATTTGTTTATTCATGTTTTACTTGTTAATTAAAAAATTAAACACAATTTTTAATTATTGAGTAATATATTTTCAACTTTTTAAATCCAAAAATATTTTGTATGATATTTAATTGGTTTCAAACTTCATTTCAAATCAAATAATGATATTGTAAAAAAATTAAAATTACTATAATTAACTTTGAAATTAAATATATAAAATATTTTTTTTTTCAAATTCCAAGTTACATATAATTAGTTTTTTTTACACTTAACTAAATTTCCAAAATGTATCATTATATTATAAAATAAATATTAAGTAGTAGTAAGTAAAAAATATAAGACTATTTTTTTTTTAACTTATTACCATATAACATATAAAATATTAAACATTGGTCGAGTCAAATTTTAGGATCTTTCTTTTTTTCTAACTTATTACCATATAACATGTAAAATATTAAACATTGGTCAAATTAAAGTTTAGGATCCTTAATTTTATCCAATATTACTGGATGATTTGGGATGTGTTAAAAAATAAAAAATGTGTAATTAATTTTGTTTTAACTTATTTCCATATAAAATATTCACTAAGTCAATGTTTGGAACCCCTTAATTTTAGCCAATATTGTTGTATGAAATCATTTTTATGTGTAGAAACGGTTAAAAGTGCACCGGCAATTTGTTTAGACATTCAAGAACCTAATGTAAATCTATAAATACAGGTTTGGTGAATGATAATGTCATAGCAGCGGACTTAGTTAATGATCATAGCCTGTTTCGTTTTTGTGTTTGATTTTGCTAGCTCTCTCATTTTGGGTTTTGTTTTGGGATCTATTCTTTATATCCAGCGTTTTGTTTTGGGATCTATTCTGTCTTTATCAAGGGTTTTGTTTTGGGATCTATTCTTTCTGTATCGAGCGTTTTGTTTTGGGATCTATTCTGTCTTTATCAAGGGTTTTGTTTTGGGATCCCGATTTATTCTATCTTTATCAAGGGTTTTGTTTTTCATCTATTCTGTGTTTATCACACCCATTTATTTTTAGGATGAGGGTTTTGTTTTAGGATTTATTCTGTCTGTGAGTCACATCCATTTAATCATCTGTGTCACTGTATTGTGTTTATGGTACATTGATAATGGAACTATTTCCATTTATTCCAAGAGATGTAGGTCTACAGTGTCTGCTAAGAGTACATTACAAATCTCACTACAACCTCAGATCAGTTTGCAGAAGCTGGGAGGCAGCAGTGAACAACCCCGAGTTCTATGAAACAAGAAAAGAGATTGGGACTTCCCAGCAAATTATATGTTTGTTTGTGGAGTTAAGTGAAGATGGTGATGCACCACAATATGCGGTTGTTGTCTATGACCCTCTGCAAGACACCTGGGAAAATCTCCCTGACCTTCCTCTCTTTCCAGGGTGTTATCAGGAAATTCCACAGTTTGTTGATTGCGTTTCTGTCAATCAAAGGCTGGTTTTGATAGGGGGATATAACCCCTTAGAAGAAGAATACATCAACACAGTTTTCATTTATGACTTCTCATGTGCTAAGTGGAGTCGCGGCGCGGACATCCCGATCTTTCGAACGTGTGGTGCTTTATCAGTGTCGCCTGAAGGACTTGTTTACGTTGCCGGAGGAGTGGACAACGATGGTAATGCTCTGCGAGGAGCAGCAGTTTATAGTGTGGAGAAAGACGAGTGGAAGCTTCTTCCTGATATGAGCCAAGAGAGGTTCAACTGCGGTAGTGATTTCAGAGATGGAAAGTTTTTCGTTATTGGCGATGATGTAACAGAAGTTTACGATCCAAAAAGAGGGGCTTGGACCACGATTCCAAAAGAGGAAGGCACTCCAACGTTGCACGGTGGGATTTCTTGTTCCCTGGGAGCGCGCTCTTTCTCGGTCCACCTGCAACAGGGAGTGATGGAATATGATTCAAATGAAAAAGTCTGGAGAGCTGTGTGTCCTCTTCCAGGAGCCATTGAAGAGTTTACGTCTTGCGTTGCTTGGCGTGACAAGATTTTTGTTAGCGGTTTTGTGGAGGGTACTGGTGATGAGGTTTTCTATTTGTTCACGCCTCCGCCTGTAGCCAGTGTAGCAGGAGCGCAAGGAGAAAGCTTTGGAAAGTGGGATGCCATTGTGAAACCCCAACACTTTCATGTGGACTATGCTGGGTCTCATATTGAGTTTGCTGTTACTGTTGAGATTTAAGGTTGAAATCAGAGTGCTATCACCTGGGAAATAATCAATGAGTTGCACATTTGCTGTTGGTCAAAATCCCAATTTCAATTTCCTTTCAGAGTTAAATTTCATTGCTCGGAAAACTAAAATGCTGTGCTGTAATTGTTGGGATCTTAGTGTTGTACTGCTGTAAGCGTTCTTCAATTTAAAATAGCTTTTGTGTTATTGCTGTGTTCAAAAAGTGTACGTTTGTGTGTTTGATGATTGGCTTTTGTGTTATTGCAGTGTTCAAAATGTGTGGGTTTTTGTTTATCTGTTTTAATCATCAAATAGATCAAACAGTTAGTGTATCAAAGAAACTTTCATACATATAGTTTTAACTTCGTTGTATCCGAAGGTTTGCCTATTTTTAATTTGCTCTTCACAATTACTTAGTTGGAGTAATTGAGATTTACACATAGATTTATATATACTTTAACATATAATGTAAATGATTTGTTTCCTCAACTCTTTTGTTTTTTAATTGATGTTGTAATTGAGATTTACACATAGATTTATATCTATTTGGAACATATAAAGTAAATGATTTGTTTCCTCAACTCGTTTGTTTTTTAATTGATGGTAAATATGCTCTCTGAATCTAAGGACAGAGTTTGATGGAAGAACATTTATTAATCAAATACATACAGTGAGAAAACATTCTAACCATTAGGAACCTTTGGTAAAATACTTAAAATGTATAAAGAACTAGGTCAAGTTTCACTTATATATATGTCATGAGTGGATAGGTAATTTGAGTTTTTAATGTTATTGACTCCATTAAGTTATTATTTTATAGACATTGTGATTATTTCACATTGTCAGGCCAGGATGAAGTTTGATGGACATTGTCATTATTTCACATTGTTATGAAGTTTGATGGACCAGGATGAAGGTTGATGGAGAAAAGTTTAAAGAATAAATCTAAACATCCGAAATCCTTGTTAAATTAGTTAAAATCTGTTGAGAAAATGAGTTAAATTTCACTTGAATATTGGATTTGAATTCCAAGGGTGATGAGTTGATAGCATTGTGTTTTTAATATTATTGACAGTATGAAGTTATTATAGACATTGTGATCATTTAGTATTTTTGTTAAGAAGAAATCTGCATATAAGTTGGCAGGTGATGCCATATTAAAGAAAAGTCTTGAATTTTAATTTCCTAGATTAATGGCTCCAGGGCTTTAGTTTACAGCATCTTAATTACAATTTTGATTCATTTAAATGTCTAGAGTATTGGTTGTTTTTTTTTTTCTTTTCTCGACTACCTAGTCAAAGTGAAGGTAGTTAAGTCTTCTTTTTGAAGTTCAAGAAAAGTAACCAGACGTTAGATGTTAGAGTAGTAATTGCTCGAGAAAATTATGTCTTTATCATAAAAGTAACCAGGCGTTAGAGTAGTAATTGCTTGAGAAAATCATCATGATAACTCTGAGATGGATTCTTAAGCTCTTAACTTATCAAAAATGATGAGGGCCATGTTGATGGTATGAAGTGGAGTGTTTGTAGGTTTATGTAAATCCAAAAAGAATCACTGCAAATCTCCATTCAAAGCACTTTAATGTCATCTTGCTGAAAGTAGTGATCAGTTTAGTTTGCAGAATGTGCTGTAAGAGTTTTTTGAAATATGTTGATAG
>LPNX010483641.1:57672-79301 GCA_001517045.1 Pseudotsuga menziesii
GACTAGTGCATTATGTGTATTACAACATAGAATTGAGTAAAAGTAAAAAGATGTTGCATAAACAATTTTTAAAATTTTCAACTCCTATGGTGCATTTTTTTATATGAAATTGTCATTGATGCCAACATGGAATTGTGGTGGCACCACAGGTTGTCATTGATGCCACCGAGTCCCACGTGCAGTGCCTTGGATCCTTTATAGAGTGGGTTTGTACCTTGAAGCACCTTGTACCCAATTGACAAGGTCCCTATACCCACAAGCCCAGATATTGAAGCCACCATCTTGCTGAAGATGTTGAAGACCCTGCTAAATATGTTGAATGCCAAAGAGATGGTACTGACGCCTTGATGCGACACTGTCGAAGCAGAATCCAGTTTTGAGGTTTTTCAATTTTGGATGCGACACTGCTGCCGAAAATTAGGGCTTTCCACAGAAGTGGAATTTTTTAGTGAGCAAGGCCTAGATTGATCTCCTCGTCAAAATCAAAGTTTAGAGATCAAGATCAAAGCATTTGGTTGGACAAAACTCTGAAAGAGAAAAACCCTAATCTGCTCCTGAACCAGCACTGTATAATTTCAGCTCCAAATCCAGATCTGACATCTTGACCTGGTAAGATCTAAATATTTTTTATTTCCATTTGAGGTTCTCAGTTAAGATGTCTCATCATACCAATCTTGATGAAAAGCTTGAGGGAGCTGATAACTTCCGAGTCTGGAAGTATAGGATCTCCCTAGTACTGGAAGAAAATGAGTTGGACTCCTATATCAGTTAGGAGGTTCCAGTTCCAGAGGGAGATGAGGCTAAGGCCTTACATAAGAAGAAGTTGGTTATGGCAAATAGGATTATTGCTGATTCAATCAAGGATCACCTCATACCATAGGTGTCCTCCCTAAAAACACCTAAAGCTATGTTTGACGCCCTAACCAAATTGTTTGAAGGGAAGAACATAAGCCGGAAGATGACTCTTAGAAACCAACAGAAGAATGTAAAGATTCAGAATGCAGATACCATTCAGTCTTAATTTACAAGAGTATCTCAGATCAAGGAACAGCTGGAAGCAGTAGATGAAGAAGTATAGAATGAAGAAATTGTAATGACCACCTTGAATGGTCTCCCTAGATCATGGGACTCTTTCATTCAAGAAATCTGTGCCAGAAAGAAGTTAGTCAAGTTCAGCAAACTATGGGAAAAATGCTCCCAAGAAGACCAGAAGAAGTTCTCATGGTAGACTCACTGTACACTCTAAGAAAACCAGAAGAAGTTATCATCACCCCAGAGGCAAGTCCTTTCATAAAGATAATACTAGAAAATATTTGTCTAGAATCAGATGTTATGCATGTGATGAGAAAGGACACTATGCTAGAGAATGTCCTAGAAACAAAAATGTTTCTCACAAGAAGAAAGGAAACAGGAGAAGACATCATGCTCATGCTGAAGAGGATGATGAACCTTCAACAAAGAGAACCAGATATGAGAGTGAAGATTCTTCAAATGATGAAGAATATGTTTTGATTTCTTCTCTCACAAGAAACATTACTCATGGAAGCAATGATTGGCTCATAGATAGTGGGGCTTTCAAACATATGACAGGATTCAAGGAATCCTTTGCGAAACTATCAGAACATGAATCACCTCACAAGGTGAAGCTCAGACATGACTACGAGTATCCAATAAAAGGTAGTGGGGAATCCTCCTATAAGCTAGACTCTGGAAAGTCTATGACAATGAAGGAAGTATTGTTTGTACCAGGACTAAAGAAGAACCTCCTCTCCATATTTGCATTAGATGCAAAATGAATGAGGGTTTCATTTATAGATGGTCAAGTCATCATGTGGCCAAAAGGAAAGACTATTAATGATGCCGCTGTGATTGGGGAACAAGAAGGAGGTCTATACAAATTGAAGGGCCATCCAGAACAAGCCTTGGTCCATGACCCAATAGAGGCAAATGAACTTTGGCATAGAAGGCTTGCACATGTGCATTACAGAGCACTACCACTTGCAAGCAAAGCTGTTGAAGGTCTTCTAGAAATTCAAGCAAAACATGATGGAGTATGCAAAGGATGTGCGAAAGGAAAGAACACAAAGAAGACATTTCGAAGTAGCGAGAGCAAGGCAAAATGAATATTGGAAATCATCCACTCCGATGTATGCGGTCCAATGTCATCAAGTTCACTAAGCAGGTATGTATACTATGTTTCTTTTATTGATGAATTTTCTAGGAAGACATGGATTTACTTCATGAAGAACAAAGATGAAGTATTCAGGAAGTTCAAGGAATTGAAAGCCTTGATCAAGAATCACACAGAAAGGAATATCAAGAACTTTCGATCAAATAATGGCGGAGAATTCACATCAAATGAATTCAAAGAGTTATGCAAAGACTCGGGGATTAAGAGGGAGTTGTCCACTCCATATAATCCACAATAGAATTGAATTGCAGAAAGGAAGAATAGAACTATCATGGAAGCTGCAAGAGCAATGCTTCATGATCAAGATCTTCCTATGCATCTATGGGAAGAAGCTGCCAGAACAATGGTGTATGTACAGAACCGTACTCCACACAGAGTACTCGAGAACAAGACACCTGAAGAAGTATTTTCCAGATACCAGAAGTTAGCCATCTCAGAATATTCGGCTATCCAGTGTACATACACATTCCAAAAGAGAGAGGACAAAATTGGATCCTTCAGGAAAGAAGGGTATATTTATGGGATACTCTGAAAGCTCGAAGGATTACAGAATATACTTCCCAGGATTCAAGAAGATCGACATGAGCAGGGATGTGCCATTCGATGAAGACTCAGCTTACAACAAATCCAGAAAGAGACCTACTGAAGAACCTAAAGAAATAGAAGCACACATAATTCATGATACAACCATGAATGAAGAAACTCAAGAAGAAGATTGAGAATTTGAAGAACCTCAAGAACCTGTAGATCCACCTCAAAAGAAGAATCCTCACAAGAGGAAACCTGCTTGGGTACGAGAAGCTATCCAAGGTGCAGAATGATATGGGGCTCAATAAGAGAATCACAGAGAAAGAAAGAGGACCAGATCCTGCTTTGGATATGTAGCTTTATTATGTGATTTCATCGATAACGAACCTTACAATTATGGATCATGAAGAATGGAAGGATGCTATGATCAAAGAGTATCAATCGATCATGAACAACAATGTTTGGGATGTTGTCCCAAGACCAGAAGAGAAGTCTGTCGTAACTTCCAAATGGATCTATAAGATCAAGCATGCTGCAGATGGTAACATTGAAAAATATAAAGAAAGATTTGTTGCTCGTGGTTTCTCCCAGAATGAAGGAATAGATTATGAAGAAAATTTTGCACCTGTAGCCAAATACACTACCATCAAATCAGTACTTGGTCTGGCTGTAGTGATGAAATGGAAGATACACCAAATGGATGTCAAGATTTCTTTGTTGAATGGTGTAGTAGAAGAAGAAGTGTATGTGGAGCAGCCACTCAGTTTTGAGACACATGACATGGAGTCTCATGTATGTAGATTGAAGAAAACCCTGTACGGTTTGAAACAGGCACCCAGGAAATGGTATGGAAGAATTGACATCTTTCTATCTAGTTTGGGATTTACCAAGAGTAAAGAAGATTCCAACCTTTACTACAAGGTTGAAGATGGCAACCAAATGATGCTCCTACTATATGTAGATGACCAATTTGTAACAGGTATGGATGGGTTGATTGCTGATACGAAGAGGAATCTTACTGCCAAGTTTGAAATGAAGGACTTGGGTATGATGCATTATTTTCTAGGCATAGAGGTGTGGAAAAATGCGGATGGAATCTCCCTTGGACAAGGGAAGTATGCATTAGAGATCTTGAATAGGTTTGGGATGATGGACTCCAAGGCCATGACCACACCTATGGCATCAAACCTGAAGCTATTGAGTGATTCTTCATAAGAATCAGTTGATGCTATGATGTATCGTCAGATGATTGGGTCCTTGATGTATCTGACGAACACAAGACTAGATATTTGCTTTGCTGTGTACACCTTGAGCCAGTTCCTGACAAATTAGAGACACGTTCACTTGATTGCAGCAAAGAATATTCTGAGGTACCTGAGGGGTACAGTTGATTATGGGCTCAAGTATGAGGTGAATCAAAAGATTAACCTAGAGGGTTATGTTGATTCAGATTGCGCAGAGAATGCCATCGATAGGAAGAGCACTTAAGGGTGTTGCTTTAGTATGGGATCAGGCGTGATCTATTGGTTTAACAGGAAGCAATTCTATGTGGCACTAAGTATAGTTGAAGCAGAGTATGTCGCAGCTTGTTCAGCTAGATGTGAGGCAGTATGGATAAGGAAGTTCCTGTCTGATTTATTTGCTCCCCAGTTGGATGCTACTTGTATATATTGTGACAACCAAAGTTGTGTGAATTTGTTGGAGAACCCAGTGTTCCATGACAAATCAAAGAATATCAAGATCAAGTATCACTATATTAAGGATATGGTGCAAAGGGGAGCAGTGAAGCTCTAGTATGTTCCGATGGATGAACATATAGCTGATGTGTTGAGGAAGCCATTGGCTAGAGTGAAGTTTGAGTACTTCATGGAGAAGCTTGGTATTCTCTAGATCGAGATTCCTTCCAAGGGGAAGTGATGAGTCCATGATCCATTCTGACATGGTGAGAGGATTGGTTCCTTCCATGGTCAGATGTAAGGGCCAAGCTATTCTATCATGGTGAGAGGATTGGTTCCTTCCATGTCAAATATGAGTGCTGATCCATTATCATATGACTGTAGGATTGGTTCCTACATGATCAGATATAAGGGCTATTGCCATTCTTGGAATGGAGGTGCCTGCTCAGTTACCAGGAATTATTGGTCTAGGACTGAGGGCCATTCTGATATGACTGTGAGATGTGTTCTCACATGATCAGATGTGAGCACATGGCCATTCTGATGTGACTGAGGGATGTGTTCGCACTTGATCAGATATAAGGGTTGTTTCCATTCTGTCATGGAGAGAGGATTGGTTCCTTCCATGTCAAATGTGAGTGCTGGCTGTTCAGACTTAGGGTCAGATATAAGGGCTACTACCATTCTTTGAACAGAGGCCCCTGGTCAGTTACCAAGAATCTTTAGTTTGGGACTGAGAGCCATTCTGATGTGATTGAGGGATTGGTTCCCACATGATCAGATGTAAGTGCAGAGCCTTTCCACAGATGATAGTAGGTGTGTCCTATCATGTTTGTGGATGTGAGTGCTGGCCTTTCCACAGATGATAGTAGGTGTGTCCTATCATGCTAATGGATGTGAGTGCTGCGCGTTTTCACAGATGGTAGTAGGTGTGTCCTACCATGCTAGTGATTATAAGTGCTATGCCTTTCCACAGATGGTAGTAGGTGTGTCCTACCATGCTGGTGGATGTGAGTGATGTGCCTTTCCACAGATGATAGTAGTTGTGTCCTATTATGCTAGTGGTTGTATGTGCTGATCCTTTTCATAGATGATAGTAGTTGTGTCCTATCATGCTGGTGAATGTGAGTGTTGTGCCTTTCTAACATGACTGGATTGGTTCCTATCATGGTCAGATGTGGGTGTTGGACGTGCCTTCTGACATCGCGTTGGATGTGTTCCTCTCATGGTCAGATGTAAGAGCTGGGTGGGACATTATGACTTAGGGTCAGATATAAGTGCTGAAGAAGACATACATGGAGGCTAGGTCTACAACCAACATGAAAAAGGGTCGGCTCTGTAGAAATTCCTATGACGAGAAGAATCTTGAGATAGCAATCATGATGATACAGTGATGATGATCTAGCAATGATGATCCAGATCGAGTGATGATCCAGATCTAGTGATGATGATCCAGATCCAGTGATGATGTCCAGTGATGATCCAGATCGAGTAATGATCTAGATCCAGTGATGATGATCCAGATCGAGTGATGATCCAGATTCGATGATGAAGATGACTTGAAGATGACGAGGACACGATGATGATCCAGAAGATACAAAGAATAATACTCGTGTTTATAAATTGTGTCGAGAGAATACCTTCCCAGTTAAGAGGGAGTGTTGATGTAATTGTAACTTCGGAATGTATTCACTTGTATTTCTTATGTATTGTAACCCAATGTTTATTCAGGGATGTGCCTGTAATGTACTTGATTCATGTCATGCCCCGATGTTCCTATCAGGAGGTTCTATAATGTAAACAAGTCATGTCAAGTCATTGTGGGTAACCCTCTTATTGGTCAAGGGTTAAATTTCCCGCAGTTTCGGGGCACTGGGGTTATTAGACTTTCCTAGAGAAGTCGTCCCTAGTAGGGATTTGTCAAGTTGGGAATTAGTATAAATAGAGAGCTAGCATCTCTATTTAACACACACTCACTCACACTCAGTTGTAGCACATAGCTGAGGAATAAGAAGACATTGGGGCTAGGAAGAAAGAGGTTACTGCTGTCGGGAGATCATCTTAGTGTTTTGGGGTTTTACTTTTGGTGTTGATTCTATCTCTGAGGAAGTTGCAGGGTTTTCTCCATTTATGGTTTCCCCGAGGAAAAACACTGTGTTCATTGTCTCTTGTGTTTGATTGATGTGCTTGTTATTCTCTCAGTTAAAGATCCTAATATAATGCTAGCTTAATGTTAAAAATCTAACAATGAAAAGGACTTGAATAAGCACTTGGACCCACACTTAGTTGTTTCATGACCTTGCAACCCTTTTTGGGGTCATGGAGCTCTTGTATGATGATGAAGAGACTGTATGGTCTTTGACATGCTATGGAACCCATATACATGTCCTTGGTATGATGAAGAAGCCCATAAAGACTTGGAAACCCTTATGAAGACCTTGATTCCCTTGAAAAGGTCATGAATCCCATTGCTTGCATGATGGCATGATGAAGGCATGCACACACATGTGATGACACTTCGACACTTACTTATATGTGTTGATTTGGTTTTAAAAATATGGAAAACATGCTTGCTTGCACTTGATTATGGGGTAAAGGCGGTGAGTGTGGGACATGACATCATTGATTCCTTAATGAGGTGGATCATACCCTTAAATGTGGTAATGACTTATGGACAAATGATAATAAGACTCACTATGAGAATGGATGTCTTTATGAAAAATTAAAATCAAAATTATAATATAATAAAAATACAAAATAAAAATAAATCTTACCTTCCTTACCATGAAGCTGGCCCCATTTCAAAATACAAATTCAAATAAAAAATCAAAATGATTTCTGAGATATCAGCTCATTTTTTTGGAAAACTAGTATAAGTACCCCATTGAAACTTCATTTTGAAAATTGGAATCCGAAAGAGCTCTGATTTTTTTTTTGTGGAGTTAGGCAGTCATACTGAGGAAATTCGCAAGTGTAGACAAAGGAAAAAAACAGTTTGAATTTTGTAGATTTTTTTTGGGCTTTTACCAATGTAAAAATGTTTTGGAACAACAACCCTAAATTTTTAAAGGACTAAGTCTTTTGTGTTTTTCGGTGAAGATGCTACTGATGGTTTCGGTGGTCTTATGGCTGAAATAAAATCGAAACAGCTGGAATAGTCCACCATACATAGGCTCTGAAGAAGTTGAAGGCATTCTGAGGTTGAGAGCATCCCGAATTTACAAACATCTGGAAATGTTACAAGCATTCTAGAAACAACAATGTGTTGAATATTTTGAAGTATGATCTCAAGCAAGTAAAGCATGGAATGAAGGATAAAGCTCTGAGTTAGCAGATATATCTATACTCTCTGATATCGAGGACAGGAAAGATCAAGCTATGATATCAGTGAAGGAAAGTGCATTAATCTATGATCTCAAATAATGACATGATCTCAAGCATGTCAAGTTTGGGAAATAAATCCACAGAAGCATTGAAGGAATTTCCAATAGTTTTTGAAGCGTTGAAAAATTGCAAAGGCAATAAAGAAGCTAAGTATTATGATCTCTATTTTTGTAGGATTGTTTTTAACTTTAATATGGAACATGTGCATGAGCATGATTATGGAGGACTGATATGGGATAAGGCTAATCCATCCACAAGTAGTTAAAACCTTTGATATAATACACTCATTGAATATCTTCATAGTAGATGACAGTTCTAAGTTTGTAAGGGAAGACACGTTCTTGAGTTGACTGTGTGCAAGCTAATACATAGTTAAGCATGAAGATGAACACCATTCATGTTTGAAGTGTTCAAAGTTGCATACATAAGTGAAGATGACTTCCCATGGTGAAGTACAAGGATGATGCAAGTTGATGGAGCGTAGATACAAGGGTTTTATACACAGACCACAGTCTTCATCTATAGCTTGGAGTCTGCACACAGTCCAAAGACATACATAGTCAGACCAATGACCTCTAGTATGTATAACAGCTTGAAATGTGACTTATATAGGTGATTGTCATAAAGATAATTTTGAGTTTCTCCTAGTCCACAACTACTACACATATAGAGTAAAGAAGTGATATAGAGGTGTACACTAAGATGATACTAAATGGGTTGTCATAAAGTGGTAGATACGGTGGTAGATGCACAGTGAGTAATGAATCTTCATATTGATGATAATTCATTGTATCCATTGTAATGATCCATACATTACAAAAGATGCAAACCATATATATGATAATGATGATACTACTTAGGCATCCTTGACAACACATGCCTTATGATGATGAAGCATGCCATGAGGATCTAATGTTGAAAGTGTATTGTAATGCATACCCTAGGTTGATGTTGTAGATCTTGAGAGCTTGATGACATGTTTAGACAGTCCTTGATGATGGAAACGATTAGTGAGAGTAGTAGTGTCCCGGATATACTTGAGCAGTGTTATAAGACCAGTAAAGATGATAAGCATTATTGATGATCAACAACATATGATGAGAAAAAATGATAAGCATATCTTTATCATGAGCAGTTGGTTTATTGAGTTGCATTTGAATGGATGAGAAAAGATGTATGTGCAGTAGATCCTTAGCATGAGCAGGTTGTTGACTTAGTTGAAACTGAATGGGCAGAGCAAATGTATGTGCACCTGAGCAAATATTTAGCATGAGCAGTTGGTTGATTGAATTGTAGTTGAATGGGAAGAGCAGATGTATGTGCACCTGAGGAGATCTTTAGCATGAGCAGTTGGTTCATTGAGGTACAGCTGAATGGGAAGAGCATATGTATGTGACATTGGAAAATTAGTTTTTGATTGCAAGCGAATTCTTGAACTTGAAGAGTGGAATACGCAAATCCTTCTTAGTTGGAGCTAGGAAAACTAGGTTGGGTCTTGTTTCAGAGTTGGTGCTCTATTTTTAAGTTGGTGCTGATTCTAATCGAGAAGATTGTATTTTTCTAGTCTAAATAAATAAAGATCAAATTATAAATATTCTTGTGTCTTGTCTCTTGATGTGATGCTTATGATTTATGGTTGATGCATATGATTATGTGATTAATGCTTGATGATTAAAAGAAGGTAAATTTTTTATAATTTCTCTCACATTGATTCACCCCCCCTCTCAATGTAGCCATTGTGTCCAACAATTGGTATCAGATCGGGCCTTCGACACAAGCCTTGCAATCTTGAAGGATATCCTTAGGCACATTGGAATAAAAAATAGGTTGTTCAATGAATGAAGTACCATAGGAAGCACTCACAAACATTGAAATAATGGTCCTCAAAAAATTGAAGAAATCCACGGAAAAAAAAGAGCTGCAGCAAAGACTATTAGAAAAATATGAGCAAACTCAAAAAAACCGCATGAGTCAACTTCAGGAAAATATTGCAGAAGTTATTTCTTTGAAAGATTAACTTAATCAATTGAAAAATGAAGTGGCTAAATTGAAAGAAACCAATAAGACCCGTGCGAGTCTTAAAAGTCAACTAGAAGAGGTCAAAGTACAACTACTAGAACAGAATAAGGTGAGACAAGAAAAAGAGTTTGAGATCATTCCTCTAAAAGAGGAAATGAACAAGATAACTTGTACAAATTTTGAGTTTAAAAGGAATTCTTCAACTCTATATGACATCCTTAGTTATCAAAGATCACCACTTGCCAAGACTGGGTCAGGTTATGATAAGGAAGAATACTAAAGAGAAGCCTAGGTGCTATGCATATATTAGGAAGAGTTTTAGTCATGGAGAAGAAAGCAAGAAAGAACATACTAAAACTATGCAAGGAAGATCCACTCATCATGATATTCCAAGAAGTACCATGTCACAAAGAAGACCACTTGCTTCCAGGTATGGATTTAATGCTTTTTTTTTCTTATTCTAAATTTGATCATAAGGATATGGATTGTAGACTCCATGGAAGAATAAGTGTTGGAATACCCCAATGAAAAGGTTAGGTGGTGGGCATGCAACCATGTGGGTCACATTGTTCCATATTTTCATACAATGAGGTGTTATAGTTGCAATGTCCTTGGGCACAAAGATCAATATTGTTGGACTACACGGAAACAACCCTTGAGAATTTTCCTATACAACTCATCAAGGAAAGTCAGTACAGATGAAGGAACAAAGGATGAAAGAAGAGATATCAAGAAGCAAGTATGGATGAAGAAAACTGACTAGTCCAGATAGGGGAAGTTGATCAGAGTAGGGAGGGTGGTTTCTATATGGAAAGCCAAGTGCAAGGTCTCTCAAAGACGTTAGCACACTTTCAGTTCCTAAGGTTGGATGATGAACTCGAAGGAGAAAGGATGGTTACTCCATGCATACAGACATGTCCTAGGAACATGCATATTGACAGGGGGGACAATGAACATTAATCAGTGATTTCAGATAGAGGTATGTGGTCACCCTTTTCCATTGATGCCAAAGGGGGAGATATGAATACAAAGGGAGAGATGAAGACAAAGGGTGAGAATGCTGACAGGAGGAGAATGAGTTGCTTTCATCAATGACAAAGGGAAAGATTGTTGATGAAGTTGTCACTGATTCCAACATGTACTTTCCATGGCCCTATAGGTTGTCATTGATGCCACCAAGTCCCACTTGCAGTGCTGCACGACATCCTCCTCTTGCAATTTCGAATCCATGGGAAGAATAAAGGTTCTTGGATGAGTTAGATGGCCAATACACTTGTCCATATGTATCATGGTCAAATTTTGGACGAAATGTAACTTACATGGGAAAGGAAGAGTCATTTTGGAGCTACATGGAATGAGGGGGGTGCAGCCTGGGTTGAAGTTGGAAAGCAAAGCCATGTGTTGGTTTTACTTTATATTTTCTTTATTTACTTTCTTTTTCCTTTCTTTTGTTTTTTTACTTTCATATTTTACTTTTTACTTTTTTATTTCTTTTCTTTTCTTTACCTTTTCTTTTCTTTTTTTTTTACGTTTTTTTTCTTTTCTTTTTTGGACAATGTCCTATATTTTAGGGAAACCCTAAAAACTAAATTTACACAAAGTGTAAATAATGGACAAGGGTCATATAGATCTTATACCAATGTTACAATGTATTCAGTGTAATGGATAATCTGTATCCAAATTAAGTGAGCCTATATCCAGGTCTACGGAGGAATATGTTACATCTTCAAATAATTAAAGGTATAACTATATAATAATTGAATGAATGATAAATTGCAATGGATATGGCTTGGCCATCACATATTGAAGAGACACTTCTCTTCATAAACTATATTTTAATATTATTTATTACTATTTTATTGTTGTAACAACCTTTCTTGAAACCTGGCTATCTTCTCTTTCAGTGTCTTAATCCCTCTAGGATATTCTTCACTTTCATTTGTAGTGATCCTATCCTTAAGATCCTAATTTTCTTCCTTTAATTGAGCGATCTACAGGTTCTTTAGGGACATGTCAGACATGTTTCTGATCACCAAAACAATGGGTGACTTATCTTCAGGGGTGATATATTCATTTAAACCATCGATCCTTTTCTACATTTGTCACTTCTCTCTTTCCCACGTACATTTGTCAGCCTCCAGCATAGCAAGGCGGCCTTTCAAATCCAAGACTTGATGCTGCAATGTCTCAATCTCTCGTTGCAATTGCACAATTTGAGGAGGGAGTTGGATGTCCTTGATAGGTATCTTTCTCCTCTTTTTGTAAGCCTGGATCTTTTCTAGAGGATTAGATGATGAGGTAGGATTTCCTATAGGAATATGCTGCTCTGTTGAAGTAGGCTGTTCCATTGAAATAGGATTCTCTCTTGAAAGGGGATGTAGCAGAGAGTTCTGTGGAGTGAAATCTACCACATGATCCTATAGGATTTTTTCCTTTAGGTTTTGAGCCTTATTTGTTGCCATTTCCTACTTCAGTCGGGCTTCCAATTTAGCCACCCTCTATTGGGACTTGAAATGGTCCAATGCCTAATTGGTCGTGGAAACATAGATGAGATCACTAACTCCCTTATGGAATAAAATATTTGTTTGGGATTGAGAACTTTTCCATCTTGAACTCGACCTCTGACTCTCCTTCCTCATTAGCGATGGTCAAGTTCAAAGAGCTAGTTGTAAGATTCCTTGCAGTGGTGAGGGAGACCTTGCTACCAGAAAACTTCCTCAACTCTTCGGATTGCCTTTGAGTCTCAATTTTGGCCATCTCCTTGAGTTTCCCATAGATATCCAACATCTGCTTCTCAGTCTTGAATTGTTCTTCAACATCAGAGGTGGAGGAGTATGTCTGATATTTGAGGAAAGGCTCCTCAAGTCCCTTCTTCTTTGACTATGAAGATCCTGAGGGATTTCTCTCTGATCATGTAGTGATTGGTTTCCCAACCACTAGTGGTCATGCAACCACCACCTGATTTTCAGCCTCCCCTCCAGCAGGGATTTTAATAGAAGGTTCTTCTTCTATCATTATCTTGAGGGAATCAAACTCAAAATTAAACCCCTTCTTCAGGTCGATTACATCCTCCTCTACGTCTATACTAGGATTCTTTCTAGGAGTATGTTCATCACATTCCATATCCTCCACCTCTAATCAAGACCTTATTCTTCTACCATCACCGTTTAGGGGAAAGGGAGTAGCTGGGACCATTACTTACACTTCTTTATGAGCCTAAATTTTCTCTCCAAGAGTCCAATAGAATTCATAGGAAAGAGAATTTTCCTCTTGGGACAAGTCGGGGATCATGAAGTGAATAAAGAATGACCTTTACACCTAGACCCTCCTCTGGGAAATGATCCCCTTAGGATCGTAATTCTATGCATGAGTCACCTGAAAGTCCATGGCCTTCAAAACTTTCTCTACCATTGGTAATGTATTTGGATTGTTCATAATGAAGGGCCCAAAATTAATAGGTTATTTGATCCAAGAGTCCTTCATGTGAGCAGTAAAATGCTCCTCATCAACAAAAATCCTCTACCTAATCAATTCTAGTGCAAACACCAAGGGAGTTAGGAAAAATGGTAGCATGAAAGGGAGCTGAAAAACCATAAACCCTGATAACTAAATCATTCTACATCAGGAGCCAATATACAATACCCTCTTGCTACAAGGAAGCCTTCATGTCTTATGATATCCTCTTCTCTTTAGGGTTGAATAGTCTGGATATGCTGAGTACAATTATGTCAATGAACAGGGTGTAAGACCAATCCTTGATCTTCTAGAGATATTGGGGCTAGTCTTTGAACACCTATGGATCCATGTCCTTGAGGGTCTGCCAGTTGGAACTGACTATGATGGAAAATAGATACACCAGGTATGTAAAGTTCTTATCCAAATGAAACTTCTCAAGATGAGAATTGATTTCTCCAGAAAATAACTCATCAAATTTAATTCCTGCTTCAGATTAACTCAGGTAAAGGAGAATTCATAGAATTACTTCAGAGACCATGATATCGCTATCAAAAAGTAGGATTTAAATCAAGAGGGAGATGGCTGATACGACATGATTTATGATCAATTCAGAGGAAAGTTGGGTGATAGCGGTCTCTGAGGGAACAGTGGTCTTCAAAATGGCCTAGAAAAAATTATTCTTAGATTGTAGGTCGAATTTCCTGAATACCTACAGAACCTCTGCTTTAGTGAAGGGGATCAAGGCTCACATTGGGATTCAAATACCCAAGAAAGCCCTGATAGCCTCTGGTGTAATTTTGCAAACTACATGGGAGTGGGTATCATCTCATATCGCCTTCCTAGTGGAAGAATAATTGGAGGCTTCCCTTTGGACAATATCTGGGAAACAGGACAATTATTCTAATGTGAACCCTATTAAGGAGTAGTAACAAGCTATTTGTTTTCAAACCATAGGTTACACGATTAATGTCAAGCTGTTTAGCCTTATAAACCATCGTGCTCGGTAAACATGAATTTTGTGCCCCCAATATTCGAGCGTGATATCCAATGGGGAGGGGACACGTCATTTATCCATGTTCTCCATCGCGCATGCCCTCTATGACTTTCAGTGTGCAATTTGTCTCAATGATTTGCATGTACACTGTCATATCTCATCGTAGATGCATGAATGGATGAGAGTCATTGATATTCCCATGTGTTTACCATGGCAACACTTTCATGCCCACCAAATTTATCAAATTTGTTTCCATCTTCAGAGTGAGCATGTCTACCTCGTGAAATGATTCTGAACCCTAGATCTATCCCAGATGAAATATGCACCATTGATTTTATCCATGCTTTACCTCCATTTCACACATAAACTTATCTTCTTCCTCCCCGCACCTTTGTCTTGCAAAATCATTTATGGCCATAGATATTCATCATCATTATATATCAACCCTTGAAATATGTTGCTCACAACGGACCTCGCAAAGGTGGAGACTTTATATGTTCGTGCATGTTTACTCTATGAATTCCTTATTTACCGTTGATCTGCCTTTCCCTGTCCATCCAACGATCGCTCTTGCTTACAAATTAATCTCCTTCCATCAATGTAGAATTTATTTAAAACCATGTATCTATCCTTAGCAAAATTAATTTGCAGCCTTGCTTTCCTCCACTTATGCATCTAAGTTGTTTATTTCATTCACCATTTAACCTTATTCTTTCTTTTGTTGGTCTAAACCTTCGCATGGGAATTAGTCCAGATGCCTATGTAAAAAAATCTTCAAAATTTAGCATAGGTGCTAATAGGGGGGTTAACAATAGGGGGAGTAGGAGAGAGATAGAGAGGGGTGGTTCGAGGTAAGAAGAGTATGGGAGAGATAGAGAGAGGTAGTGTCATTAGGGGGTTAGAGGTAGAGAGAGAGGGGGGTGTTAAGGGGTTAGAGGTAAAGAAAAAGGGGACTTTTAGGATATTGGGGGTAAGTGGAGAAAGAAAGGAATAGAGCAAGAGAATGGGTTAGTAAGGGTAAGGTAGAGGAGGGGATAAAGAGCGAGAGGAGGAATAGTAGTGGTAGGGGGAGGCATCAGGATGTGTGTGTGTGTGAGTGTTAATTCATAAATGTAAACCACACCATTGTGATTCATGTTTATATGCATGGGTGTGGAAAAAACATAACACACTAATCACAAATTTTTCCTTGATATAAGTGAGAAAAAATGTTATATTTAAAAAATGTCAGTAGAAGTGTGTTAAACATATGATACACCCCATTGGATATGTACATTGAATGCACTATAAACATAAATGGTGCACTATATACCACCAAGCGAATTGGTGTGTATGTACTTTTAACGCACGCTAGTTGACCTAAAAAGCATAGTCCAAGAATAATATATTAAAAAAAAACCATAAATTGTGTGATAAATGCAAACAAACGCACATGTGCATTATGTGTATTACAACATCGAATTGAGTAAAATTAAAATATGTTGCATAATTAAAAAAAAAAAAATTGAACACATACTGTGCATTTAGATATAACTACAACACTCGTGTGTGACACTAAGAGAGAGATCCAATGCATAAAAAATAGAAGAACTCTCGATTAGGGATAAGTTAAAAATGATTTATGTTTTATTTAAAATTATGTTCCAGCCATTTTTTAAGCACTCGTGCACCCCATAACAAAATGTCTTGGTGCTTCCATGTAAGGGGTGCACTAAAATAGGGTTTAATAATGGGAGAAGTATTCATTTTTACCATTCCATAATTCTCTTGAGATATGGAGCACTGATGCCACCTTTTCCTCCCTAAATCCATCTTCCTTAGGTGCTCCTCTTACCTACATTTCTCTTATCCATTCCCCATATGAGATGTTGGAAATTTTCCAAATGATGGAAAATTTTCATTTTTTGGACTATGTGAAAACAATGTCTCCTTGGCAGGAAAATATCTAGGTAATCCTTTTTTTCTTTTAACTTGAACGTTTAGTGGATCAAAATTCAAAATGATGCTATAATTTACAGTGTTTTAATAAAAAAAATTAAATTTTATGCACGGTGCATTCGCATGGGTCACCTCACACAACCTTGTCATGCACCCTATAAATTTATAGGGCACATTGTCATCGGTGCATTAATAATTGGGAAACTTAGCACATTGTTTACATAGTGCACTATAGTATATAGCTGATCATTTCATTTTAAATAAAAATTAGAAATCCTAAAGCCTATATCATATGCTCTAGTTCTCGACGTTGAACATATATATATGCTATAGGATTTAATATTTTTTTTTTTAATTTAAAATTAAACGATGCATTATATATTATAGTTCACCATGTAAACAATGCGCTATGTTCCTAGATATTATTGCACCATGAAAATTTACAGGGTATACTGTGACATCATGTTAGTTGAAGCACACAAACGAACCGTGCAAATTTTAAATTTTTTTCTTAAAACAATGTAAATTCAAGATTCATTTCAAATTTTAATCTACTAAAATTTTAAGTTATAACAAAACAAATAGATTACTTAGACATTTGCTAGTTGGGGAGGCATGCTTTCCACATAGTATGAAAGTCTCCCACCATTTGGAAAAATTCAAAAATCACATATGGGAAATGGACAAGATAAATGAGGGTAAGAGGAGCATCGATGGAAGGTCTCTTTAGGGATGAAAAGGTGGCATCGATGGTTTAGAGCTCAAGAGGATTGTGTAATGGTAAAAATGAATAGTTAGGCTGGTGATTTGTTTATTAAACCTTGCTTCATTTTTCCCTTTCATAGGCACAATGATACATTTTGTTATGGGGTACACATGTTCTTCTCTTCAACAGAAACCAACCATTATGTTATAGAAAAATAAAAAAAGGTGGGCGTAACATTTTAAATAAAACATAAATAATTTTTAACTAATCACTAATACAGTGTGCTTATATTTTCTTTATTATTAGTGCTCTCTCTTGGTGTCATGTTGTATGTATATCTAAATGCACCGTAAATGTTGAAAAATATTAAAATTGTTTGTGAAATTTTCAAAATTTTATTCAATTCAGTGTTGCAATACACAAAACATACCGGTGCATGTGTTCATATATAGCACACTGTTTATTTTTTTTAAATATAATATTCTTGTCCTAAGTATTTTGGTAATATATGGTGCATTAAATGTACATACGCACCAATTACTCTAGTGGTATATAGTGCTCTGGTTATGGCTATGGTGCATTGAATGTACATATACAACGGGGTGTATCCCATGTTTAACACTACTATTGCCATTTTTTTAATTGATATTTTTTCTCATATCAAAAGTCTCACTCCCCCATACCTCAATCCAACTGAAACGAGGGGACATGAATGGGTTCAGGCTCTCCATATTTATTCCACTAACCATAATTATGAATTCTTAATTACATAAAAAGTGGTTCTCAAAATTCATACCGCGCTTCTTGAAATTGATCACTTCCAAGCTGGCATTAGCCCATAAAACAGTGCGAGGTATGAGCTTCCTTCATTAACTATCTCGATAACAGAAAAATCTGTGTATGTATTCATCCCTTTGACTTCCTCCATTAAGCGCGGTATTTTCCCAATTGGCGACACTTTAGCTTGGTTGGCCAATCGCACTTGCAGAGGGGACCAAGCCAACTGTGGTTTCCCCATATTATTCCATGTATTGTTTGTCAAAATGTTCATATCTGAGCCTAGATCTAGAATAACCGAGTCCACATCGTAATCACCAATTTGGACATTCATCGTCATCTCTTTCCTGGTCTTCTTATTGTGTAAGTAATTTAGAGCGGATTCTTATCAACCTTTCTCTGGTAGATATAGCATACTTGCAACCTCAGCCAGCGCCTCAAGATACTTTTCTAGCGATAAGTAACATTCAAAGAAAATTTGCAGTGTACAATGCTTCCACGATGGTCCTGCTACAATTGTTGAATAAAAAACATGCGGCATTTAATAAATAGGAAACTTACCTAGATATCTTCGTATGGTGTCTTGTGCTTCGAAGAATGTATCCCTCTCAGTGTGCGCATCAATTTGCACCTTTTTCCAATTTGATAATCAAACTTGTGGGATCGGACCATCATCTCCTATTCTCGCACCTCCTCGAGTAATGATTCCAACATCCACAGGTTCATCCCTGGGTTCTGTTGAGCTCTTCCCAACTATTGGACCTTGGTTATTGTTTTGTGGTAGATTCACAAGTCGATTCTCATTCTAGTTTACATTCTGGTTATGATTCTGCAGTGGCAAAACATTCTTTGCTTTCCATTTCGCAACTAGTTGTGGACCATATCCAACTATATGATATGTGGTGGTACAATAGGTACGTTACGACTACAGGTTTGGGAAATATCATTGGTAATGCCCCAATTCTCCACAATTCTAACATTGCACAGTTCCATGACCTTGTTCACTTCCTCGACTGAAACCTATGTTTTGTCCTCCTCAGAATCCACCGTGAAATCCTCCCTATTGTTGATACTGTGACTGATTGAACGACTATTGTTGAGGTGGATTTTGAATGCAATGCAGTTGAGTATATTGTGGTTGCTACAGAGCATACTGCATTTGATTATACCACGGTTGCAGTGGAGAAAAATGTGGCGGCATCAGGGAAAATTGCTGCTGCAGTGGAGAAAATTTTGATGGTTACTGCAGCGACGTCCTCTTTGTCGATTGGTGTTCTTCTCCCTTCATGTAATACATGTTCATTGTCCAATTTTAGAGCAAGTCATATTCTTGACAATCCTTGTCTTCATGACCCACAAAGCGATAAAATGTAAAATACAAATTCAAAGGTTTAGATAACATCTTCTGAAGATACACACATTCCTCATGGCAATGTCCATGATTTTGACAGATTCGATACCATGGTGAGCCACCTTGATTAAGAGGACTTGGAGCTCCTGACAGGTTGTAATTTTAGAAGTATAGGCACTGATACTTATGATGTCCCTCTATGTTACATCAAGTACATCATACCTCTTCATGAACCTCTTTTCACTTTCTGATTTCTTGTAATTGGATCATCAGATTCGTTAGTTGCAACTTGATCTAATTAATTCCAACTTCAATTTCCCCAACTAGTGTGGCCTCCAACTTCATTGAAATATCCAGAGCCTCACTCTGTGTCGCAATATTTCATTGCATCAATGGAATTCTAATGTGTGGTACAACCGCCATGATAAACTACTATTATGTTGTACATCACTCATTTTGAAACTAACTTTTTCCATCAGCGTCTTGAATCACCGATTGAAATCCCAGACTAATTCATTCAAATATTGCTTGATTTCTTTTAGTTTCATCATATACTGCATCTTAGATTTGGGTTTTCTAGATTCCTCAATAAATCCAGTTCTAATATCTGCTAGAGTCTTCTATTGGTATCCTGGTTGAACTTGTACAAACTTCATGTACCACTCTAATGCACGACCTCGAAAAGTGGTCGCCAACTGTTACTTCTTTCTATCTTCGTCTTGGATTTTATTTACAGTCCATACCATTTTGTAGAGAAACCAATATTGTTCGGGATCCTCCATCCTGTTTCCATGGAAAAAAGGTATCTTCACATCATCATCCACCATCCTCGGCTTTCTTCTTGTGTTCTTAGATAGGACACTATTACTGTGTAGATGACACATCAAGAAATTCGGTGACGATTTGGTGTTTCTTCCTGAATGTGGCACACTCCATGGAGGTGCAGGTACATTGTTTCTCTAGTTTGTTTCTTCCTTGGACTCAGGTGTAGCTTGGCCATCTCCTTTGTCGCTATAGGGTCGCTTAGTCCCTTATGATATTCTCTCATAGCTTCTTGTTTCAGTTGTAGGAGGACTCTCCTCGGTCCTTTGCATCTTCTCTTGCTAAAACTTTACCCCACTTCGCAGAAGACCACACTCTTCCTTGAATTCCATCACAGTTTCGTCGTAACTTCCATCCATCTACCCTATATCATTTCATCCAACCCTCATCTCCACAGTACCCATAACCTCTGCATACCATATCTTTTACCCTTCGGAGCTCATATTCAATATTCCCTTTTCATAGATAAGCATTTTAATCCACAATTGTGAAGACAATAGGAACCTACCTCTTGGTCCTTTGAAGAATTCCCTAACCATGTCATTGTAGGACTTAACTATGTCAGCCATGAAATC
Source organism: Pseudotsuga menziesii (assembly GCA_001517045.1). Lineage (NCBI taxonomy): Eukaryota > Viridiplantae > Streptophyta > Pinopsida > Pinales > Pinaceae > Pseudotsuga > Pseudotsuga menziesii. Next base: position 78,090 of record LPNX010483641.1, read on the forward strand.
AGTGATGTATCCTTCTAAGATGATGTAAAGCCACGCTTTGAGAACCCTTGATGCTATATTGTCTACCTGTTGTAACTGTTGGATAAACTATGGAGTCCAGCACATAGGTTTGCCTCCTTGAAATTTTTTCTTTCGGTAGGTAAATTATGCCAACCACTTAGACAAGATAATTGGAAACTCAGCTAAGAAGTATTAATGAATATCATAATAGATATTCTTTCCTAACCATTCTTCCATCTCTAGTCTGGAGCCTTCTAATTGAACCAATCCTGAATCTCTGGTCTAGTCGAATGCCACAACAAATCCTCCTTCTCCTCGCACTATGGTCCTAACAACGGAACTATTTTTTTGACATAGATTTGCTGACAGGAGTTAACTCTCTATCGAAACCCATAAACACTGCAGTATCCCTAAGCATTGGCCCAAACAGGTTTTACCATTTCCAACAACACCTACGAAGCATATGAAGTATCACCTGAGATGTTTTAGGGAGAGTTGCAGAAACCAAGTTTCTGCAGTAAGGAGGAGGATCTTGCGCATATATTATCCCACTATTCTCTCACAGTTGCGATACTAACCATAGATTTAGGTGGGGTTTTGAGTCAACACTTATTCATGTTTGATCACATTAGAACCCATTCACATTAGATCGCATCAGGAATTCCATTAATAAAGAGATCAAAAAATACAAAATCATTCAGTATGAAGAGACATTATATCATTCAGGAATATAAACCATCTTGCATTAACTACTTATTCATATCACATCATGCAATAGTAAAAGTGTAATACATAACATCATAGATCGAGACGCAATGGTTCCAACATCATCCGCACACATTATATTACTTCATCACATCAACACAACTTCTCAAAATAAATCTTCAGGTTCGATAGATAGAACCAAAACATGATATACATAGACTGATCTTTCGTATATAGACTTCTTTGAAAATAATATATGATGGTGATGAATTCTTAATTCCTACTATATTCCTAAATCTATATATAGGTGTTAGCACTATGTTCGAATTTTTGAATCATAGACTTGGAAGGTTTGAAAGATGATCTTATTTGAGAAATTTTGTGGGAGCACTTTTCAGGTTATTTGGTTAACAAGTTTCATTATCAGGAGCTATTAGATAGGGAGTGGATCCCCATCTATAGAGATGGATCACGCTATAGATTGAAACATGCAACAGTGGGATAGGC
>LPNX010483641.1:85569-96227 GCA_001517045.1 Pseudotsuga menziesii
TTTGTCCATTGTGAGGTCTCTTTAGTGTTGTCTTAGTGAGAAATGACCCTATACTCTTTCATGGGGCACCATAATAATGGATAATGGAACCTTAGGCTAATGCACTAATTTCCATGTCACCTTATTGATTTGATGTATAAATCTGCTTCGGATACAATCATCTATAATTATCAATTTCCAGAGGGTTTATGGTTTAATAGGTCCCGTTTCCTGCAATTTATTTGTAGTCTATAATGGCTTGATTTTTATGCATCCTTGTATATAGAGTCTTGAGGATCCTAGAGCAATGTATGGTAATCTTCAACTACAACTAAAGGAAAATGATATTATTCTTGAGCCATTAAAATAGAATTAAATTCAATTTGTATTTGAAATTCAGTAGCCTCTTTCCATTCAATCAACCTAGATATGAAAGAGGAAAATGATCTTAGTTGAACATACCCCATGTATGGATTGGGATTCCTTTTAAAAGAGTTGTGTAGCAAAACACGTAAGAGGTACAAATGACATAATAAGTTCTATTTATGGGTTGTACTATCAACATATGCATCAAGGAAATTTTTAGGGGTGGTGATAATGTATACCTTTATGTCAATCAATTGTTTAAGCCATAATATATCCCATCAATCATGTAGCTGAATGGAACGAATCTAAGATAGCACTTCACAAGATGAAGCTTCCAACCCAATACAGCTTGCATCCTGTAACTTTACTTCCATGTTGGTTAGTTTGTCCTTATATGTTTGAATTTTATTTTCCCATCTTCTTTCATGTTGTAGGTACACCAAAAAACACCTTTCTTTCAACCTATTGATGACCCATTTATCAATAGATTATCTCAAAATAAAATAACTCATCATTATTCTTCCGTTGTTGGTAAATCACATTTAAGTTTCATAAAAGCATATGTATTGAATGATACATCATCAAGAATATCATTGATGAATAGTTCCATCTACCCTATGTCTTCTTCTACCTGAGTTCCTATAGATGCTTTACCCTTCTTCGAAATTTTCGTGGAAACCTATAAGGGCTCAATAGAGTCTAAAGGTGCCTTCTTTATTTAATAAAATTTACATTTTAATTTCCTATTGGAAGATTTCAATATTCTATTTTCGTTTGATAGCTCTAGGAGTATCTCTCTTAAGTGATAAAAAAAAATTGGTAGAAAGCATTTTACCTTTCCTGCTGCGATTTTTATGAGGTTTGACAACTGATAGTGAGACTGATGAAGAGGGTGGTTGATTCTGGAGTGGGAGAAAATTCTGGTCGGGTAAAAGGAGATGAACTATGGCAGGGAGAGAAAGTTATAGTGTGACCGGAAGAGGGGACGATAAGTTGGTGCCACAACTTGTCTAAGAGTCTTGCGAGAAGGAGGAGGAGTATCGAATTTTTTATGAATATGCAGAAGAGGAACCATCTCAGTACCAAGCCCAACGCTATGACATACCTACAAATCTATGTACATATTTGGTATCAGAGGTAAGACCTGAAAGTGTTTGGAAATGCTTTCTATCAAATCAAAGTAATAGTAATAGTAAATATAGTGTTCAAAACGTTCCTACTGGTGCCCCATATAATTTGGGTTCGTTAGTACCCCAAATGCTAAATGGATGGGGATCAAATTTTCCAAAGGAATATGAAAGGGATGAATTGTTGGGAACCATGAAGAGTGCAAGATGAAAAGGTGAAGGAAATGAGAGATGTTCAAGTCCTCGAATTAGTCCATTCATATATGATAGGACCTATTCCTAGACCCTCCTATGGAAAGTCAAGGTATGTCCTAATGTTCATTGATGATTTTTCAAGCTATTGTTGGGTATTCTTCCTCAAGTTGAAATCTGAAGTGTTCCAAACCTTCAAATTTTTCAAAGCTTCGGTTGAGAAATTAAATGGGAAGAAGATAAAGGGATTAAGGAGTTATAATTGGAAGGAATATGTCAATATGGACCTGCAATATCTATGTGAATAAGATGGAATTCAGATTCAACATTCACTACCATACACACCTCAACAAAATGGTGTGGTAGAGTGCAAGAATAGAGCATTGAAGGAGATGGCCACTTACATGCTAGAGGGTATGTATTTGTCTCCTAAGCTATGGGATGAAGTCATAAATTCTGATGCATATGTTCATAATAGATTTCCACACAAAGCCTTGGAATATATGACCCCATTCAAGGCTTGGAGAGGACACAGTCCTGATGTGTCTCACTTCCGGATGTTTGGCTCAAGAGCATGGTCTAGATTACCTATTGAGAAGAGAAAATCCTTGCAGCCCCAAAGAAAGGAGTCCATAATGACTATATATTATGAATATGCAAAGGGATACAATCTCTTTGATCCATCATATCAAAATACTTTCATTGATAGGAGTGTTCAGTTCCAAGAAGATACTATGCAAGAGGCTGATCCAGAAGAAGGGGAATGCTCACATATTCCACGCAATGGTGATGTAAGTGATGTTTCCATTTCTGAATTTTCTGATTATGATATGGAATATGAATATAATCATGTGCATGCATACCATGAATTCCCACGGGGACAAAATGGGATGAAAAAAACATGCAAGCAACTAGTGATCTTGCAGGAGATCCACTAAACACTAGGAAGACTAGATCTCATTTAACAATGCTTTTTCCACTTGTGATTTGAATATTCATGAGAGGTGTTTTGTCAATGTTGTATATGATATAAAATAGCATGAATAAGCATCACATGATCCAATATGGAAATCATCCATGGAAAAAGAGTTCAAGTCTTTGCAAGACATTGAAACTTGAGAGTTGGTTCCTTTACCTTCCAAGAGGAAACTACGGCAATGTAAGTGGGTGTATAAGACCAAAATGTTTTTTTATGGTTCTAAAGTGAAGTATAAATCCATATTGGTTTCCAAGGGCTTCTCTCAAGTCCATGGACTGTACTATACAGATACATTTGCAGCGGTGGAAAAGATGGACTTAATCGAGCTAGTTTTGGCCATTGTTGCATCCAATCAATGGGAAGTTCACCACTTAGATGCGAAGATTTCATTTCTTCATGGTGACCTTCATGAGGAGATTTATGTCCAGTGTTGTGAAGTTTTCATACATGATCCTTCACTTGTTTGTAGGTTGAAGAATTTTATGTATGGCCTCAACCAAGCTCATAGAGCTTGGTATGCCAAGATGGATAGTTTTCTTCTCTCTCAAGGTTTTGAAAGATGCAAATATGATCCTAATGTGTATTTGCAGAATTTTAATTCCTCCATTACGATCATTGTATTGTATGTTGATGATATTTTGGTCCATAGAAGCTACATTGTTGATATAGGTTCAGTTAAGTCTCCATTGCATAGTGTGTTTTCAATGACTGACCTAGGATTGTTGAAAATTTCTTTTGGCTTAGAGATTTAGCACTCTGATACATGTATGAATTTCATCCAATAAAAGTATGCTTCATGCCTATGACAGAAGTTCAATATGTCTGAATTTAAAGTTTCTAAGTTTCCCTTCCTTTCAGGAGTAAAACTAGGTGATTTTGGTTCATCTCCATTGGTGGACAGCTCATTCTATACTAGTTGGGATCTTGTTGTATCTCACACACTTTAGACCTGATTTGGATTATGTAGTAGGTGTTGTTGAAATATATATGCAAGATATACATTATCTCCATTGGAAGGCTTCCATAGGATCGCCCATTTGGAGATAAAACTGATAGAAATTCCAGTTTAGGTTATGTATTCATGCTTGCACATGGTACTATGTTTTTTAAATCAAGAAACACCACATTATTTCGAGTACAGAGAAGCACTGAATGTAACTACACAATTTGTGTGGTTGCAAGGAATTCTTGGAGAAATTTGATTCGCATTTGATTCACCCACTTTCATTTGGTGTGATAGCCAAAGTGAAATAAAAATATATCCATACCCAGTACAGAGATAGAGGACCAACCAAACTGAGATACGCATGCACTACATCAAGAGCTTGGTGCATGGCTGTGTGATATCATTGTAGTATTTCCCATATGCTGAGAAAACTGCTAACATCTTCACGAAGAGTTTCACTAAGAATATCTTCACTTACCTTAGATCACTCCTTGGGGTGGGAAATACATGGTGAATATTGTTATTTTACTTCATGTCCATTTTTTAGGGGAGGCTTTATTCCCATGAGGTTTTCCTCCTTAATTTGGTTATATGGAGTAATAAAATTGTAAGAGGTGACTTGATCCATTGTTTCCAAGGCCTCATTTTTATTTTGGCTACATAAGGTCAGGATTAAAGGGGGGTGTTGGAACATTATTACTCCTAGGACCATAGTCTGATTCATTTTTTCTTATGTTAGATGATCTAAACCACAGTTAGTCATGTTTTCCTAATGTTGTTCAGCATTTTAGACCATTAATTACCTATGGCACCTTTATCATGGTCAACTAGGAGATAAGGCACCTCATTTATCACCACTTAATCCCTAGGGGTGTTCCCATACCTTAATTTACATATATGGGTTTGAGGAGGGGTGCTCATGCATTGTATTTGGTTGTTTTTCCTCTTTTGGTCCTTTTGGACTTCCTAGAGCTACTCCCATGCCACCATTCTATCCACCACTCATGGGCCATGATCATTTATGACCACCGATGCCATCCAACATTCACATATGATATTGGTGACGATTTGAGGTAGTCTAGGAGCCTATTGGTCAACCTGGGGAGGTTTTGAGGTCCAATGTAATCCTGCCACATGTCGTCCATTTGGGTGTCTCCAAAGGGTAATGAATTATCCTATTGTAATTTATTGGCATCATTCATTAGTGTCATTGTTCCTCTTTCACATTGTTTTATGCATGCTTTGTCAAATTCTTGTATTGTGATGAATCTCTTAGATTGTAGATGTTATTGTGAATAAGAACTTTGCAAAGGGAGAGAGTGAGAGAGGGGGTTAGTAAGTGTTAGAGAGAGAGAGAGGGGGGAGGAGTAGGATGATTATATAGAAAGGGGTATAGGTGACCAGTGTGGGTGTTGGGGTTAGAGAGAGAAAGAGGCATTGGGGGGTGGTAAGAGGTTAGAGGTAGAGAAAGAGCGGTTGTTAAGGGGTTAGAGGTATAGAGAGAGGGAATGGGTTAAAGGTGGAGATATAGGGGATTGTTAGGATATTAGAGGTTAGTGGAGCAGGGAAGAAAGAGAGTGAGAGAAGGGGTTAGTAAGGGTTAGGTTGAGAGAGAGGGAGAGAGTATGGAGTCAAGTGGGGAGGTGATGTTAGGGGTATAAGGTATGTGGGTGATTATGGGTATGGGGTGATAGAAATTTGAAGAGGTGGTGTTAGGGGGTTGTGGGGATGTTAGGGAGTTGGAGAGGAGGTGTTAGGGGTTTTGGGCATGGGTGTGTGTCTAAGAGAGTTGGAGAGGGGGTTTTGGTGGGTTAGGGAGGGGGTGTTAGGGGTGGTGTTAGGGAGTTGGATATGGAGTGTTAGAGGTGGTTTTAGAAATTTGGATAGGGGTGTTGGAGGGTTTGGGAGGGTTGTTAGGGAAATGATTTTGGGAGTAAAATATGCCTTAGAAAATGTGTATGTTGTTTTACTCATTTAAAACATGTACATGTTTTGTTCTCCTAGTCTTCACGGAATTCCACTTGGCTAACTCGGGATTTCCCATTCCTATGTTTAATAAATGCATAGGCATTATTGAATTCTACAAAAAATGTGTTTTGCAAAACATGTTTTCTTATCTAAAATTTCCACCATCTTTATGTGAGGACCATCCTTCAATGCCTTTCGTGAAATAAATAGTGAGTGAATTCTTATTAGTTCTTCCAATATAAAATGAAATGCTATTTTTATTATTTTCTTTTATAAATTAATTATAGTTTATATTATTTTTAATTTAAATAATCTATTATTTTAATTTATCTTATAATTTTATTATTATTCAAATACCAAAATAAGACGAAGAGGAACTTACCACTTTTGGAGAAAAGACTTATACATCCATTTTCCTTCATTTTTGTAAACATTTCAATGCTTCGATGGATTCGTGGTGTTAAAGTAAATTCTCAAAAAGGTCTTCAACTTTAAAATAAAATAAAATAAAAAACCTTTTTTATTATTTCATTCTACAATTTACTCTTTTAATTTAAAATAATTTATTTTTATTATTTTATTCTATAATTGATTTGTTATTTTATTATTTTTCAAAATAATTTATGAAAAAAGAAGCTTTCTCATACATGAAATAGGCCACTAAACTTACTAGACAATCTTTGTCAAACTTACAATTTTGGATTGATGAAATTGCTATTGTTAAAGTAGAAATAGATTCATCAAATGATTATAAGTTTAGAGTAATTGAGAAGAGTAACCTAACTTATGAAGTTAAATAAATGTAAATAGATAGTTTCTATTCATAAAAATAAATACCCAAATTAATGTTATTAAAAATAGATAACCTTTGGTTAAAAATTGGTCACTCACATTATGGTTTCTATTTAATTAATTTTTTTTTACTAGATTTTATTTATTTTTATGCACAAGGCCTACATGCATTTATGTTTTTTTATATTAATAAGTTGACTATTCTTGCTCCATTATTGTAAATTTGTGTTTATTTATTTAAAAATTTTGATTAGATTTTACCTATTTTTAATACGATTATTTATTTCATGTATAAGGTGTTTATGCCTTTTTATGATGATGATGGTGGTTAGCCTTCATTGAAATGAATTCTTCTTGGAAATTTTTAAGGGCCCTCTAAATTTATATGTATCATAAATGGACAATTTTATCAATAATATAGTATGTATTTATAGTTTTTTTTGGGATATTTGACTAATTGATGTATTACATTTGTAAATATTTAAATTTGTTTATTCATGTTTTACTTGTTAATTAAAAAATTAAACACAATTTTTAATTATTGAGTAATATATTTTCAACTTTTTAAATCCAAAAATATTTTGTATGATATTTAATTGGTTTCAAACTTCATTTCAAATCAAATAATTATATTGTAAAAAAATTAAAATTACTATAATTAACTTTGAAATTAAATATATAAAATATTTTTTTTTCAAATTCTAAGTTACATATAATTAGTTTTTTTTACACTTAACTAAATTTCCAAAATGTATCATTATATTATAAAATAAATATTAAGTAGTAGTAAGTAAAAAATATAAGACTAGTTTTTTTTTAACTTATTACCATATAACATATAAAATATTAAACATTGGTCGAGTCAAATTTTAGGATCTTTCTTTTTTTCTAACTTATTACCATATAACATGTAAAATATTAAACATTGGTCAAATCAAAGTTTAGGATCCTTAATTTTATCCAATATTACTCGATGATTTGGGATGTGTTAAAAAATAAAAAATGTCTAATTAATTTTGTTTTAACTTATTTCCATATAAAATATTCACTAAGTCAATGTTTGGAACCCCTTAATTTTAGCCAATATTGCTGTATGAAATCATTTTTATGTGTAGAAACGGTTAAAAGTGCACCTGCGATTTGTTTAGACATTCAAGAACCTAATGTAAATCTATAAATACAGGTTTGGTGAATGATAATGTCATAGCAGCGGACTTAGTTAATGATCATAGCCTGTTTTGTTTCTGTGTTTGATTTTGCTAGCTCTCTCATTTTGGGTTTTGTTTTGGGATCTATTCTAGCTTTTTGTTTTGGGATCTATTCTGTCTTTATCAAGGGTTTTGTTTTGGGATCCCGATTTATTCTGTCTTTATCAACGGTTTTGTTTTTCATCGATTCTGTGTTTATCACACCCATTTATTTTTAGGATTAGGGTTTTTTTTTAGGATTTATTCTGTCTGTGAGTCACATCCATTTAACCATCTGTGTCACTGTATTGTGTTTATGGTACATTGATAATGGAACTATTTCCATTTATTCCAAGAGATGTAGGTCTACAGTGTCTGCTAAGAGTACATTACAAATCTCACTACAACCTCACATCAGTTTGCAGAAGCTGGGAAGCAGCAGTGAACAACCCCGAGTTCTATGAAACAAGAAAAGAGATTGGGACTTCCCAGCAAATTATATGTTTGTTCGTGGAGTTAAGTGAAGATGGTGATGCACCACAATATGCGGTTGTTGTCTATGACCCTCTGCAAGACACCTGGGAAACGCTCCCTGACCTTCCTCTCTTTCCAGGGTGTTATCAGGAAATTCCACAGTTTGTTGATTGCGTTTCTGTCAATCAAAGGCTGGTTTTGATAGGGGGATATAACCCCTTAGAAGAAGAATACATCAACACAGTTTTCATTTATGACTTCTCATGTGCTAAGTGGAGTCGCCGCGCGGACATCTTGATCTTTCGAACGTGTGGTGCTTTATCAGTGTCTCCTGAAGGACTTGTTTACGTTGCCGGAGGAGTGGACAACGATGGTAATGCTCTGCGAGGAGCAGCAGTTTATAGTGTGGAGAAAGACGAGTGGAAGCTTATTCCTGATATGAGCCAAGAGAGGTTCAACTGCGGTAGGTAGTGATTTCAGAGATGGAAAGTTTTTCGTTATTGGCGATGATGTAACAGAAGTTTACGATCCAAAAGAGGAAGGCACTCCAACGTTGCACGGTGGGATTTCTTGTTCCCTGGGAGAGCGCTCTTTCTCGGTCCACCTGCAACAGGGAGTGATGGAAAATGATTCCAATGAAAAAGTCTGGAGAGCTGTGTGTCCTCTTCCAAGAGCCATTGAAGAGTTTACGTCTTGCGTTGCTTGGCGTGACAAGATTTTTGTTAGCGGCTTTGTGGAGGGTACTGGTGATGAGTTTTTCTATTTGTTCACGCCTCCGCCTGTAGCCAGTGTAGCAGGAGCGCAAGGAGAAAGCTTTGGAAAGTGGGATGCCATTGTGAAACCCCAACACTTTCATGTGGACTATGCTGGGTCTCATATTGAGTTTGCTGTTACTGTTGAGATTTAAGGTTGAAATCAGAGTGCTATCACCTGGGAAATAATCAATGAGTTGCACATTTGCTGTTGGTCAAAATCCCAATTTCAATTTCCTTTCAGAGTTAAATTTCATTGCTGGGAAAACTAAAATGCTGTAATTTAAAATAGCTTTTGTGTTATTGCTGTGTTCAAAAAGTGTACGTTTGTGTGTTTGATGATTGGCTTTTGTGTTATTGCAGTGTTCAAAATGTGTGGGTTTTTGTTTATCTGTTTTAATCATCAAATAGATCAAACAGTTAATGTATCAAAGAAACTTTCATACATATAGTTTTAACTTCGTTGTATCCTAAGGTTTGCCTATTTTTAATTTGCTCTTCACAATTACTTAGTTGGAGTAATTGAGATTTACACATAGATTTATATATACTTTAACATATAATGTAAATGATTTGTTTCCTCAACTCTTTTGTTTTTTAAATGATGTTGTAATTGAGATTTACACATAGATTTAAATAAAGTAAATGATTTGTTTCCTCAACTCGTTTGTTTTTTAATTGATGGTAAATATGCTCTCTGAATCTAAGGACAGAGTTTGATGGAAGAACATTTATTAATCAAATACATACAGTGAGAAAACACTCTAACCATTAGGAACCTTTGGTAAATACTTAAAATGTATAAAGAACTCGGTCAAATTTCACTTATATATATGTCATGTATATATGTCATGAGTGGATAGGTAATTTGAGTTTTTAATGTTATTGACTCCATTAAGTTATTATTTTATAGACATTGTGATTATTTCACATTGTCAGGCCAGGATGAAGTTTGATGGACATTGCCATGATTTCACATTGTTATGAAGTTTGATGGACCCAGATGAAGGTTGATGGAGAAAAGTTTAAAGAATAAATCTAAACATCAGAAATCCTTGTTAAATTAGTTAAAATTTGTTGAGAAAATGAGTTAAATTTCACTTGAATATTGGATTTGAATTCCAAGGGTGATGAGTTGATAGCATTGTGTTTTTATTATTATTGAAAGTATGAAGTTATTATAGACATTGTGATTATTTAGTATTTTTGTTAAGAAGAAATCTGCATATAAGTTGGCAGGTGATGCCATATTAAAGAAAAGTCTTGAATTTTAATTTCCTAGATTAATGGCTCCAGGGCTTTAGTTTACAGCATCTTAATTACAATTTTGATTCATTTAAATGTCTAGAGTATTGGTTGTTTTTTTTTTCTTTTCTCGACTACCTAGTCAAAGTGAAAGTAGTTAAGACTTCTTTTTGAAGTTGAAGAAAAGTAACCAGACGTCAGACATTAGAGTGGTAATTGCTCGAGAAAATTATCTCTTTATCATAAAAGTAACCAGGCGTTAGAGTAGTAATTGCTTGAGAAAATCGTAATGATAACTCCGAGATGGATTCTTAAGCTCTGAACTTATCAATAATGCTACGAGGGCCATGTTGATGGTATGAAGTGGAGTGTTTGTAGGTTTATGTAAATCCAAAAAGAATCGCTGCAAATCTCCATTCAAAGCACTTTAATGTCATCTTGATGAAAGTAGTGATCAGTTTAGTTTGCAGAATGTGCTGTAAGAGTTTTTTGAAATATGTTGATAGCACATTTTTTATCAAATTTTGAAAAAGTTATATAAATAACATAAAAAAATGCAAGTTTGTTGAATGTACTTTTTTTAATGAATTAAGTTTTGAAAAATTTATATAAATGACATAAACAAATAAAATATAGGATATTTTATGACAC
>LPNX010483641.1:103722-132713 GCA_001517045.1 Pseudotsuga menziesii
TAGTAGATACAATGGTAGATGCATAGTGAGTAATGAATCTTCATATTGATGATAATTCATTGTATACATTGTAATGATGCATACATTACAAATGATGTAAACCCTATATATGATAATGATGATACTACTTAGGCATCCTTGACAACACATGCCTTATGATGATGAAGCATTCCATGAGGATCTGATGTTGAAAGTGTATTGTAATGCATACCCTAGGTTGATGTTCCAGATCTTGAGAGCTTGATGACATGTTTAGACAGTCCTTGATGATGGAAATGATTAGTGAGAGTAGTAGTGTCTTGGATATACTTGAGCATTGTTATAAGAACAGCAAAGATGATAAGCATTATTGATGATCAACAACATATGATGAGCAAAAATGATAAGCATATCTTTATCATGAGCAGTTGGTTGATTGAGTTGCATTTGAATGTCCTAGAAACAAAAATGTCTCTCACAAGAAGAAGGGAAACAGGAGAAGACATCATGCTCATGCTGAAGAGGATGATGAACCTTCAACAAAGAGAACCATATATGAAAGTGAAGATTCTTCAAGTGAAGAAGAATATGTTTTGATTTCTGCTCTCCGAGGAAACATTACTCATGGAAGCAATGATTGGCTCATAGATAGTGGGGCTTTCAAACATATGACATGATTCAAGGAATCCTTTGCGAAACTATCAGAACATGAATCACCTCACAAGGTGAAGCTCGGACATGACTATGAGTATCCAATAAAAGGTAGTGGGGAATCCTCCTATAATCTAGACTCTGGAAAGTCTATGACAATGAAGGAATTATTGCTTGTACCAGGACTAAAGAAGAACCTCCTCTCCATATTTGCATTAGATGCAAAATGAATGAGGGTTGCATTTATAGATGGTCAAGTCATCATGTGGCCAAAAGGAAAGACTATTAATGATGCCACTGTGATTGGGGAACAAGAAGGAGGTCTATACAAATTGAAGGGCCATCTAGAACAAGCCTTGGTCCATGACCCAATAGAGCCAAATGAACTTTGGCATAGAAGGCTTGCACATGTGCATTATAGAGCACTACCACTTGCAAGCAAAGCTGTTGAAGGTCTTCTAGAAATTCAAGCAAAACATGATGGGGTATGTAAAGGATGTGCGAAAGAAAAGAACACAAAGAAGACATTTCCAAGTAGCGAGAGAAAAGCAAAAGGAATATTGGAAATGATCCACTCCGATGTATGCGGTCCAATGTCATCAAGTTCACTAAGCAGGTATGTATACTATGTTTCTTTTATTGATGACTTTTCTAGGAAGACATGGATTTACTTCATGAAGAACAAAGATGAAGTATTCAGGAAGTTCAAGGAATTCAAAGCCTTGATCAAGAATCACACAGAAAGGAAGATCAAGACCTTTCGATCATATAATGGCGGAGAATTCACATCAAATGAATTCAAATACTTATGCAAAGACTCAGGGATTAAGAGGGAGTTGTCCACTCCATATAATCCACAATAGAATTGAATTGCAGAAAGGAAGAATATAACTATCATGGAAGCTGCAAGAGCAATGCTTCATGATCAAGATCTTCCTATGCATCTATGGGAAGAAGCTGCCAGAACAATGGTGTATGTACAGAACCGTACTCCACATAGAGTACTCGAGAACAAGACACCTGAAGAAGTATTTTCCAGATACCAGAAGTTAGCCATCTCAGAATATTTGGTTGTCCAGTGTACATACACAGTCCAAAAGAGAGAGGACAAAATTGGATCCTTCAGGAAAGAATATACTTCTGAAAGCTCGAGGGATTACAGAATATACTTCCCAGGATTCAAGAAGATCGACATGAGAAGGGATGTGCCATTTGATGAAGACTCAGCTTACAACAAATCCAGAAAGAGACCTACTAAAGAACCTAAAGAAATAGAAGCACACATAATTCATGATACAACCATGAATGAAGAAACTCAAGAAGAAGATCTAGAATTTGAAGAACCTCAAGAACATGTAGATCCACCTCAAAAGAAGAATCCTCACAAGAGGAAACCTTCTTGGGTACGAGAAGCTATCCAAGGTACAGAATGATATGGGGCTCAATAAGAGAATCACAGAGAAAGAAAGAGGACCAGATCCTGCTCTAGATATGTAGCTTTATTATGTGATTTCATCGATAACGAACCTTACAATTATGGATCATGAAGAATGGAAGGATGCTATGATCAAAGACTATCAATCGATCATGAAGAACAATGTTTGGGATGTTGTCCCAAGACTAGAAGGGAATTCTATCGTAACTTCCAAATGGATCTATAAGATCAAGCATGTTGCAAATGGTAACATTGAAAAATATAAAGAAATATTTGTTGCTCGTGGTTTCTCCCAGAATGAAGGAATAGATTATGAAGAAAATTTTGCACCTGTAGCCAAATACACTACCATCAAATCAGTACTTGGTCTGGCTGTAGTGATGAAATGGAAGATACACCAAATGGATGTCAAGATTTCTTTGTTGAATGGTGTAGTAGAAGAAGAAGTGTATGTGGAGCAGCCACTCAGTTTTGAGACACATGACATGGAGTCTCATGTATGTAGATTGAAGAAAACCCTGTACGGTTTGAAACAGGCACCCAGGAAATGGTATGGAAGAATTGACATCTTTCTATCTAGTTTGGGATTTACCAAGAGTAAAGAAGATTCCAACCTTTACTACAAGGTTGAAGATGGCAATCCAATGATGCTCCTACTCTATGTAGATGACCAATTTGTAACAGGTATGGATGGGTTGATTGCTGATACGAAGAGGAATCTTGCTGCCAAGTTTGAAATGAAGGACTTGGGTATGATGCATTATTTTCTAGGCATGGAGGTGTGGAAAAATGCGGATGGAATCTCCCTTGGACAAGGGAAGTATGCATTAGAGATCTTGAAGAGGTTTGGGATGATGGACTGCAAGGCCATGACCACACCTATGGCATCGAACCTGAAGCTATTGAGTGATTCTTCATAAGAATCAGTTGATGCTATGATGTATCATCAGATGATTGGGTCCTTGATGTATCTGACGAACACAAGACTAGATATTTGCTTTGCTGTGTACACCTTGAGCCAGTTCCTGACAAATTCGACACATGTTCACTTGATTGCAGCAAAGCATATTCTGAGGTACCTGAGGGGTACAATTGATTATGGGCTCAAGTATGAGGCGAATCAAAAGATTAACCTAGAGGGTTATGTTGATTCAGATTGCGCAGAGAGTGCCATCGATAGGAAGAGCACTTGAGGGTGTTGCTTTAGTATGGGATCAGGCGTGATCTATTGGTTTAACAGGAAGCAATTCTATGTGGCACTAAGTATAGCTGAAGCAGAGTATGTCGCAGCTTGTTCAGCTAGATGTGAGGCAGTATGGATAAGGAAGTTACTGTCTGATTTATTTGCTCCCCAATTGGATGCTACTTGTATATATTGTGACAACCAAAGTTGTGTGAATTTGTTGGAGAACCCAGTGTTCCATGACAAGTCAAAGAATATCAAGATCAAGTATCACTATATTAAGGATATGGTGCAAAGGGGAGCAGTGAAGCTCGAGTATGTTGCGATGGATGGACAAATAGCTGATGTGTTGAGGAAGCCATTAGCTAGAGTGAAGTTTGAGTACTTCATGGAGAAGCTAGGTATTCTCCAGATCGAGATTCCTTCCAAGGGGAAGTGATGAGTCCATGATCCATTCTGACATGGTGAGAGGATTGGTTGCTTCCATGGTCAGATGTAAGGGCCAAGCTATTCTGTCATGGTGAGAGGATTGGTTCCTTCCATGTCAGATATGAGTGCTGAGCCATTATCATATGACTATAGGATTGGTTCCTACATGATCAGATATAAGGGCTATTGCCATTCTTGGAATGGAGGTGCCTGCTCAGTTACAAGGAATACTTGGTCTAGGACTGAGGGCCATTCTGATATGACTGTGAGATGTGTTCTCACATGATCAAATGTGAGCACATGGCCATTCTGATGTGACTGAGGGATGTGTTCGCACTTGATCAAATATAAGGGTTGTTTCCATTCTGTCATGGAGAGAGGATTGGTTCCTTCCATGTCAAATGTGAGTGCT
The DNA here is from genome assembly GCA_001517045.1 of Pseudotsuga menziesii. Taxonomy (NCBI): domain Eukaryota; kingdom Viridiplantae; phylum Streptophyta; class Pinopsida; order Pinales; family Pinaceae; genus Pseudotsuga; species Pseudotsuga menziesii. Next base: position 107,812 of record LPNX010483641.1, read on the forward strand.
GGCCATTCAGACTTAGGGTCAAATATAAGGGCTACTACCATTCTTTGAATGGAGGCACCTGGTCAGTTACCAAGAATCCTCAGTTTGGGACTGAGATCCATTCTGATGTGATTGAGGGATTGGTTCCCACATGATCAGATGTAAGTGCAGAGCCTTTCCACAGATGATAGTAGGTGTGTCCTATCATGCTGGTGGATGTGAGTGCTAGCCTTTCCACAGATGATAGTAGGTGTGTCCTATCATGCTAAGGGATGTGAGTGCTGCTCCTTTTCATAGATGGTAGTAGGTGTGTCCTACCATGCTAGTGATTATAAGTGTTATGCCTTTCCACGGATGGTAGTAGGTGTGTCCTACCATGCTGGTGGATGTGAGTGATGTGCATTTCCACAGATGATAGTAGTTGTGTCCTATCATGCTAGTGGTTGTATGTGCTGATCCTTTTATTAGATGATAGCAGTTGTGTCCTATCATGCTGGTGATTGTGAGTGTTGTGCCTTTCTAACATGACTGGATTGGTTCCTATCATGGTCAGATGTGGGTGGTGGACGTGCCTTTCTGACATCGTGTTGGATGTCTTCCTCTCATGGTTAGATGTAAGAGCTGGGTGGGACATTATGATTTAGGGTCAGATATAAGCACTGAAGAATACATACATGGAGGCTAGGCCTACAACCAACATGAAAAAGGGCCGGCTCTGTAGAAATTCCTATGACGAGAAGAATCTTGAGATAGCAATCGTGATGATACAGTGATGATGATCTAGCAGTGATGATCCAAATCGAGTGATGATCCAGATCTAGTGATGATGATCCAGATCCAGTGATGATGTCCAGTGATGATCCAGATCGAGTAATGATCTAGATCCAGTGATGATGATCCAGATCGAGTGATGATCCAGATTCGATGATGAAGATGACTTGAAGATGACGAGGACACGATGATGATCCAGAAGATAGAGAGAAGAATACTCGTGTTGATAAATTGTGTGGAGAAAATACCTTCCCAGTTAAGAGGGAGTGTTGATGTAATTGTAACTTCGAAATGTATTCACTTGTATTTCTTATGTATTGTAACCCAATGTTTATTCAGGGATGTGCCTGTAATGTACTTGAGTCATTTCATGCCCCGATGTTCCTATCAGGAGGTTCTATAATGTAAACAAGTCATGTGAAGTCATTGTGGGTAACCCTCCTATTGGTCAAGGGTTAAAGTCCCCGCAGTTCCGGGGTACTGGGGTTATTAGACTTTCCTAGAGAATTCGTCCCTAGTAGGGATTTGTCAAGTTGGGAATTAGTATAAATAGAGAGCTAGCATCTCTATTTAACACACACTCACTCACACTCAGTTGTAGCACATAGCTGAGGAATAAGAATACATTGGGGATAGGAAGAAAGAGGTTACTGCTGTCAGGAGATCATCTTACTATTTTGGGGTTTTACTTTTGGTGTTGATTCTATCTCTGAGGAAGTTGCAGGGTTTTCTCCATTTATGGTTTCCCTGAGGAAAAACACTGTGTTCATTGTCTCTTGTGTTTGATTGATGTGCTTGTTATTCTCTCAGTTAAAGATCCTAATATAATGCTAGATTAATGTTAAAAATCTAACAATGAAAAGGACTTGAATAAGCACTTGGACCCACACTTAGTTGTTTCATGACCTTGCAACCCTTGTTGGGGTCATGGAGCTCTTGTATGATGATGAAGAGACTGTATGGTCTTTGACATGCTATGGAACCCATATACATGTCCTTGGTATGATGAAGAAGCCCATAAAGACTTGGAAACCCTTATGAAGACCTTGATTCCCTTGAAAAGGTCATGAATCCCATTGCTTGCATGATGGCATGATGAAGGCACACACACACATGTGATGACACTTCGACACTTACTTATATGTGTTGATTTGGTTTTAAAAATATGGCAAACATGCTTGCTTGCACTTGATTATCGGGTAAAGGCGGTGAGTATGGGACATGACATCATTGATTCCTTAATGAGGTGGATGATACCCTTAAATGTGGTAATGACTTATGGACAAATGATAAGAAGACTCACTATGAGAATGGATGTCTTTGTGAAAAATTAAAATCAAAATTATAATATAATAAAAATACAAAACAAAAATAAATCTTACCTTCCTTACCATGAAGCTGGCCCCATTTCAAAATACAAATTCAAATAAAAAATCAAAATGATTTCTGAGAGATCAGCTCATTTTTTTGGAAAACTAGTATAAGTACCCCATTGAAACTTCATTTTGAAAATTGGAATTCGAAAGAGCTCTGATTTTTTTTTTGTGGAGTTAGGCAGTCATACTGAGGAAATTCGCAAGTGTAGACAAAGGAAAAAAACAGTTTGAATTTTGTAGATTTTTTTTTGGGCTTTTACCAATGTAAAAATGTTTTGGAACAACAACCCTAAATTTTTTAAGGACTAAGTCTTTTGAGTTTTTTGGTGAAGATGCTACTAATGGTTTCGGTGGTCTTATGGCTGAAATAAAATCGAAACAACCAGAATAGTCCACCATACACAGGCTCTGAAGAGGTTGAAGGCATCCTGAGGTTGAGAGAATCCCGAATTTACAAACATCTGGAAATGTTACAAGCATTCTAGAAACAACAATGTGTTGAATATTTTGAAGTATGATCTCAAGCAAGTAAAGCATGGAATGAAGGATAAAGCTCTGAGTTAGCAGATATATCTATACTCTCTGATATCGAGGACATGAAGAGATCAAGCTATGATCTCAGTGAAGGAAAGTGCATTAATTTATGATCTCAAATAATGACATGATCTCAACCATGTCAAGTTTGGGAAAGAAATCCACAGAAGCATTGAAGGAATTTCCAATAGTTTTTGAAGCATTGAAAAAACTGCAAAGGCAATAAAGAAGCTAAGTATTATGCTCTCTATTTTTGTAGCATTGTTTTTAACTTTAATATGGAACATGTGCATGAGTAAGCATGATTATGGAGGACTGATATTGGATAAGGCTAATCCATCCACAAGCAGTTAAAACCTTTGATATAATACACTCATTGAATATCTTCACAGTAGATGACAGTTCTGAGTTTGTAAGGGAAGACACGGTCTTGAGTTGACTGTGTGCAAGCTAATACATAGTTAAGCATGAAGATGAACATCATTCATGTTTGAAGTGTTCAAAGTTGCATACATAAGTGAAGATGACTTCCCATGGTGAAGTACAAGGATGATGCAAGTTGATGGAGCATAGATACAAGGGTTATATACACAGACCACAGTCTTCATCTATAGCTTGGAGTCTGCACACAATCCAAAGACATACACAGTCAGACCAATGACCTCTAGTATGTATAACAGCTTGAAATGTGACTTATATAGGTGATTGTCATAAAGATAATTTTGAGTTTCTCCTAGTCCACAACTACTACACATATAGAGTAAAGAAGTGATATAGAGGTGTACACTAAGATGATACTAAAGGGGTTGTCATCAAGTGGTAGATACAGTGGTAGATGCACAGTGAGTAATGAATCTTCATATTGATGATAATTCATTGTATCCATTGTAATGATGCATACAATACAAATGATGTAAACCCTATATATGATAATGATGATACTACTTAGGCATCCTTGACAACACATGCCTTATGATGATGAAGCATGCCATGAGGATCTAATGTTGAAAGTGTATTGTAATGCATACCCTAGGTTGATGTTGCAGATCTTGAGAGCTTGATGACATGTTTAGACATTCCTTGATGATGGAAATGATTATAAGACCAGTAAAGATGATAAGCATTATTGATGATCAACAACATATGATGAGAAAAAATGATAAGCATATCTTTATCATGAGCAGTTGGTTGATTGAGTTGCATTTGAATGGCTGCGAGAAGATGTATGTGCAGTAGATCCTTAGCATGAGCAGGTTGTTGACTTAGTTGAAACTGAATGGGCAGAGCAAATGTATGTGCACCTGAGCAAATATTTAGCATGAGCAGTTGGTTGATTGAATTGTAGTTGAATGGAAGAGCATATGTATGTGCACCTAAGGATATCTTTATCATGAGCAGTTGGTTCATTGAGGTACAGCTGAATGGGAAGAGCATATGTATGTGAAATTGGAAAATTAGTTTTTGATTGCAAGCGAATTATTGAACTTGAATATTGGAATACGCAAATCCTTCTTAGTTGGAGCTAAGAAAACCAGGTTGGGTCTTGTTTCAGAGTTGGTGCTCTATTTATAAGTTGGTGCTGATTCTAATCGAGAAGATTGTAGTCTTCTAGTCTAAATAAATAAAGATCAAATTATAAATATTCTTGTGTCTTGTCTCTTGATGTGATGCTTATGATTTATGGTTGATGCATATGATTATGTGATTAATGCTTGATGATTAAACGAAGGAAATTTTTTTATAATTTCTCTCACATTGATTCACCCCCCCTCTCAATGTGGCCATTGTGTCCAACAATTGGTATCAGATTGGGCCTTCGACACAAGCCTTGCAATCTTGAAGGATATCCTTAGGCACATTGGAATAACAAATAGGTTGTTCAATGAATGAAGTACCTTAGGAATCACTCACAAAGATTGAAATAATGGTCCTCGAAAAATTGAAGAAATCCACGGAAAAAAAGAGCTGCAGCAAAGACTATTAGAAAAGTATGAGCAAACTCAAAAAAACCTCATGAGTCAACTTCAGGAAAATATTGCAGAAGTTATTTCTTTGAAAGATTAACTTAATCAATTGAAAAATGAAGTTGCTAAATTGAAAGAAACCAATAAGACCCGTGCAAGTCTTAAAAGTCAACTAGAAGAGGTCAAAGTACAACTACTAGAACATAATAAGGTGAGACAAGAAAAAGAGTTTGAGATCATTCCTCTAAAAGAGGAAATGAACAAGATAACTTGTACAAATTTGAAGTTTAAAAGGAATTCTTCAACTCTATATGACATCCTTAGTTATCAAAGATCACCACTTGTCAAGACTGGGTCAGGTTATGATAAGGAAGAAGACTAAAGAGAAGCCTAGGTGTTATGCATATATTAGGAAGAGTTTTAGTCATGGAGAAGAAAGAAAGAAAGAACATACTAAAACTATGCAAGGAAGATCCACTCATCATGATATTCCAAGAAGTACCATGTCACAAAGAAGACCACTTGCTTCCAGGTATGGATTTAATGCTTTTTTTTTTCTTGTTCTAAATTTGATCATAAGGATATGGATTGTAGACTCCATGGAATAATAAGTGTTGGAATACCCCAATGAAAAGGTTAGGTGGTGGGCATGCAACCATGTGGGTCACATTGTTCCATATTTTCATACAATGAGGTGTTATAGTTGCAATGACCTTGGGCACAAAGATCAATATTGTTGGAATACACCGAAACAACCCTTGAGAATTTTCCTATACAACTCATCAAGGAAAGTCAGTACAGATGAAGGAACAAAGGATGAAAGAAGAGATATCAAGAAGCAAGTATGGATGAAGAAAACTGACTAGTCCAGATAGGGGAAGTTGATCAGAGTAGGGAGGGTGGTTTCTATATGGAAAGCCAAGTGCAAGGTCTCTCAAAGACGTTAGCACACTTTCAGTTCCTGAGGTTGGATGATGAACTCGAAGGAGAAAGGATGGTTACTCCATGCATACAGACATGTCCTAGGATCATGCATATTGACAGGGGGGGAAATGAACATTAATCAGTGATTTCAGATAGAGGTATGTGGTCACCCTTTTCCATTGATGCCAAAGGGGGAGATATGAATACAAAGGGAGAGAATGCTGATAGGAGGAGAATGAGTTGCTTTCATCAATGACAAAGGGAAAGATTGTTGATGAAGTTGTCACTGATTCCAACATGTACTTGCCATGGCCCTATAGGTTGTCATTGATTCCACCAAGTCCCACTTGCAGTGCTGCACGACATCCTCCTCTTGCAATTTCGAATCCATGGGAAGAATAAAGGTTCTTGGATGAGTTAGATGGCCAATACACTTGTCCATATGTATCATGGTCAAATTTTGGATGAAATGTAACTTACATGGGAAAGGAAGAGTCATTTTGGAGCTACATGGAATGAGGGGGGTGCAGCCTGGGTTGAAGTTGGAAAGCAAAGCCATGTGTTGGTTTTACTTTATATTTTCTTTATTTACTTTCTTTTTCCTTTCTTTTGTTTTTTTACTTTCATATTTTACTTTTTACTTTTTTATTTCTTTTCTTTTCTTTTTTTTTACGTTTTTTTTTCTTTTCTTTTTTGGACAATGTCCTATATTTTAGGGAAACCCTAAAAACAAAATTTACACAAAGTGTAAATAATGGCCAAGGGTCATATAGATCTTATACCAATGTTACAATGTATTCAGTGTAATGGATAATCTGTATCCAAATTAAGTGAGCTTGTATCTAGGTCTAGGGAGGAATATGTTACATCTTCAAATAATTAAAGGTATAACTATATAATAATTGAATGAATGATAAATTGCAATGGATATGGCTTGGCCATCATATATTGAAGAGACACTTCTCTTCATAAACTATATTTTAATATTATTAATTACTATTAGTAATTGTTACCTATTTATTACTATTTTATTGTTGTAACAACCTTTCTTGAAACCTGGATATCTTCTCTTTCAGTGTCTTAATCCCTCTAGGATATTCTTCACTTTCCTTTGTAGTGATCCTATCCTTAAGCTCCTAATTTTCTTCCTTTAATTGAGCGATCTACAGGTTCTTTAGGGACATGTCAGACATGTTTCTGATCACCAGAACAATGGGTGACTTATCTTCAGGGGTGATATATTCATTTAAACCATCGATCCTTTTCTACATTTGTCGCTTCTCTCTTTCCCACGTATGTTTGTCATCCTCCAGCATAGCAAGGCGGCCTTTCAGATCCATGACTTGATGCTACAATGTCTTAATCTCTCGTTGGAATTGCACAATTTGAGGAGGGAGTTGGATGTCCTTGATAGGTATCTTTCTCATCTTTTTGTAAGCCTGGATCTTTTCTAGAGGATTAGATGATGAGGTAGGATTTCCTGTATGAATATGCTGCTCTGTTGAAGTAGGTTGTTCCATTGAAATAGGATTCTCTCTTGAAAGGGGATGTAGCAGAGAGTTCTGTGGAGTGAAATCTACCACCTGATCCTATAGGATTTTTTCCTTTAGGTTTTGAGCCTTATTTGTTGCCATTTCCTACTTCAGTCGGGCTTCCAATTTAGCCACCCTCTATTGGGACTTGAAATGGTCCAATGCCTAATTGGTCGTGGAAACATAGATGAGATCACTAACTCCCTTATGGAATACAATATTTGTTTGGGATTGAGAAATTTTCCATCTTGAACTCGACCTCTGACACTCCTTCCTCATTAGCGATGGTCAAGTTCAAAGAGCTATTTGTAAGATTCCTTGCAGTGGTGAGGGAGACCTTGCTACCAGAAAAATTCCTCAACTCTTCGGATTTCCTTTGAGTCTCAATTTTGGCCATCTCCTTGAGTTTCCCATAGATATCCAACATCTGCTTCTCAGTCTTGAATTGTTCTTCAACATCAGAGGTGGAGGAGTATGTCTGATATTTGAGGAAAGGCTCCTCAAGTCCCTTCTTCTTTGACTATGAAGATCCTGAGGGATTTCTCTCTGATCATGTAGTGATTGGTTTCCCAACCACTAGTGTTCATGCAACCACCACCTGATTTTCAACCTCCCCTCCAGCAGGGATTTTAATAGAAGGTTCTTCTTCTATCATTATCTTGAGGGAATCAAAATCAAAATTAAACCCCTTCTTCAGGTCGATTACATCCTTCTCTACGTCTATACTAGGCTTCTTTCTAGGAGTCTGTTCATCACATTGCATATCCTCCACCTCTAATCAAGACCTTATTCTTCTACCATCACCATTTAGGGGAAAGGGAGTAGCTGGGACCATTACTTACACTTCTTTATGAGCCTAAATTTTCTCTCCAAGAGTCCAATAGAATTCATAGGAAAGAGAATTTTCCTCTTGGGACAAGTCGAGGATCATGAAGTGAATAAAGAATGACCTTTACACCTAGACCCTCCTCTGGGAAATGATCCCCTTAGGATCGTAATTCTATGCATGAGTCACCTGAAAGTTCATGGGCTTCAAAACTTTCTCTACCATTGGTAATGTTGTTGGCTTGTTCATAATGAAGGGCCCAAAATTAATAGGTTATTTGATCCAAGAGTCCTTCATGTGAGCAGTAAAATGCTCCTCATCAACAAAAATCCTCTACCTAATCAATTCTAGTGCAAACACCGAGGGAGTTAGGAAAAATGGTAGCATGAAAGGGAGATGAAAAACCATAAACCCTGATAACTAAATACTTCTACATCAAGAGCCAATATACAATACCATCTTGCTACAAGGAAGCCTTCATGTCTTATGATATACTCTTCTCTTTAGGGTTGAATAGTCTGGATATGATGAGGACAATTATGTCAATGAACAGGGTGTAAGACCAATCCTTGATCTTCTAGAGATATTGGGGCCAGTATTTGAACACCTATGGATCCATGTCCTTGAGGGTCTGCCGGTTGGAACTGACTATGATGGAAAATAGATACACCAGGTATGTAAAGTTCTTATCCAAATGAAACTTCTCAAGATGAGAATTGATTTCTCCAGAAAATAACTCATCAAATTTAATTCCTGCTTCAGATTAACTCAGGTAAAGGAGAATTCCTAAAATTACTTCAGAGACCATGATATCGCTATCAAGAAGTAGGATTTAAATCAAGAGGGACATGGCTGATACGACATGATTTATGAGCAATTCAGAGGAAAGTTGGGTGATAACGGTCTCTGAGGGAACAATGGTCTTCAAAATGGCCTAGAAAAAATTATTCTTAGATTGTAGGTCGAATTTCCTGAATACCTACAGAACCTCTACTTTAGTGAAGGGGATCAAGGCTCACATTGGGATTCAGATACCCAAGAAAGCCCTGATAGCCTCTATTGTAATTTTGCAAACTACATGGGAGTGGGTATCATCTCATATCGCCTTCCTAGTGGAAGAATAATTGGAGGCTTCCCTTTGGATAATATCTGGGAAACAGGACAATTATTCTAATGTGAACCCTATTAAGGAGTAGTAACAAGCTATTTGTTTTCAAACCATAGGTTACACGATTAATGTCAAGCTGTTTAGCCTTATAAACCATCGTGCTCAGTAAACATGAATTTTGTGCCCCCAATATTCGAGCGTGATATCCAATGGGGAGGGGACACGTCATTTATCCACGTTCTCCATCACGCATGCCCTCTATGTCTTTCAGTGTGCAATTTGTCTCAACGATTTGCGTGTACACTATCATATATCATCGTAGATGCATGAATGGATGAGAGTCATTGATATTCCCATGTGTTTACCGTGGCAACACTTTTGTGCCCACCAAATTTATCAAATTTGTTTCCATCTCAGAGTGAGCATGTCTACCTTGTGAAATGATTCTGAACCCTAGATCTGTCCCATATGAAATATGCACCATTGATTTTATCCATGCTTTATCTCCATTTCACACATAAACTTATCTTCTTCCTCCCCGCACCTTTGTCTTGCAAAATCATTTATGGCCATAGATATTCATCATCATTATATATCAACCCTTGAAATATGTTGCTCACAACGGACCTTGCAAAGGTGGAGAATTTATATGTTCGTGCATGTTTACTCTATGAAATCCTTATTCACCGTCGATATGCCTTTCCCTGTCCATCCAACGATCGCTATTGCTTGCAAATTAATATCCTTCCATCAATGTAGAATTTATTTAAAACCATGTATCTATCCTTAGCAAAATTAATTTGCAGCCTTGCTTTCCTCCACTTATGCATCTAAGTTGTTTATTTCATTCACCATTTAACCTTATTCTTCCTTTTGTTGTTCTAAACCTTTGCATGGGAATTAGTCCAGATGCCTATGTAAAAAAATCTTCAAAATTTAGCATAGGTGCTAATAGGGGGGTTAACAGTAGGGGGAGTAGGAGAGAGATAGAGAGGGGTGGTTCAAGGTAAGAAGAGTATGGGAGAGATAGAGAGAGGTAGTGTCATTAGGGGGTTAGAGGTAGAGAGAGAGCGGGGTGTTAAAGGGTTAGAGGTAAAGAAAAAGGGGATTTTTAGGATATTGGGGGTAAGTGGAGAAAGAAAGGAATAGAGCAAGAGAATGGGTTAGTAAGGGTGAGCTAGAGGAGGGGATAAAGAGCAAGAGGAGGGATAGTAGTGGTAGGGGGAGGCATAAGGATGTGTGTGTGTGTGTGTGTGTGTGTGAGTGTTAATTCATAAATGTAAACCACACCATTGTGATTCATGTTTATATGCATGGGTGTGGAAAAAACATAACACACTAATCACAAATTTTTCCTTGATATAAGCGAGAAAAAATGTTATATTTAAAAAATGTCAGTAGAAGTGCGTTAAACATATGATACACCCCATTGGATATGTACATTGAATGCACTATAAACATAAATGGTGCACTATATACCACCAAGTGAATTGGTGTGTATGTACATTTAACGCACGCTAGTTGACCTAAAAAGCATAGTCCAAGAATAATATATTTAAAAAAAAACCCATAAATTGTGTGATAAATGAAAACAAATGCACATGTGCATTATGTGTATTACAACATCGAATTGAGTAAAATTAAAATATGTTGCATAATTTAAAAAAAAAAAAATTGAACACATACAGTGCATTTAGATATAACTACAACACTCGTGTGTGACACTAAGAGAGAGATCCAATGCATAAAAAATAGAAGAACTCTCGATTAGGGATAAGTTAAAAATGATTTATGTTTTATTTAAAATTAGGTTCCAGCCATTTTTTAAGCACTCGTGCACCCCATAACAAAATGTCTCGGTGCTTCCATGTAAGGGATGCACTAAAATAGGGTTTAATAATGGGAGAAGTATTCATTTTTACCATTCCATAATTCTCTTGAGATATGGTGCACTGATGCCACCTTTTCCTCCCTAAATACATCTTCTTTAGGTGCTCCTCTTACCTACATTTCTCTTATCCATTCCCCATATGAGATGTTGGAAATTTTCCAAATGATGGAAAATTTTCATTTTTTGGACTATGTGAAAACAATGTCTCCTTGGTAGGAAAATATCTAGGTAATCCTTTTTTTCTTTTAAATTGAACGTTTAGTGGATCAAAATTCAAAATGATGCTATAATTTACAGTGTTTTAATAAAAAAATTAAATTTTATGCACGGTGCATTCGCATGGGTCACCTCACAAAACCTTGTCATGCACCCTATAAATTTATAGGGCACATTGTCATCGGTGCATTAATAATTGGGAAACTTAGCACATTGTTTACATGGTGCACTATAGTATATAGCTGATCATTTCATTTTAAATAAAAATTAGAAATCCTAAAGCCTCTATCATATGCTCTAGTTCTCGACGTTGAATATATATATATATGCTATAGGATTTAATATTTTTTTTTTTTAATTTAAAATTAAACGATGCGTTATATATTATAGTTCACCATGTAAACAATGCGCTATGTTCCTAGATATTAATGCACCATGAAAATTTACAGGGTATACTGTGACATCGTGTCAGTTGAAGCACACAAACGAACCGTGCAAATTTTAAATTTTTTTCTTAAAACAATGTAAATTCAAGATTCATTTCAAATTTTAATCTGCTAAAAGTTTAATTTATAACAAAAAAAATACATTACTTAGACATTTGCTAGTTGGGGAGGCATGCTTTCCACATAGTATGAAAGTCTCCCACCATTTGGAAAAATTCAAAAATCACATATGGGAAATGGACAAGATAAATGAGGGTAAGAGGAGCATCGATGGAAGGTCTCTTTAGGGATGAAAAAGTGGCATCGGTGGTTTAGAGCTCAAGAGGATTGTGTAATGGTAAAAATGAATAGTTAGGCTGGTGATTTTTTTATTAAACCCTGCTTCGTTTTTCCCTTTCATAGGCACAATGATACATTTTGTTATGGGGTATACATGTTCTTCTCTTCAACAGAAACCAGCCATTATGTTATAGAAAAATAAAAAAAGGTGGGCGTAACATTTTAAATAAAACATAAATAATTTTTAACTAATCACTAATAAAGTGTGCTTATATTTTCTTTATTATTAGTGCTCTCTCTTGGTGTCATGTTGTATGTATATCTAAGTGCACCGTAAATGTTGAAAAATATTAAAATTGTTTGTGACATTTTCAAAATTTTATTCAATTCAGTGTTGCAATACACAAAACATACCGGTGCATGTGTTCGTATATAGCACACTGTTTATGTTTTTTTAAATATAATATTCTTGTCCTAAGTATTTTGGTAATATATGGTGCATTAAATGTACATACGCACCAATTACTCTAGTGGTATATAGTGCTCTGGTTATGGCTATGGTGCATTGAATGTACATATACAACGGGGTGTATCCCATGTTTAACACTACTATTGCCATTTTTTTAATTGATATTTTTTCTCATATCAAAAGTCTCACTCCCCCATACCTCAATCCAACTGAAACGAGGGGACATGAATGGGTTCAGGCTCTCCATATTTAATCCACTAACCATAATTATGAATTCTTAATTACATAAAAGTGGTTCTCAAAATTCATCACGCGCTTCTTGAAATTGATCACTTCCAAGCTGGCATTAGCCCATCAAATAGTGTGAGGTATGAGCTTCCTTCATTAACTATCTCGATAACAGAAAAATTCATGTATGTATTCATCCCTTTGACTTCCTCCATTAAGCGCGGTATTTTCCCAATTGGCGACACTTTGGCTTGGTTGGCCAATCGCACTTGAAGAGGGGACCAAGCCAACTGTGGTTTCCCCATATTATTCCATGTATTGTTTGTCAAAATGTTCACATCTGAGCCTAGATCTAGAATAACCGAGTCCACATCGTAATCACCAATTTGGACATTCATCGTCATCTCTTTCCTGGTCTTCTTATTGTGTAAGTAATTTAGAGCGGATTCTTATCAACCTTTCTCTGGTAGATATAGCATACTTGCAATCTCATCCAGCGCCTCAAGATACTCTTCTAGCGATAAGTAACATTCAAAGAAAATTTGCAGTGTACAATGCTTCCACGATGGTCCTGCTACAATTGTTGAATAAAAAACATGCAGCATTTAATAAATAGGAAACTTACCTAGATATCTTCGTATGGTGTCTTGTGCTTCGAAGAATGTATCCCTCTCAGTGTGCGCATCAATTTGCACCTTTTTCCAATTTGATAATCAAACTTGTGGGATCGGACCATCATCTCCTATTCTCGTACCTCCTCGAGTAATGATTCCAACATCCACAGGTTCATCCCTGGGTTCTACTGAGATCTTCCCAACTATTGGACCTTGGTTATTGCTTTGTGGTAGATTCACAAGTCGATTCTCATTCTAGTTTACATTCTGGTTATGATTCTGCAGTGGAAAAACATTCTTTGCTTTCCATTTCGCAACTAGTTGTGGACCATATCCAACTATATGATATGTGGTGGTACAATAGGTACATTACGACTACAGTTTTGGGAAATATCATTGGTAATGCCCCAATTCTCCACAATTCTAACATTGCACAGTTCCATGACCTTGTTCACTTCCTCGACTGAAACCTGTGTTTTGTCCTCCTCAGAATCCACCATGAAATCCTCCCTACTGTTGATACTGTGAGTGATTGAATGACTATTGTTGAGGTGGATTTTGAATGCAATGCAGTTGAGTATACTACGGTTGCTACAGAGCATACTGCATTTGATTATACCACGGTTGCAGTGGAGAAAAATGTGGCGGCATCAGGGAAAATTGCTGCTGCAGTGGAGAAAAGTTTGATGGTTACTGCAGCGACGTCCTCTTTGTCAATTGGTGTTCTTCTCCCTTCATGTAATACATGTTCATTGTCCATTTTTAGAGCAAGTCATATTCTTGACAATCCTTGTCTTCATGACCCACAAAGCGATAAAATGTAAAATACAAATTCAAAGGTTTAGATAACATCTTCTGAAGATACACACATTCCTCATGGCAATGTCCATGATTTTGACAGATTCGATACCATGGTGAGCCACCTTGATTAAGAGGACTTGGAGCTCCTGAAAGGTTGTAATTTTAGAAGTATAGGCACTGATACTTATGATGTCCCTCTATGTTACATCAATTACATCATACCTCTTCATGAACCTCTTTTCACTTTCTGATTTCTTGTAATTGGATCGTTAGATTCGTTAGTTGCAACTTAATCTAATTAATTCCAACTTCAATTTCCCCAACTAGTGTGGCCTCCAACTTCATTGAAATCTCCATAGCCTCACTCTGTGTCGCAATCTTTCATTGCATCAATGGAATTCTAATGTGCGGTACAACCACCATGATAAACTACTATTATGTTGTACATCACTCATTTTGAAACTAACTTTTTCCATCAACATCTTGAATCACCGATTGAAATCCCAGACTAATTCATTCAAATATTGCTTGATTTGTTTTAGTTTCATCATATACTGCATCTTAGATTTGGGTTTTCTAGATTCCTCAATAAATCCAGTTCTAATATCTGCTAGAGTCTTCTATTGGTATCCTGGTTGAACTTGTACAAACTTCATGTACCACTCTAATGCACGACCTCGAAAAGTGGTCGCCAACTATTACTTCTTTCTATCTTCGTCTTGGATTTTCTTTACAGTCCATACCATTTTGTAGAGAAACCAATATTGTTCGGGATCCTACATCCCGTTTCCATGGAAAAAAGGTATCTTCACATCATCATCCACCATCCTCGGCTTTCTTCTTGTGTTCTTAGAGAGGACACTATTACTGTGTAGATGACACATCAAGAAATTCGATGACGATTTGGTGTTTCTTCCTGAATGTGGCACACTCCATGGAGGTGCAGGTACATTGTTTCTCTAGTTTGTTTCTTCCTTGGACTCAGGTGTAGCTTGGCCATCTCCTTTGTCGCTATAGGGTCTCTTATTCCCTTATTATATTCTCTCATAGCTTCTTGTTTCAGTTGTAGGAGGACTCTCCTCAGTCCTTTGCATCTTCTCTTGCTAAGACTTTACCCCACTTCGCAGAAGACCACACTCTTCCTCGAATTCCATCACAGTTTCATCGTAACTTCCATCCATCTACCCTATATCATTTTGTCCAACCCTCATCTCCACAGTACCCATAACCTCTGCATACCATATATTTTACCCTTCGGAGCTCATATTCAATATTCCCTTTTCATAGATAAGCATTTTAATCCACAATTGTGAAGACAATAGGAACCTACCTCTTGGTCCTTTGAAGAATTCCCTGACCACGTCATTGTAGGACTTAACTATGTCAGCCATGAAATCAGTGATGTATCCTTCTAAGATGATGTCAAGCCACGCTTTGAGAACCCTTGATGCTATATTGTCTACCTATTGTAACTGTTGGATAAACTATGGGGTCTATCACATAGGTTTGCCTCCTTGAAATTTTTTCTTTCGGTAGGTAAATTATGCCAACCACTTAGACAAGATAATTGGAAACTCAGCTAAGAAGTATTAATGAATATCATAATAGATATGCTTTCCTAACCATTCTTCCATCTCTATCCTGGAGCCTTCTAATTGAACCAATGCTAAATCTCTGGTCTAGTCGAATGCCACAACATATCCTCCTTCTCCTCGCACTATGGTCCTAACAACAAAACTATTTTTTTGACATAGATTTGCTGACAGGAGTTAACTCTCTATCGAAACCCATAAACACTGCAGTATCCCTGAGCACTGGCCCAAACAGGTTTTACCATTTCCAACAACACCTACGAAGCATATGAAGTATCACCCGAGATGTTTGAGGGAGAGTTGCAGAAACCAAGTTTCTGAAGTAAGGAGGAGGATCTTGCGCATATATTATCCCACTATTCTCTCACGGTTGTGATACTAACCATAGATTTAGGTGGGGTTTTGAGTCAACACTTATTCATGTTTGATCACATTAGAACCCATTCACATTAGATCGCATTAGGAATTCCATTAATAAAGAGATCAAAAAATACAAAATCATTCAGTATGAAGAGACATCGTATCATTCAGAAATATAAACCATCTTGCATTAACTACTTACTTAGATCACATCATGCAATAGTAAAAGTGCAATACATAACATCATAGATCGAGATGCAATGGTTCCAACATCATCCTCACACATTATATTACTTCATCACATCAACACAACTTCTCAAAATAAATCTTCAGGTTCAATAGATAGAACCAAAACATGATATACATAGACTGATCTTTCGTATATAGACTTCTTTGATAATAATATATGATGGTGATGAATTCTTAATTCCTACTATATTCCTAACTCTATATATAGGTGTTAGCACTATGTTCGAATTTTTGAATCATAGACTTGGAAGGTTTGAAAGATGATCTTATTTGAGAAATTTTGTGGGAGCGCTTTTTAGGTTATCTAGTTAACAAGTTTCATTATCAGGAGCTATTAGATAGGGAGTGGATCCCCATCTATAGAGATGGATCACGCTATAGATTGAAACATGCAACAATGGGATAGGCATAAAATGTGTTGAGCTTCAATGGTCCAGATGCAAGGTGATGTAGAGCGACAATAGAAAGACATTCCATCAGTGGGAGATGTGAGGTAAGGTTTGGTATTTATATTTGCAAAGGTGGTTAAAGGAGAGAAGTGTTGGAGGGTCAAGGATGATGCAGATTTAGATCGATGGTCCTAAAATATTCCTCTCGATGAAAATGCGTGAAGGGAGAAACTTTTCCGAATCACGGAATATGTTAAAGGAAAAAAGGTTTAGACGACCGAGATAAAGGCGGAAATAGATCTATAGTCGTAGTCAATTCCATGATCTAAACTAGCACAAGTGATGTCAAGATCTCAATTCATAAAAATTTGTAGGGATCGTGAGGATCTAAGATCAAGAATAAGGGGTCGGGAGGATCAACAGATGAGGAGCGTTCAACAATTAGAAGTTGCACAGGCGATCAAATAAGAAATGATCAGCGGAGTGCTAAGGTTCTCATGATTGGACAGTCCTAATGAAAACTGATCATGGATCAATGACTCAGGTCGATCTCCCCTAATCAAGCTGTACACGCTGTTGATCCTGATTTTGTTATCATTTTTGGTGATTAAATAACACATTTAAACACATATTTTATTATCTTTAGCATATGTTATGTTATGCAGATCATTATTTTACCACAAGGTAAGAACAAATTGGATTTTATTTTTGCTTTGGTTATTAATATCATTTTCATGATTTTATTAACTCAAATACATATTATTCAAAGCATTTTTATGTATTATCTGATATGTATATTCGTTTGCATATTTTATGGTACGTTTGGGAAAATTAACAGCAAAATGCGTTCAGCCTTCCTTTCGCATAACGCATTTAGCTCACAATCCAACTTGGTGTTTAGCTCGTCATCTAGCCATTACGTGAGATTCCCTGATCATTTTCCATGTGTGCCATAGATTGATACACTACACATCTAGTTTACAGTTCGGTGTTCCGTTTAGCTTGTCGTTCAGCTCGCTTATCATCTTGCGCACTATCCATAATTGTTTTTGAGCATTTAAACATAAAACAATTGTAAATCTCCTTAACTAGCCATCACGCCAACCTCTGTGTTGGACTGATCCATTTAATCCATATTATGGAAGGTTCACCACCTAGCTGCTCATCATCCACGTGTTCAAAGAGGTGGAAAATTGTTTTTACTCACGGTCTCCTTTGATTTAATGTTAAATTATCACAAGTCTGAGTTTTTGAGGGACATAACGACCTGTGTTCCAAAAGATATACTGTGGCAATGTCCCTGCTCTCCACAACCTGCATGCTCGCACTGATAAGGGACCTGCATTCCAGAACCTACTGTTGTGTACAAACCTATGGTCAACACCAATCCATTCTTGTTGTTTAGGATTAGGCACCCTTGTAACCTAGGGTCTGGGGTTACCAGCTTACTACTAACCTTGCAGACAATTAGATTTAACAGGGAACATAAAGGAAATAGGAAGAAAGTATTGACTTACCCAATTACCGACGGTTGATCCAAGCTTAGTACTCTTATGTTCCTCTTCTCTCCAAATCTTCCAGGGATGCACCTCCTTCACTTGTAAAGAGAAAATTCTCCAAGTACTATATTATCGATGTATATATAAGAGGTTAGATAAACAACATATCCAGTACATAATCAAGAATATTCATTAACCACGATACATGAAAGAGAATCAACACAATGTTGGAAAAAGAATTCTTTTTCCTAACAATCAGTGAATGAGATAAGAGTACAACACAGATTCTAAGACAAGGACTCCTCTGCAACCAAAGGAATCTAAGTTCTACTACTCCAAGACTTTTGAAGATATACCACTAGCATAAATTTTCTCTCCAATCTTGATTGATTAATTCCCTACCCAATGCCTCTATTTATACTCTGGGAAATATGGTAATAGTTGCGTACGCATGTGAGTTGAGATGGAGATATTCACGTAAGAAACTCAACACTTAGAAAAATAATATGGAAAGATGGTTCAAGCGTAAAAGCATCCCAAGTCATGCCCATCTATAGTGTTTTGGAAAACTTCAATCCTAAGATGTCCTTTCATGTACCAACATAAGGAATGTCTGCACTCGGACAAAGAAGTGCCATTTCGGTTGATAATAGATGCCCCCTAATGTGTGAGGTCAGAGGGAAACGATGGCTGAAATACATTATGATAATTATCTTAGAGAACTCAGAAGTCCAATGGAGCAGACGTAATACATGAAACAAATACATAATAATGTCATATACAAAGTCATATCTGAGGATGCTATGTTCAATATACTAGAACACTGGCTCCTTTCCGGTGTCTTTATGAAATTGGATTTCCTAAAACATAGGCCACTATGTTTGAGTTTAAATTTTTGGGAAGTTAAATTGTCCGTAACCCAAAACACTAGCCTAGACTAGTGTGTGTCATCCCTAGAATGAAACTGATACTAATATATTTTAGATATTAAACGTTCTTTTTAAAGGGATTCCATTTACTCAAAGGGTGGTGGAGGTGAAACAAGTGGTTTTTTGACTCAATGCAAAAACCAGGTTACTAAACAAAAGAGTATTAATTCTTGCACATGATCTAGGAACTAAGATTCAATCTCATCAAAGAATTATTAACAATTACTCATGAATTGGAAATTTTCAGGATCCAAATAAGTTTCCTCTCTGTATATTATATAAACAATAAAGGATTACAATTCCATGCATGAGCCATGGCTTAACTCAATGAAGAATTCGAATAACTAAGGGACAATTCGAATTCCCATGCATGAATCTAGCTTAACTGACTCTTTGCCATGCAATACCACTCAATTAACCACTTGACAAAAAACCTTAATTGACTCACCAATCCTTAACTGAAGTTGGAGTGCAATAAATGACTTAATCTCAGCTGAAGGAGATCAAACACATGTCATAGCAACCAACCATCAAGTGCTAGTACTGCATGACTCCAATAAACCTTGATGAGGTTAACTGAAGCTGAACTGACCATCAGAAGTTGGTGAAGGCACCTAGTTCATTCCAGTTCATTAAATAATAATAAAATAATCAATAAATAATGATTAATTAATATATTTAATGCATGGAGGCGCCTTAACTAACTGTAACTGATTGGTTGAACTGAAAGTAACCCCCAATTAGCAATTAGGTGCATGAATGTCAACCAGATCACCCCTGGAGTGCTCCAGTTAGCCTCCTTGACTGTAGGAAAGGCTAAGTTAGCCTCCTTGACTGTAGGTAGGCGTTGGAGTGACTGGGATGATGGTAATTAATGCTCCTTGATGTCAATTAAACTTAGGATAGTGGTTTAACTAGGCCAATTTGACTGAAGAGTGTGTATGATGGTAAATGTCTCCAACAAAGAGAAATTGAAATGAAAAAGAAAAAACCTACTTCTCTTCTCTTTTTATGAGCTGAAAATTGAAAGCTGTAAAAGAAGACTTTTTTTTATATTTTCAAGGACAATGACATGTAATGCGTTTATGACTAAACCCTAATCTACATGCATATAAATAATTATATGTTCTTTTTAGTTTTTCTTTTATGAATTCAAAAGAAAAACATCCTACAAACTAATGCATGCAAAGTAATGTAAGCAAAGTAAATAGACTTTTTCTCTATATCCCACTAACAATCCCTAGGTTTCCCTAAATCCGCATATAAGCTCACTAGGAAGGGAGACTTCCAAAGGTAAACAAGCCAACCACTTTGGCATGGAGAGACTAGAAAATAATACTTAAACAAACAAGGGTCAAGAAGCTCCAAGTTTCAGTCTAGACTTGCAAACAGAGGATGCTCATCACCTTTCCCAACAAGGTCAAGAAAAAGAGGGAGGTGGGTGGAAAGCAACAAAACCATCCTACAGACTTGAAAAGGAATTACAAATTCAATAAATAGCAACCTAAAGTGGAGACACTACTTCCCAGGTGTCATGCATAGCCATAGGATCCATAAAAACCCTTTAGACTACCCTAAAACACTCAAAAAGACCCAAAAATGATGAAAAATCATTTACAGGGGTAATTTGCGAGTTTCCTTAGGGAAGGTATCAAGTTTCAACTCATAACTCATATGTTTCCTTAAGGAAGGTCATGAGTGCACTTATAACTCGCAACTGTGTAATGTAAAAGGTGCAAATGGGTGGCCGAAAGCTCAAATAAGGTAAAAAAAAACTAAATAGGAAGGGGAGGTGTCCTAATAGGCTTAAAGGTGACTCCTAAGTTGGAAAAAGAACTTGAAACCTTAAATATACTGCAAAAAAAAGGTAAGGAGTTCCCAAAACATACAAGGCTCCCCAACGGATTCACCAGTTCTGTTGTGGAGGAAAGTGTTCTAATGACTCAAACAGTATACATACCTTTGTGAATTTTTCCATTGTGAGGTCTCTTTAGTGTTGTCTTAGTGAGAAATGACCCTATGCTCTTTCATGGGGCACCATAATAATGGATATGGGAACCTTAGGCTAATGCACTAATTTCCATGTCACCTTATTGATTTGATGTTTAAATCTGCTTAGGATACAATCATCTATAATTATCAATTTCCAGAGGGTTTATGGTTTAATAGGTCCCATTTCCTGCAATTTATTTGTAGTCTATAATGGCTTGATTTTTATGCATCCTTGTATATAGAGTCTTGAGGATCCTAGAGCAATGTATGGTAATCTTCAATTACAACTAAAGGAAAATGATATTATTCTTGAGCCATTAAAATAGAATTAAATTCAATTTGTATTTGAAATTCAGTAGCCTCTTTCCATTCAATCAACCTAGATATGAAAGAGGAAAATGATCTTAGTTGAACATACCCCATGTATGGATTGGGATTCCTTTTAAAAGAGTTGTGTAGCAAAACACATAAGAGGTACAAATGACATAATAAGTTCTATTTATGGGTTGTACTATCAACATATGCATCAAGGAAATTTTTCGGGGTGGTGATAATGTATACCTTTACGTCAATCAATTTTTTAAGCCATAATATATCCCATCAATCATGTAGCTGAATGGAACGAATCTAAGATAGCACTTCACAAGATGAAGCTTCCAACCCAATAGAGCTTGCATTCTGTAACTTTACTTCCATGTTGGTTAGTTTGTCCTTATATGTTTGAATTTTATTTTCCCATCTTCTTTCATGTTGTAGGTACACCAAAAAACACCTTTCTTTCAACCTATTGATGACCCATTGATGGATTTCTCAATAGATTATCTCAAAATAAAATAACTCATCATTATTCTTCCATTGTTGGTAAATCACATTTAAGGTTCATAAAAGCATATGTATTGAATGATACATCATCAAGAATATCATTGATGAATCGTTCCATCTACCCTATGTCTTCTTCTACCTGAGTTCCTATAGATGCTTTACCCTTCTTCTCAGTTTTCGTGGAAACCTATAAGGGCTCAATAGAGTTTGAAGGTGCCTTCTTTATTTAATAAAATTTACATTTTAATTTCCTGTTGGAAGATTTCAATATTCTATTTTTGTTTGATAGCTCTAGGAGTATCTCTCTTAAGTGATAAAAAAAAATTGGTAGAAATCATTTTACCTTTCCTGCTGCGATTTTTATGAGGTTTGACAACCGATAGTGAGACTGATGAAGAGGGTGGTTGATTATGGAGTGGGAGAAAATTCTGGTCAGGTAAAAGGAGATGAACTATGGCAGGGAGAGAAAGTTATAGTGTGACCGGAAGAGGGGACGATAAGTTGGTGCCGCAACTTGTCTAAGAGTCTTGCGAGAAGGAGGAGGAGTATCGAATTATTTATGAATATGCAGAAGAGGAACCATCTCAGTACCAAGCCCAACGCTATGACATACCTACAAATCTATGTACATATTTGGTATCAGAGGTAAGACCTGAAAGTGTTTGGAAATGCTTTCTATCAAATAAAAATAATAGTAATAGTAAATATAGTGTTCAAAACATTCCTACTGGTGCCCCATCTAATTTGGGTTCGTTAGTACCCCAAATGCTAAATGGATGGGGATCAAATTTTCCAAAGGAATATGAAAGGGATGAATTGTTGGGAACCATGCAGAGTGCAAGATGAAAAGGTGAAGGAAATGAGAGATGTTCAAGTCCTCGAATTAGTCCATTCATATATGATAGGACCTCTTCCTAGACCCTCCTATGGAAAATCAAGGTATGTCCTAGTGTTCATTGATGATTTTTCAAGCTATTGTTGGGTATTCTTCCTCAAGTTGAAATCTGAAGTGTTCCAAACCTTCAAATTTTTCAAAGCTTCGGTTGAGAAATTCAATGGGAAGAAGATAAAGGGATTAAGGAGTTATAATTGGAAGGAATATGTCAATATGGACCTGCAATATCTATGTGAATAATATGGAATTCAGATTCAACATTCACTACCATACACACCTCAACAGAATGGTGTGGTAGAGTGCAAGAATAGAGCATTGAAGGAGATGGCCACTTACATGCTGGAGGGTATGTATTTGTCTCCTAAGCTATGGGATGAAGTCATAAATTCTGCTGCATATGTTCAGAATATATTTCCACACAAATCCTTGGAATATATGACTCCATTCAAGGCTTGGAGAGGACACAATCCTGATGTGTCTCACTTCCGGATGTTTGGCTCAAGAGCATGGTATAGATTACCCATTGAGAAGAGAAAATCCTTGCAGCCCCAAAGAAAGGAGTCCATAATTACTATATATTCTGAATATGCAAAGGGATACAATCTCTTTGATCCATCATATCAAAATACTTTCATTGATAGGAGTGTTCATTTCCAAGAAGATCCTATGCAAGAGGCTGATCCAGAAGAAGGGGAATGCTCACATATTCCACGCAATGGTGATGTAAGTGATGTTTCCATTTCTGAATTTTCTGATTATGATATGGAAGATGAATATAATCATGTGCATGCATACCATGAATTCCCACAGGGACAAAATGGGATGAAAAAAACATACAAGCAACTAGTGATCTTGCAGGAGATCCACTAAACACTAGGAAGACTAGATCTCATTTAACAATGCTTTTTCCACTTGTGATTCGAATATTCATGAGAGGTGTTTTGTCAATGTTGGATATGATATAAAATAGCATTAATAAGCATCACATGATCCAATATGGAAATCATCCATGGAAAAAGAGTTCAAGTCTTTGCAAGACATTGAAACTTGAGAGTTGGTTCCTTTACCTTCCAAGAGGAAACTAGGGCAATGTAAGTGGGTGTATATGACCAAAATGTTTTTTATGGTTCTAAAGTGAAGTATAAATCCATATTGGTTTCCAAGGGCTTCTCTCAAGTCCATGGACTGTACTATACAGATACATTTGCAGCGGTGGAAAAGATGGACTTAATCGAGCTAGTTTTGGCCATTGTTCCATCCAATCAATGGGAAGTTCACCACTTAGATGTGAAGAGTTAATTTCTTCATGGTGACCTTCCTGAGGAGATTTATGTCCAGTGTTGTGAAGTTTTCATACATGATCCTTCACTTGTTTGCAGGTTGAAGAATTTTATGTATGGCCTCAACCAAGCTCATAGAGCTTGGTATGCCAAGATGGATAGTTTTCATCTCTCTCAAGGTTTTGAAAGATGCAAATATGATCCTAATGTGTATTTGCAGAATTTTGATTCCTCCATTACGATAATTGTATTGTATGTTGATGATATTTTGGTCCATAGAAGCTACATTGTTGATATAAGTTCAGTTAAGTCTCCATTGCATAGTGTGTTTTCAATGACTGACCTAGGATTGTTGAAAATTTCTTTTGGCTTAGAGATTTAGCACTCTGATACATGTATGAAGTTCATCCAATAAAAGTATGCTTCATGCCTATGACAGAAGTTCAATATTTCTGAATGTAAAGTTTCTAAGTTTCCCTTCCTTTCAGGAGTAAAACTAGGTGATTTTGGTTCATCTCCATTGGTGGACAGCTCATTCTATACTAATTGGGATCTTGTTGTATCTCACACACTTTAGACCTGATTTGGATTATGTAGTAGGTGTTGTTGAAATATATATGCAAGATATACATGATATCCATTGGAAGGCTTCCAAAGGATCCCCCATTTGGAGATAACATTGATAGAAATTCCACTTTAGGTTATGTATTCATGCTTGCACATGGTACTATGTTTTTTAAATCAAGAAACACCACATTATTTCGAGTACAGAGAAGCACTGAATGTAACTACACAATTTGTGTGGTTGCAAGGAATTCTTGGAGAAATTTGATTCACATTTGATTCACCCACTTTCATTTGGTGTGATAGCCAAAGTGAAATAAAAATATATCCATACCCAGTACAGAGATAGAGGACCAACCAAACTGAGATACGC
>LPNX010483641.1:139282-186930 GCA_001517045.1 Pseudotsuga menziesii
TTACGGGGTCACAGGTATAGACAAAGGGGAGTGTTAAGATATTGGGGGTAAGTGGAGCAAGAGAGGAATAGAGTGAGAGAATGGGTTAGTAAGGGTTAGGTAGAGCAAGGGAGAAAGAGAGAGAGGAGGGACATTAGTGGTATAGGGAGGCATAAGGATCTGTATGTGTGTTCTTTCCTAAATGTAAAATGCATCGTTGTGTTTCATGTTTAGATGCACATGTGTGGAAAAAAGCATAACACACTCATCACAAAATTTTCCTTTAGATAAGAGAAAAAAATTGTTATATTTAAAAAATGTCAATAGAAGTGTGTTAAACATATGATACTTCCCATTGCATATGTACATTCAATTCACTATAAACATAAATGGTGAGCTAGATACCACCAAAATCATTGGTGTGTATGTACATTTAACACACCCTAGTTGACCCAAAAAGCTTAGTCCAAGAATAATGTACTAACAAAAAGAAAAATCCATAAATGGTGTGATAGATACAAACAAACACACTAGTGCATTATGTGTATTACAACATAGAATTGAGTAAAAGTAAAAAGATGTTGCATAAACAATTTTTAAAATTTTCAACTCCTATGGTGCATTTTTTTTATGAAATTGTCATTGATGCCAACATGGAATTGTGGTGGCACCACAGGTTGTCATTGATGCCACCGAGTCCCACATGCAGTTCCTTGGATCCTTTACAAAGTGGGTTTGTACCTTGAAGCACCTTGTACCCAATTGACAAGGTCCCTATACCCACAAGCCTAGATATTGAAGCCACCATCTTGCTAAAGATGTTGAAGACCCTGCTAAAGATGCTGAATGCAGAAGAGATGGTACTGACACCTTGATGAATGTTAGAAAAGAATTAATCACCCATTCTATTACCATTTATGCTTTGATGGTGTCATGGTAGCCTAGAAGAAGACCCAGCTACCCCACAAGTGATGTCATGATGGATCTCGACCCTTGAGGGTCTCCTAGCATGGTTAAGATGGTTTAGAAGGCTATGAATCCCCTTGCTTGATGAATGTTGATGTAATTGTAACTTCAGAATGTATTCACTTGTATTTCTTATGTATTGTAACCCAATGTTTATTCTGGGATGTGTCTATAATGTACTTGAGTCTTATCATGCCCCGATGTTCCTATCGAGAGGTTCTATAATGTAAACAAGTCATGTCAAGTCATTGTGGGTAACCCTCCTATTGGTCAAGCGTTAAAGTCCCCACATTTCCATGGCACTAGGGTTATTAGATTCTCCTAGAGAATTCGACCCTAGTAGGGTTTTTTTCAAGTCGAGAATTAGTATAAATAGAGAGCTAGCCTCTCTATCTAACACACACTCACTCACACTCAGTTGTAGCGCATAGGTGAGGAAGAAGAAGAAACTGGGACTAGGAAGAAAGAGGTTACTGCTGTCAGGAGATCATCTTACTGTTTTGGGGTTTTACTTTTGGTGTTGATTCTATCTCTGAGGAAGTTTTGGGGTTTTCTCCATTTATGGTTTGCCCAAGGAAAAACATTGTGTTCATTATATCTTGTGTTTGATTGTTGTGCTTGTTATTCTCTGAGTTAAAGATCCTAATATAATGTTATCTTAATGTTAAAAATATAACATGGTATCAGAGCTAACTTGAGAAGAAGACACTATGAAGATGTGGGAACTAGGGCTTCCTACTTTGTGGTTCTCTCTCCACATATTTTTAGCAAAAGAAGGTTGGAATAACTCTCCTCGCTAGGGTGTAACTTTCTATCAAAGCAGAATCCAGTTTTGAGGTTTTTCAATTTTGGATGCGACACTGCTGCCGAAAATTAGGGCTTTCCACAGAAGTGGAATTTTTTAGTGAGTCGAGGCCTAGATTGATCTCCTCGTCAAAATCGAAGTTTAGAGATCAAGATCAAAGCATTTGGTTGGACAAAACTCCGAAAAAGAAAAACCCTAATCTGCTCCTGAACCAGCACTGTAGAATTTCAGCTCCAAATCCAGATATGACATCTTGACCTGGTAAGATCTAAATATTTTTTATTTCCATTTGAGGTTCTCAGTTAAGATGTCTCATCATACCAATCTTGATGAAAAGCTTGAGGGAGCTGATAACTTCCGAGTCTGGAAGTATAGGATCTCCCTAGTCCTGGAAGAAAATGAGTTGGACTCCTATATCAGTGAGGAGGTTCCAGTTTCAGAGGGAGATGAGGCTAAGGCCTTACATAAAAAGAAGTTGGTTATGGAAAATAGGATTATTGTTGATTCAATCAAGGATCACCTCATACCATAGGTGTCCTCCCTAAAGACACCTAAAGCTATGTTTGACGCCCTAACCAAATTGTTTGAAGGGAAGAACATAATCTGGAAGATGACTCTTAGAAACCAACAGAAGAATGTAAAGATCCAGAATGCAGATACCATTCAGTCTTAATTTACAAGAGTATCTCAGATCAAGGAACAGCTGGAAGCAGTAGATGAAGAAGTATAGAATGAAGAAACTGTAATGACCACCTTGAATGGTCTCCCTAGATCATGGGACTCTTTCATTCAAGAAATATGTGCCAGAAAGAAGTTAGTCAAGTTCAGCAAACTATGGGAAAAATGCTCTCAAGAAGACCAGAAGAAGTTCTCATGGTACACTCACTGTACACTCTAAGAAAACCAGAAGAAGTTATCATCACCCCAGAGGCAATTCCTTTCATAAAGATAATACTAGAAAATATTTGTCTAGAATCAGATGTTATCCATGTGACGAGAAAGGACACTATTCTAGAGAATGTCCTAGAAACAAAAATGTTTCTCACAAGAAGAAGGGAAACAAGAGAAGACATCATGCTCATGTTGAAGAGGATGATGAACCTTCAACAAAGAGAACCAGATATGAAAGTGAAGATTCTTCAAGTGATGAAGAATATGTTTTGATTTCTTCTCTCACAAGAAACATTACTCATGGAAGCAATGATTGGCTCATAGATAGTGGGGCTTCCAAACATGTGACAGGATTCAAGGAATCCTTTGCGAAACTATTAGAACATGAATCACCTCACAAGGTGAAGCTCGGACATGACTACGAGTATCAAATAAAAGGTAGTGGGGAATCCTCCTATAAGCTAGACTCTAGAAATTCAATGACAATGAAGGAAGTACTTTTTTTACCAGGACTAAAGAATAACCTCCTCTCCATATTTGCATTAGATGCAAAATGAATGAGGGCTGCATTTATAGATGGTTAAGTCATCATGTGGCCAAACGGAAAGACTACTAATGATGCAGCTATGATTGGGGAACAAGAGGGAGGTCTATACAAATTGAAGGGCCATCCAGAACAAACCTTGGTCTATGACCGAGTAGAGCCAAATGAACTTTGGCATAGAAGGCTTGCACATGTGCATTACAGAGCACTGCCACTTGCAAGCAAAGTTGTTGAAGGTCTTCTAGAAATTCAAGCAAAACATGATGGGGTATGCAAAGGATGTGCGAAAGAAAAGAACACAAAGAAGACATTTCCAAGTAGCGAGAGCAAAGCAAAAGGAATCTTGGAAATCATCCACTCCGATGTATGTGGTCCAATGTCATCAAGTTCACTAAGCAGGTATGTATATTATGTTTCTTTTATTGATGACTTTTCTAGGAAGACATGGATTTACTTCATGAAGAACAAAGATGAAGTATTCTGGAAGTTCAAGGAATTCAATGCCTTGATTGAGAATCACACAGAAAGGAAGATCAAGACCTTTCGATCAGATAATGGCGGAGAATTCACATCAAATGAATTCAAAGAGTTATGCAAAGACTCAGGGATTAAGAGGGAGTTGCCCACTCCATATAATCCACAATAGAATTGAATTGTAGAAAGGAAGAATAGAACTATCATGGAAGCTGCAAGAGCAATGCTTCATGATCAAGATCTTCCTATGCATCTATGGGAAGAAGCTGCCAGAACAATGGTGTATGTACAGAACCATACTCCAGACAGAGTACTCAAGAACAAGACACCTGAAGAAGTATTTTTTGGAAACCAGAAGTTAGCCATCTCAGAATATTCGGGTGTCTAGTGTACATACACATTCCAAAAGAGACAGGACAAAATTGGATCCTTCAGGAAAGAAGGGTATATTTATGGGATACTCTGAAAGCTCGAAGGATTACAGAATATACTTCCCAGGATTCAAGAAGATCGACATGAGCAGGGATGTGCCATTTGATGAAGACTCAGCTTACAACAAATCTAGAAAGAGACCTACTGAAGAACCTAAAGAAATAGAAGCACACATAATTCATGATACAACCATGAATGAAGAAACTCAAGAAGAAGATCGAGAATTTGAAGAACCTCAAGAACCTGTAGATCCACCTCAAAAGAATAATCCTCACAATATGAAACCTACTTGGGTACGAGAAGCTATCCAAGGTGTAGAATGATATGGGGCTCCATAAGAGAATCACAGAGAAAGAAAGACAACCAGATCCTGCTCTAGATATGTAGCTTTATTATGTGATTTCATCGATAAAAAACCTTCCAATTATGGCTCATGAAGAATGGAAGGATGCTATGATCAAAGAGTATCAATCGTTCATGAAGAGTGATGTTTGGGATGTTGTCCCAAGACCAAAAGGGAAGTCTCTCGTAACTTCCAAATGGATCTATAAGATCAAGCATGCTACAGATGGTAAAATTGAAAAATATAAAGAAAGATTTGTTGCTCGTGGTTTCTCCCAGAATGAAGGAATAGATTATGAAGAAAATTTTGCACCTATAGCTAGATACACTACCATCAAATCAGTACTTGGTCTGGCTGTAGTGATGAAATGGAAGATACACCAAATGGATGTCAATATTGCTTTCTTGAATGGTGTAGTAGAAGAAGAAGTGTATGTGAAGCAGCCACTCGGTTTTGAGACACATGACAGGGAGTCTCATGTATGTAGATTGAAGAAAACCCTGTACGGTTTGAAACAGGCACCCAGGAAATGGTATGGTAGAATTGACATCTTTCTATCTAGTTTGGGATTTACCAAGAGTAAATAAGATTCCAACCTTTACTACAAGGTTGAGGATGGCAACCCAATGATGCTCCTACTGTATGTAGACAACCAGTTTGTAACAGGTATGGATGGGTGGATTGCTGATACGAAGAGGAAGCTTGCTGCCAAGTTTGAAATGAAGGACTTGGGTATGATGCATTATTTTCTAGGCATGGAGGTGTGGAAAAATGCGGATGGAATCTCCCTTGGACAAGGGAAGTATGTAGTAGAGATATTGAAGAGGTTTGGGATGATGGACTGCAAGGCCATGACCACACCTATGGCATTGAACCTGAAGCTATTGAGTGATTCTTCATAAGAATCAGTTGATGCTATGATGTATCGTCAGATGATTGGGTCCTTGATGTATCTGACGAACACAAGACTAGATATTTGCTTTGCTGTGTACACCTTGAGCCAGTTCCTGACAAATTCGAGACATGTTCACTTGATTGCAGCAAAGAATATTATGAGGTACTTGAGGGGTACAGTTGATTATGGGCTCAAGTATGAGGTGAATCAAAAGATTAACCTAGAGGGTTATGTTGAATCAGATTGCGCAGGTAGTGCCATCGATAGGAAGAGCACTTGAGGGTGTTGCTTCAGTATGGGATCAGGCGTGATCTATTGGTTTAGCAGGAAGCAATTCTATGTGGCACTAAGTATAGTTGAAGCAGAGTATGTCGTAGCTTGTTCAGCTAGTTGTGAGGCAGTATGGCTAAGGAAGTTACTGTCTGATTTATTTGCTCCCCAGTTGGATGCTACTTGTATATATTGTGACAACCAAAGTTGTGTGAATTTGTTGGAGAACCCAGTGTTCCATGACAAGTCAAAGAATACCGAGATCAAGTATCACTATATTAAGGATATGGTGCAAAGGGGAGCAGTGAAGCTCCAGTATATTGCGATGGATGAACAGATAGCTAATGTGTTGAGGAAGCCATTGGCTAGAGTGAAGTTTGAGTACTTCAGGGAGAAGCTTGGTGTTCTCCAGATCGAGGTTCCTTCCAAGGGGAAGTGATGAGTCCGTGATCCATTCTGACATGGTGAGAGGATTGGTTCCTTCCATGGTCAGATGTAAGGGCCAAGCTATTCTGTCATGGTGAGAGGATTGGTTCCTTCCATGTCAGATATGAGTGTTGAGCCATTATCATATGACTATAGGATTGGTTCCTACATGATCATATATAAGGGCTATTGCCATTCTTGGAATGGAGGTGCCTGCTCAGTTACAAGGAATACTTGGTCTATGACTGAGGGCCATTCTGATATGACTATGAGATGTGTTCTCACATGATTAGATGTGAGCACATGGCCATTCTGATGTGACCGAGGGATGTGTTTGCACTTGATCAGATATAAGGGTTGTTGCCATTCTGTCATGGAGAGAGGATTGGTTCCTTCCATGTCAGATGTGAGTGCTGGCCATTCGGACTTGGGGTCAGATATAAGGGCTACTACCATTCTTTGAACGGAGGCACCTGGTCAGTTACCAGGAATCCTCAGTTTGGGACTGAGAGCCATTCTGATGTGATTGAGGGATTGGTTCCCACATGATCAGATGTAAGTGCAGAGCCTTTCCGTAGATGATAGTAGGTGTGTCCTATCATGCTGGTGGATGTGAGTGCTAGCCTTTCCAAAGATGATAGTAGGTGTGTCCTATCATGCTAATGGATGTGAGTGCTGCACCTTTTCATAGATGGTAGTAGGTGTGTCCTACCATGCTGCTGATTATAAGTGCTATGCCTTTCGACAGATGGTAGTAGGTGTGTCCTACCATGCTGGTGGATGTGAGTGATGTGCCTTCCCACAGATGATAGTAGTTGTGTTCTATCATGCTAGTGGTTGTAAGTGCTGATCCTTTTCATAAATGATAGCAGTTGTGTCCTATCATGCTGGTGAATGTGAGTGTTGTGCCTTTCTAACATGAATGGATTGGTTCCTATCACGGTAAGATGTGGCTGTTGGACGTGCCTTTCTGACATCGCATTGGATGTGTTCCTCTCATGGTCATATGTAAGAGCTAGGCAAGCCATTATGACTTAGGGTCAGATATAAGCGCTGAAGAAGACCTACATGGAGGCTAGGCCTACAACCAACATGAAAAAGGGCTGGCTCTGTAGAAATTCCTATGACGAGAAGAATCTTGAGATAGCAATCATGATGATACAGTGATGATGATCTAGCAGTGATGATCCAGATCGAGTGATGATCCAAATCTAGTGATGATGATCCAGATCCAGTGATGATGTCCAGTGATGATCCAGATCGAGTAATGATCCAGATCCAGTGATGACGATCCAGATTGAGTGATGATCCAGATTCGATGATGAAGATGACTTGAAGATGATGAGGACATGATGATGATCTAGAAGATATGGAGAAGAATACTCATGTTGATAAATTGTGTCGAGAGAATACCTTCCCAATTAAGAGGGAGTGTTGATGTAATTGTAACTTCGGAATACATTCACTTGTATTTCTTATGTATTGTAACCCAATGTTTATTCAGGGATGTGCCTGTAATGTACTTGAGTCATGTCATGCCCCGATGTTCCTATCAGGAGGTTCTATAATGTAAACAAGTCATGTCAAGTCATTGTGGGTAACCCTCCTATTGGTCAAGGGTTAAAGTCCCCGTAGTTCCAGGGCACTAGGGTTATTAGACTTTCCTAGAGAAGTCGTCCCTAGTAGGGATTTGTCAAGTTGGGAATTAGTATAAATAGAGAGCTAGCCTCTCTATTTAACACACACTCACTCACACTCAGTTGTAGCACATAGTTGAGGAAGAAGAAGACATTGGGGCTAGGAAGAAAGAGTTTACTGCTGTCGGGAGATCATCTTACTGTTTTGGGGTTTTACTTTTGGTGTTGATTCTATCTCTGAGGAAGTTGCAGGGTTTTCTCCATTTATGGTTTCCCCAAGGAAAAACACCGTGTTCATTTTCTCTTGTGTTTGATTACTGTGCTTGTTATTCTCTCAGTTAAAGATCCTAATATAATTCTAGCTTAATGTTAAAAATCTAACAATGAAAAGGACTTGAATAAGCACTTGGACCCACACTTAGTTGTTTAATGACCTTGCAACACTTGTTGGGGTCATGGAGCTCCTTTATGATGATGAAGAGACTGTATGGTCTTTGACATGCTATGGAACCCATATACATGTCCTTGGTATGATGAAGAAGCCCATAAAGACCTATAAACCCTTATGAAGACCTTGATTCCCTTGTAAAGGTCATGAATCCCATTGCTTGCACGATGGCATGATGAAGACACCCACACACATATGATGACACTTCAACACTTACTTATATGTGTTGATTTGGTTTTAAAAATATGGCAAACATGCTTGCTTGCACTTGATTACGGGGTAAAGGCGGTGAGTGTGGGACATGAAATCATTGATTCCTTAATGAGGTGGATGATACCCTTAAATGTGGTAATGAATTATGGACAAATGATAAGAAGACTCACTATGAGAATGGATGTCTTTGTGAAAAATAAAAATAAAAATTATAATATAATAAAAATACAAAATAAAAATAAACCTTACCTTCCTTACCATGAAGCTAGCCCCATTTCAAAATACAAATTCAAATAAAAAATCAAAATGATTTCTGAGAGGTCAGCTCATTTTTTTGGAAAACTAGTATAAGTACCCCATTGAAACTTCATTTTGAAAATTGAAATTCGAAAGAGCTCTGTTTTTTTTGGAGTTAGGAAGTCATACTGAGGAAATTCGCAAGTGTAGACAGAGGAAAAAAAACAGTTTGAATTTTGCAGATTTTTTTTTGGGCTTTTACCAATGTAAAAATGTTTTGGAACAACAACCATAAATTTTTTAAGGACTGAGTTTTTTGTGTTTTTCGGTGAAGATGCTACTGATGGTTTTAGTGTTCTTATGGTTGAAATAAAATCGAAATAGATGGAATAGTCCACCATACATAGGATCTAAAGAGGTTGAAGGCATCCTGAGGTTGAGAGCATCCCGAATTTACAAACGTCTAGAAATGTTACAAGAATTCCAGCAACAACAATGTGTTCAATATTTTGAAGTATGATCTCAAGCAAGTAAAGCATGGAGTGAAGGATAAAGCTCTGAGTTAGCAGATATATCTATACTCTCTGATATCGAGGACAGGAAGAGATCAAGCTCTGATCTCAGTGAAGGCAAGTGCATTAATCTATGATCTCAAATAATGACATGATCTCAAGCATGTCAAGTTTGGGAAAGAAATCCACAGAAGCATTGAAGGAATTTCCAATAGCTTTTGAAGCATTGAAAAAACTGCAAACGCAATAAAGAAGCTAAGTATTCTGATCTCTATTTTTGTAGCATTGTTTTTCACTTTAATATGGAACATGTGCATGAGTAAGCATGATTATGGAGGACTGATATGGGATAAGGATAATCCATCCACAAGCAGTTAAAACCTTTGATATAATACACTCATTGAATATCTTCACAGTAGATGACAGTTCTAAGTTTGTAAGGGAAGACACGGTACTGAGTTGGCTGTGTGCAAGCTAATACAGAGTTGAGCATGAATATGAACATCATTCATGTTTGAAGTGTTCAAAGTTGCATACATAAGTGAAGATGACTTCCCATGGTGAAGTACAAGGATGATGCAAGTTGATGGAGCGTAGATACAAGGGTTATATACACAGACCACAGTATTCATCTATAGCTTGGAGTCCACACACAGTCAAACCAATGACCTCTAGTATGTATAACAGCTTGAAATGTGACTTATATAGGTGATTGTGATACAGGTAATTTTCAGTTTCTCCTAGTCCACGACTACTACACATATAGAGTAAAGAAGTGATATAGAGGTGTACACTAAGATGATACTAAAGGGGTTGTCATCAAGTGGTAGATACAGTGGTAGATGCACAGTGAGTAATGAATCTTCATATTGATGATAATTCATTGTATACATTGTAATGATGCATACATTACAAATGATGTAAACCATATATATGATAATGATGATACTACTTAGGCATCCTTGACAACACATGCCTTATGATGATGAAGCATGCCATGAGGATCTGATGTTGAAAGTGTATTGTAATGCATACCCTAGGTTGATGTTGCAGATCTTGAGAGTTTGATGACATGTTTAGACAGTCCTTGATGATGGAAATTAATGATTAGTGAGAGTAGTAGTGTCTTGGATATACTTGAGCAGTGTTATAAGAACAGCAAAGATGCTAAGCATTATTGATGATCAACAACATATGATGAGCAAAAATGATAAGCATATCTTTATCATGAGCAGTTGGTTGATTGAGTTGCATTTGAATTTCCTAGAAACAAAAATGTCTATCACAAGAAGAAGGGAAACAGGAGAAGACATCATGCTCATGCTGAAGAGGATGATGAACCTTCAACAAAGAGAACCAGATATGAAAGTGAAGATTCTTCAAGTGAAGAAGAATATGTTTTGATTTCTGCTCTCCGAGGAAACATTTCTCATGGAAGCAATGATTGTCTCATAGATAGTGGGGCTTTCAAACATATGACAGGATTCAAGGAATCCTTTGCGAAACTATCAGAACATGAATCACCTCACAAGGTGAAGCTCGGACATGACTACAAGTATCCAATAAAAGGTAGTGGGGAATCCTCCTATAAGATAGACTCTGGAAAGTCTATGACAATGAAGGAAGTATTGCTTGTACCAGGACTAAAGAAGAACCTCCTCTCCATATTTGCATTAGATGCAAAATGAATGAGGGTTGCATTTATAGATGATCAAGTCATCATGTGGCCGAAAGGAAAGACTATTAATGATGCCGCTGTGATTGGGGAACAAGAAGGAGGTCTATACAAATTGAAGGGCCATCTAGAAAAAGCCTTGGTCCATGACCCAATAGAGCCAAATGAACTTTGGCATAGAAGGCTTGCACATGTGCAGTACAGAGCACTACCACTTGCAAGCAAAGTTGTTGAAGGTCTTCTAGAAATTCAAGCAAAACATGATGGGGTATGCAAAGGATGTGTGAAAGAAAAGAACACAAAGAAGATATTTCCAAGTAGCGAGAGCAAAGAAAAAGGAATATTGGAAATCATCCACTCCGATGTATGCGGTCCAATGTCATCAAGTTCACTAAGAAGGTATGTATACTATGTTTCTTTTATTGATGACTTTTCTAGGAAGACATGGATTTACTTCATGAAGAACAAAGATGAAGTATTCAGGAAGTTCAAGGAATTCAAAGCCTTGATCAACAATCACACAGAAAGGAAGATCAAGACCTTTCGATCAGATAATGGCAGAGAATTCACATCAAATGAATTCAAAGAGTTATGCAAAGACTCAGCGATTAAGAGGGAGTTGTCCACTCCATATAATCCACAATAGAATTGAATTGCAGAAAGGAAGAATATAACTATCATGGAAGTTGCAAGAGCAATGCTTCATGATCAAGATCTTCCTATGCATCTATGGGCAGAAGCTGCCAGAACAATGGTGTATGTACAGAACCATACTCCACACAGAGTACTCGCGAACAAGACACCTGAAGAAGTATTTTCCAGATACCAGAAGTTAGCCATCTTAGAATATTTGGCTGTCCAGTGTACATACACATTCCAAAAGAGAGAGGACAAAATTGGATCCTTCAGGAAAGAAGGGTATATTTATGGGATACTCTGAAAGCTCGAAGGATTACAGAATATACTTCCCAGGATTCAACAATATCGACATGAGCAGGGATGTGCCATTTGATGAAGAATCAGCTTACAACAAATCCAGAAAGAGACCTACTAAAGAACCTAAAGAAATAGAAGCACAAATAATTCACGATACAACCATGAATGAAGAAACTCAAGAAGAAGATCAAGAATTTGAAGAACCTCAAGAACCTGTAGATCCACCTCAAAAGAAGAATCCTCACAAGAGGAAACCTGCTTGGGTACGAGAAGCTATCCAAGGTGCAGAATGATATGGGGCTCAATAAGAGAATCAAAGAGAAAGAAAGAGGACCAGATCCTGCTCTAGATATGTATCTTTATTATGTGATTTCATAGATAGCGAACCTTACAATTATGGATCATGAATAATGGAAGGATGCTATAATCAAAGAGTATCAATCGATCATGAAGAACAATGTTTTTGATGTTGTCCCAAGACCAGAAGGGAAGTCTGTCATAACTTCCAAATGGATCTATAAGATCAAGCATGCTGCAGATGGTAACATTGAAAAATATAAAGAAAGATTTGTTTCTCGTGGTTTCTCCCAGAATGAAGGAATAGATTATGAAGAAAATTTTGTACCTGTAGCCAAATACACTACCATCAAATCAGTACTTGGTCTGGCTGTAGTGATGAAATGGAAGATACACCAAATGGATGTCAAGATTTCTTTGTTGAATGGTGTAGTAGAAGAAGAAGTGTATGTGGAGCAGCCACTCAGTTTTGAGACACATGACATGGAGTCTCATGTATGTAGATTGAAGAAAACCCTGTACGGTTTGAAACAGGAACCCAGGAAATGGTATGGAAGAATTGACATCTTTCTATCTAGTTTGGGATTTACCAAGAGTAAAGAAGATTCCAACCTTTACTACAAGGTTGAAGATGGAAACCCAATGATGATCCTATTGTATGTAGATGACCAATTTGTAACAGATATGGATGGGTTGATTGCTGATACGAAGAGGAATCTTGCTGCCACGTTTGAAATGAAGGACTTGGGTATGATGCATTATTTTCTAGGCATGGAGGTGTGGAAAAATGCAGATGGAATCTCCCTTGGACAAGGGAAGTATGCATTAGAGATCTTGAAGAGGTTTGGGATGATGGACTACAAGGCCATGACCACACCTATGGCATCGAACCTAAAGCTATTGAGTGATTCTTCATAACAATTAGTTGATGCTATGATGTATCGTCAGATGATTGGGTCCTTGATGTATCTGACGAACACAAAACTAGATATTTGCTTTGCTGTGTACACCTTGAGCCAGTTCCTGACAAATTCAAGACATGTTCACTTGATTGCAGCAAAGCATATTCTGAGGTACCTGAGGGGTACAGTTGATTATGGGCTCAAGTATGAGGAGAATCAAAAGATTAACCTAGAGGGTTATGTTGATTCAGATTGCGCAGAGAGTGCCATCGATAGGAAGAGCACTTGAGGGTGTTTCTTTAGTATGGGATCAGGCGTGATCTATTGGTTTAACAGGAAGCAATTCTATGTGGCACTAAGTATAGCTGAAGCAGAGTATGTCGCAGCTTGTTCAGCTAGATGTGAGGCAGTAAGGATAAGGAAGTTACTGTCTGATTTATTTGCTCCCCAATTGGATGCTACTTGTATATATTGTGACAACCAAAGTTGTGTGAATTTGTTGGAGAACCCAGTGTTCCATGACAAGTCAAAGAATATCAAGATCAAGTATCACTATATTAAGGATATGGTGCAAAGGGGAGCAGTGAAGCTCCAGTATGTTGCGATGGATGAACAGATAGCTGATGTGTTGAGGAAGCGATTGGCTAGAGTGAAGTTTGAGTACTTCATGGAGAAGCTCGGTATTCTCCAGATCGAGATTCCTTCCAAGGGGAAGTGATGAGTCCATGATCCATTCTGACATGGTGAGAGGATTGGTTCCTTCCATGGTCAGATGTAAGGGCCAAGCTATTCTGTCATGGTGAGAGGATTGGTTCCTTCCATGTCGTGCTGAGCCATTATCATATGACTGTAGGATTGGTTCCTACATGATCAGATATAGGGGCTATTGCCATTCTTGGAATGGAGGTGCCTGCTCAGTTACCAGGAATACTTGGTCTAGGATTGAGGGCCATTCTGATATGACTGTGAGATGTGTTCTCACATGATCAGATGTGAGCACATGGCCATTCTGATGTGACTGAGGGATGTGTTCGCACTTGATCAAATATAAGGGTTGTTGCCATTCTGTCATGGAGAGAGGATTGGTTCCTTCCATGTCAAATGTGAGTGATGGCCATTCAGACTTAGGGTCAGATATAAGGGCTACTACCATTCTTTGAACGAAGGCACCTGGTCAGTTACCAAGAATCCTCAGTTTGGGACTGAGATCCATTCTGATGTGATTGAGGGATTGGTTCCCACATGATCAGATGTAAGTGCAGAGCCTTTCCACAGATGATAGTAGGTGTGTCCTATCATGCTGGTGGATGTGAGTGCTGGCCTTTCCATAGATGATAGTAGGTGTGTCCTATCATGCTAATGGATGTGAGTGCTGCGCCTTTTCACAGATGGTAGTAGGTGTGTCCTACCATGCTAGTGATTATAAGTGTTATGCCTTTCCACAGATGGTAGTAGGTGTGTCCTACCATGATGGTGGATGTGAGTGATGTGCCTTTCCACAGATGATAGTAGTTGTGTCCTATCATGCTAGTGGTTGTATGTGCTGATCCTTTTATTAGATGATAGCAGTTGTGTCCTGTCATGCTGGTGAATGTGAGTGTTGTGCCTTTCTAACATGACTGGATTGGTTCCTATCATGGTCAGATGTGGGTGTTGGACGTGACTTTCTGACATCGCGTTGGATGTGTTCCTCTCATGGTCAGATGTAAGAGCTGGGTGGGACATTATGACTTAGGGTCAGATATAAGCGCTGAAGAAGACATACATGGAGGCTAGGCCTACAACCAACATGAAAAATGGCCGGATCTGTAGAAATTCCTATGACGAGAAGAATCTTGAGATAGAAATCGTGATGATACAGTGATGATGATCTAGCAGTGATGATCCAAATCGAGTGATGATCCAGATCTAGTGATGATGATCCAGATCTAGTGATGATGTCCAGTGATGATCCAGATCAAGTGATGATGATCCAGATCTAGTGATGATGTCCAGTGATGATCCAGATCGAGTAATGATCTAGATCCAGTGATGATGATCTAGATTGAGTGATGATCCAGATTCGATGATGAAGATGACTTGAAGATGATGAGGACACGATGGTGATCCAAAAGATACAGAGAAGAATACTCGTGTTGATAAATTTTGTGGAGAGAATACCTTCCCAGTTAAGAGGGAGTGTTGATGTAATTGTAACTTCGGAATGTATTCACTTTTATTTCTTATGTATTGTAACCCAATTTTTATTCAGGGATGTGTCTGTAATGTACTTAAGTCATGTCATGCCCCGATGTTCCTATCAGGAGGTTCTATAATGTAAACAAGTCATGTCAAGTCATTGTGGGTAAACCTCCTATTGGTCAAGGGTTAAATTCCCCGCAGTTCCGGGGCACTGGGGTTATTAGACTTTCCTAGAGAAGTCGTCCCTAGTAGGGATTTGTCAAGTTGGGAATTAGTATAAATAGAGAGCTAGCATCTCTATTTAACACACACTCACTCACACTCAGTTGTAGCACATAGCTGAGGAATAAGAAGACATTAGGGCTAGGAAGAAAGAGGTTACTGCTGTCAGGAGATCATCTTACTATTTTGGGGTTTTACTTTTGGTGTTGATTCTATCTCTGAGGAAGTT
The DNA here is from genome assembly GCA_001517045.1 of Pseudotsuga menziesii. Lineage (NCBI taxonomy): Eukaryota > Viridiplantae > Streptophyta > Pinopsida > Pinales > Pinaceae > Pseudotsuga > Pseudotsuga menziesii. The sequence continues at coordinate 154,797 of LPNX010483641.1, forward strand.
GCAGGGTTTTCTCCATTTATGGTTTCCCCGAGGAAAAACACTGTGTTCATTGTCTCTTGTGTTTGATTGATGTGCTTGTTATTCTCTCAGTTAAAGATCCTAATATAATGCTAGATTAATGTTAAAAATCTAACAATGAAAAGGACTTGAATAAGCACTTGGACCCACACTTAGTTGTTTCATGACCTTGCAACCCTTGTTGGGGTCATGGAGCTCTTGTATGATGATGAAGAGACTGTATGGCCTTTGACATGCTATGGAACCCATATACATGTCCTTGGTATGATGAAGAAGCCCATAAAGACTTGGAAACCCTTATGAAGACCTTGATTCCCTTGAAAAGGTCATGAATCCCATTGCTTGCATGATGGCATGATGAATGCACGCACACACATGTGATGACACTTCGACACTTACTTATATGTGTTGATTTGGTTTTAAAAATATGGCAAACATGCTTGCTTGCACTTGATTATCGGGTAAAGGCGGTGAGTGTGGGACATGACATCATTGATTCCTTAATGAGGTGGATGATACCCTTAAATGTGGTAATGACTTATGGACAAATGATAAGAAGACTCACTATGAGAATGGATGTCTTTGTGAAAATTTAAAATCAAAATTATAATATAATAAAAATACAAAATAAAAATAAATCTTACCTTCCTTACCATGAAGCTGGCCCCATTTCAAAATACAAATTCAAATAAAAAATCAAAATGATTTCTGAGAGATCAGCTCATTTTTTTGGAAAACTAGTATAAGTACCCCATCGAAACTTCATTTTGAAAATTGAAATTCGAAAGAGCTCTGATTTTTTTTTTGTGGAGTTAGGCAGTCATACTGAGGAAATTCGCAAGTGTAGACAAAGGAAAAAAACAGTTTGAATTTTGTAGATTTTTTTGGGGGCTTTTACCAATGTAAAAATGTTTTGGAACAACAACCCTAAATTTTTTAAGGACTAAGTTTTTTGTGTTTTTCGGTGAAGATGCTACTGATGGTTTCGGTGGTCTTATGGCTGAAATAAAATCGAAACAGCTGGAATAGTCCACCATACACAGGCTCTGAAGAGGTTGAAGGCATCCTGAGGTTGAGAGCATCCCGAATTTACAAACATCTGGAAATGTTACAAGCATTCTAGAAACAACAATGTGTTGAATATTTTGAAGTATGATCTCAAGCAATTAAAGCATGGAATGAAGGATAAAGCTCTGAGTTAGCAGATATATCTATACTCTCTGATATCGAGGACAGGAAGAGATCAAGCTATGATCTCAGTGAAGGAAAGTGCATTAATTTATGATCTCAAATAATGACATGATCTCAAGCATGTCAAGTTTGGGAAAGAAATCCACAGAAGCATTGAAGGAATTTCCAATAGTTTTTGAAGCATTGAAAAAACTGCAAAGGCAATAAAGAAGCTAAGTATTATGATCTCTATTTTTGTAGCATTGTTTTTAACTTTAATATGGAACATGTGCATCAGTAAGCATGATTATGGAGGACTGATATGGGATAAGGCTAATCCATCCACAAGCAGTTAAAACCTTTGATATAATACACTCATTGAATATCTTCACAGTGGATGATAGTTTTGAGTTTGTAAGGGAAGACACGGTCTTGAGTTGACTGTTTGCAAGCTAATACATAGTTAAGCATGAAGATGAACATCATTCATGTTTGAAGTGTTCAAAGTTGCATACATAAGTGAAGATGAATTCCCATGGTGAAGTACAAGGATGATGCAAGTTGATGGAGCATAGATACAAGGGTTATATACACAGACCACAGTCTTCATCTATAGCTTGGAGTCTGCACACAGTCCAAAGACATACACAGTCAGACCAATGACCTCTAGTATGTATAACAGCTTGAAATGTGACTTATATAGGTGATTGTCATAAAGATAATTTTGAGTTTCTCCTAGTCCACAACTACTACACATATAGAGTAAAGAAGTGATATAGAGGTGTACACTAAGATGATACTAAAGGGATTGTCATCAAGTGGTAAATCTAGTGGTAGATGCACAGTGAGTAATGAATCTTCATATTGATGATAATTCATTGTATGCATTGTAATGATGCATACATTACAAATGATGTAAACCCTATATATGATAATGATGATACTACTTAGGCATCCTTGACAACACATGCCTTATGATGATGAAGCATGCCATGAGGATCTAATGTTGAAAGTGTATTGTAATGCATACCCTAGGTTGATGTTGCAGATCTTGAGAGCTTGATGACATGTTTAGACAGTCCTTGATGATGGAAAGGATTAGTGAGAGTAGTAGTGTCTCGGATATACTTGAGCAGTGTTATAAGACCAGTAAAGATGATAAGCATTATTGATGATCAACAACATATGATGAGCAAAAATGATAAGCATATCTTTATCATGAGAAGTTGGTTGATTGAGTTGCATTTGAATGGCTGAGAGAAGATGTATGTGCAGTAGATGCTTAGCATGAGCAGGTTGTTGACTTAGTTGAAACTGAATGGGCAGAGCAAATGTATGTGCACCTGAGCAAATATTTAGCATGAGCAGTTGGTTGATTGAATTGTAGTTGAATGGGAAGAGCAGATGTATGTGCACCTAAGGAGATCTTTAGCATGAGCAGTTGGTTCATTGAGGTACAGCTGAATGGGAAGAGCATATGTATGTGACATTGGAAAATTAGTTTTTGATTGCAAGCGAATTCTTGAACTTGAAGATTGGAATACGCAAATCCTTCTTAGTTGGAGCTAAGAAAACCAGGTTGGGGCTTGTTTCAGAGTTGGTGCTCTATTTATAAGTTGGTGCTGATTCTAATCGAGAAGATTGTAGTCTTCTAGTCTAAATAAATAAAGATCAAATTATAAATATTCTTGTGTCTTGTCTCTTGATGCGATGCTTATGATTTATGGTTGATGAATATGATTATGTGATTAATGCTTGATGATTAAAAGAAGGTAATTTTTTTATAATTTCCCTCACATTGATTCACCCCCCCTCTCAATGTGGCCATTGTGTCCAACAATTGGTATCAGATCGGGCCTTCGACACAAGCCTTGCAATCTTGAAGGATATCCTTAGGCACATTGGAATAACAAATAGGTTGTTCAATGAATGAAGTACCATAGGAAGCACTCACAAAGATTGAAATAATGGTCCTCGAAAAATTGAAGAAATCCACGGAAAAAAAAGAGCTGCAGCAAAGACTATTAGAAAAATATGAGCAAACTCAAAAAAACCTCATGTGTCAACTTCAGGAAAATATTGCAGAAGTTATTTCTTTGAAAGATTAACTTAATCAATAAAAAAATGAAGTGGCTAAATTGAAAGAAACCAACAAGACCCGTACGAGTCTTAAAAGTCAACTAGAAGAGGTCAAAGTACAACTACTAGAACAGAATAAGGTGAGACAAGAAAAAGAGTTTGAGATCATTCCTCTAAAAGAGGAAATGAACAAGATAACTTGTACAAATTTGAAGTTTAAAAGGAATTCTTCAACTCTATATGACATCCTTAGTTATCAAAGATCACTACTTGTCAAGACTGGGCCAGGTTATGATAAGAAAGAAGACTAAAGAGAAGACTAGGTGTTATGCATATATTAGGAAGAGTTTTAGTCATGGAGAAGAAAGCAAGAAAGAACATACTAAAACTACACAAGGAAGATCCACTCATCATGATATTCCAAGAAGTACCATGTCACAAAGAAGACCACTTGCTTCCAGGTATGGATTTAATGCTTTTTTTTTTCTTGTTCTAAATTTGATCATAAGGATATGGATTGTAGACGGGTGATTCTATGAAGATGGGTAACACTTTTTGGCCAAATTTGGCGATGAAAACCTGATTTTTTACTCATGTGCTAGATAGAAGCCTCAAAACGCATATATGCCATGTGAATTTTGACTTGTAGTAAAAAAACAAATTGTAGAATATTATGTTGGCTTCATAGTGATATTTTTTTTAAAATATTCCGATGTCATTTAATGTGTGAAATTTTGCATTTAATGAACTGTGTGACCTTAAAAATTTGAAGAAGCTAATAAGTGGCTCGTGTCCACGTAGAGTAATTCAATCTTGCATTAATAATTTAAAAAAAATAAATATATGAGCATGATCTACATAAAATGCAGTGTGATGTGCATATTTTTATTTTTATTTTTTTTGCATTATACAATTATTTATTATTTTTCGAAAGTGACCACATTCGATTTCAGCATCGTTTTAAAAACATATTTGTCCACGTAAAGGAATTTTTTCTATTTTTTCAAAAATTGAAAAACCAAAGATACCCTTTTGAAGACGACACGTCGATATGTGATGTGTGCATTTTTAAGAATTTTTTGGCTGTGTATTTTTAACTCTGCGGATTTTTCTTTGAGCTGCTTCGAAGTTGCAGTGTGGTTTTCTAAGTATAAGTTTTAGAAGTAATTAAAAAATAAATTTCATATGAATGCCAAAATGCGTGTATGATACATCAATGGATAGAAGATTCGTTGGTGAATTTATCGGTATCAACTCCACCCAGTTATGTGCTAGGAATGGTAGGGTTTACACTTCTGCAAAGCACAGGAAATTTTTCATTTGTTTGAATGAGGGCTAAGTCTGTTTTTTTAAGCCCTCGACCGAGGTATGAACCTCGACCGAGGTATATAAATACCTCGGTCGAGGTATTTAAATACCTCGGTCGAGGGTTTGTAAAGCACGCAATACCTCGGTCGAGGGCTTAATAAAACCTCGGTTGAGATATTAAGACCTCGGTCGAGGGATTAACAAGCCCTCGACCGAGGTGCGTTTTTTTGTTTTTGTCGAAATGCCCTTGCCAAAAAGTGTTACCCAGGTCCGTGGATTCACCCAGACTCCATGGAAGAATAAGTGTTGGAATACCCCAATGAAAAGGTTAGGTGGTGGACATGCAACCATGTGGGTCACATTGTTCCATATTTTCATACAATGAGGTGTTATAGTTGCAATGACCTTGGGCACAAAGATCAATATTGTTGGACTACACGGAAACAACCCTTGAGAATTTTCCTATACAACTCATCAAGGAAAGTCAGTACAGATGAAGGAACAAAGGATGAAAGAAGAGATATCAAGAAGCAAGTATGGATGAAGAAAAATGACTAGTCCATATAGGGGAAGTTGATCAGAGTAGGGAGGGTGGTTTCTATATGGAAAGCCAAGTGCAAGGTCTCTCAAAGACGTTAGCACACTTTCAGTTCCTGAGGTTGGATGATGAACTCGAAGGAGAAAGGATGGTTACTCCATGCATACAGACATGTCCTAGGATCATGCATATTGACAAGGGGGGAAATGAACATTAATCAGTGATTTCAGATAGAGGTATGTGGTCACCCTTTTCCATTGATACCAAAGGGGGAGATATGAATACAAAGGGAGAGATGAAGACAAAGGGAGAGAATGCTGACAGGAGGAGAATGAGTTGCTTTCATCAATGAAAAAGGGAAAGAGTGTTGATGAAGTTGTCACTGATTCCAACATGTACTTGCCATGGCCCTATAGGTTGTCATTGATGCCACCAAGTCCCACTTGCAGTGCTGCACGACATCCTCCTCTTGCAATTTCGAATCCATGGGAAGAATAAAGGTTCTTGGATGAGTTAGATGGCCAATACACTTGTCCATATGTATCATGGTCAATTTTTGGACGAAATGTAACTTACATGGGAAAGGAAGAGTCATTTTGGAGCTACATGGAATGAGGGGGGTGCAGCCTGGGTTGAAGTTGGAAAGCAAATCCATGTGTTGGTTTTACTTTATATTTTCTTTATTTACTTTCTTTTTCCTTTCTTTTGTTTTTTTACTTTCATATTTTACTTTTTACTTTTTTATTTCTTTTCTTTTCTTTACCTTTTCTTTTCTTTTTTTTTACGTTTTTTTTTCTTTTCTTTTTCGGACAATGTCCTATATTTTAGGGAAACCCTAAAAACTAAATTTACAAAAAGTGTAAATAATGGCCAAGGGTCATATAGATCTTACACCAATGTTACAATGTATTCAGTGTAATGGATAATCTGTATCCAAATTAAGTGAGCCTGTATCTAGGTCTAGGGAGGAATATGTTACATCTTCAAATAATTAAAGGTATAACTGTATAATAATTGAATGAATGATAAATTGCAATGGATATGGCTTGGCCATCACATATTGAAGAGACACTTCTCTTCATAAACTATATTTTAATATTATTAATTACTATTAGTAATTGTTACCTATTTATTACTATTTTATTGTTGTAACAACCTTTCTTGAAACCTGGCTATCTTCTCTTTCAGTGTCTTAATCCCTCTAGGATATTCTTCACTTTCCTTTGTAGTGATCCTATCCTTAAGCTCCTAATTTTCTTCCTTTAATTGAGCGATCTACAGGTTCTTTAGGGACATTTCAGACATGTTTCTGATCACCAGAACAATGGGTGACTTATCTTCAGGGGTGATATATTCATTTAAACCATCGATCCTTTTCTACATTTGTCGCTTATCTCTTTCCCATGTACGTTTGTCAGCCTCCAGCATAGCAAGGCGGCCTTTCAGATCCAAGACTTGATGCTGCAATGTCTCAATCTCTCATTGCAATTGCACAATTTGAGGAGGGAGTTGGATGTCTTTGATAGGTATCTTTCTCCTCTTTTTGTAAGCCTGGATCTTTTCTAGAGGATTAGATGATGAGGTAGGATTTCCTGTACGAATATGCTGCTCTGTTGAAGTAGGTTGTTCCATTGAAATAGGATTCTCTCTTGAAATGGGATGTAGCAGAGAGTTCTGTGGAGTGAAATCTACCACCTGATCCTATAGGATTTTTTCCTTTAGGTTTTGAGTCTTATTTGTTTCCATTTCCTACTTCAGTCGGGCTTCCAATTTAGCCACCCTCTATTGGGACTTGAAATGGTCCAATGCCTGATTGGTCGTGGAAACATAGATGAGATCACTAACTCCCTTATGGAATACAATATTTGTTTGGGATTGAGAACTTTTCCATCTTGAACTCGACCTCTGACACTCCTTCCTCATTAGCAATGGTCAAGTTCAAAGAGCTAGTTGTAAGATTCCTTGCAGTGGTGAGGGAGACCTTGCTACCAGAAAAATTTCTCAACTCTTCGGATTGCCTTTGAGTCGCAATTTTGGCCATCTCCTTGAGTTTCCCATAGATATCCAACATCTGCTTCTCAGTCTTGAATTGTTCTTCAACATCATAGGTGGAGGAGTATGTCTGATATTTGAGGAAAGGCTCCTCAAGTCCCTTCTTCTTTGACTATGAAGATCCTGAGGGATTTCTCTCTAATCATGTAGTGATTGGTTTCCCAACCACTAGTGGTCATGCAACCACCGCCTAATTTTCAGCCTCCCCTCCAGCAGGGATTTTAATAGAAGGTTCTTCTTCTATCATTATCTTGAGGGAATCAAACTCAAAATTAAACCCCTTCTTCAGGTCGATTACATCCTCCTCTACGTCTATACTAGGCTTCTTTCTAGGAGTCTGTTCATCACATTCCATATCCTCCACCTCTAATCAAGACCTTATTCTTCTACCATCACCGTTTAGGGGAAAGGGAGTAGCTGGGACCATTACTTACACTTCTTTATGAGCCTAAATTTTCTCTCCAAGAGTCCAATAGAATTCATAGGAAAGAGAATTTTCCTCTTGGGACAAGTCGAGGATCATGAAGTGAATAAAGAATGACCTTTACACCTGGACCCTCCTCTGGGAAATGATCCCCTTAGGATCGTAATTCTATGCATGAGTCACCTGAAAGTTCATGGCCTTCAAAACTTTCTCTACCATTGGTAATGTATTTGGCTTGTTCATCATGAAGGGCCCAAAATTAATAGGTTATTTGATCCAAGAGTCCTTCATGTGAGCAGTAAAATGCTCCTCATCAACAAAAATCCTCTACCTAATCAATTCTAGTGCAAACACCGAGGGAGTTAGGAAAAATGGTAGCATGAAAGGGAGCCGAAAAACCATAAACCCTGATAACTAAATACTTCTACTTCAGGAGCCAATATACAATACCCTCTTGCTACAAGGAAACCTTCATGTCTTATGATATCCTCTTCTCTTTAGGGTTGAATAGTCTAGATATGCTGAGGACAATTATGTCAATGAACAGGGTGTAAGACCAATCCTTGATCTTCTAGAGATATTGGGGCCAGTCTTTGAACACCTATGGATCCATGTCCTTGAGGTTCTACCGGTTGGAATTGACTATGATGGAAAATAGATACACCAGGTATGTAAAGTTCTTATCCAAATGAAACTTCTCAAGATGAGAATTGATTTCTCCAGAAAATAACTCATCAAATTTAATTCCTGCTTCATATTAACTCAAGTAAAGGAGAATTCCTAGAATTACTTCAGAGACCATGATATCGCTATCAAGAAGTAGGATTTAAATCAAGAGGGAGATGGCTGATACGACATGATTTATGAGCAATTCAGAGGAAAGTTGGGTGATAACGGTCTCTGAGGGAACAGTGGTCTTCAAAATTGCCTAGAAAAAATTATTCTTAGATTGTAGGTTGAATTTCCTGAATACCTACAGAACCTCTGCTTTAGTGAAGGGGATCAAGGCTCACATCGGGATTCAGATACCCAAGAAAGCCCTGATAGCCTCTGGTGTAATTTTGCAAACATGGGAGTGGGTATCATCTCATATCGCCTTCCTAGTGGAAGAATAATTGGAGGCTTCCCTTTGGACAATATCTGGGAAACAGGACAATTATTCTACTGTGAACCCTATTAAGGAGTAGTAACAAGCTATTTGTTTTCAAACCATAGGTTACACGATTAATGTCAAGATTTTTAGCCTTATAAACCATCGTGCTCAATAAACATGAATTTTGTGCCCCAAATATTCGAGCGTGATATCCAATGGGGAGGGGACACGTCATTTATCCACGTTCTCCATCATGCATGCCCTCTATGACTTTCAGTGTGCAATTTGTCTCAACGATTTGCATGTACACTGTCATATATCATCGTAGATGCATGAATGGATGAGAGTCATTGATATTCCCATGTGTTTACCGTGGCAACACTTTTGTTCCCACCAAATTTATCAAATTTGTTTCCATCTTCAGAGTGAGAATGTCTACCTCATGAAATGATTCTGAACCCTAGATCTGTCCCAGATGAAATATGCACCATTGATTTTATCCATGCTTTATCTCCATTTCACACATAAACTTATCTTCTTCCTCCCCGCACCTTTGTCTTGCAAAATCATTTATGGCCATAGATATTCATCATCATTATATATCAACCCTTGAAATATGTTGCTCACAACGGACCTCGCAAAGGTGGAGACTTTATATGTTCGTGCATGTTTACTCTATGAAATCCTTATTCACCGTCGATCTGCCTTTCCCTGTCCATCCAACGATCGCTCTTGCTTACAAATTAATATCCTTCCATCAATGTAGAATTTATTTAAAACCATGTATCTATCCTTAGCAAAATTAATTTGCAGCCTTGCTTTCCTCCACTTATGCATCTAAGTTGTTTATTTCATTCACCATTTAACCTTATTCTTTCTTTTGTTTGTCTAAACCTTTGCATGGGAATTAGTCTAGATGCCTATGTAAAAAAATCTTCAAAATTTAGCATAGGTGCTAATAGGGGGGTTAACAGTAGGGGGAGTAGGAGAGAGATAGAGAGGGGTGGTTCAAGGTAAGAAGAGTATGGGAGAGATAGAGAGAGGTAGTGTCATTAGGGGGTTCGAGGTAGAGAGAGAGCGGGGTGTTAAGGGGTTAGAGGTAAAGAAAAAGGGGATTTTTAGGATATTGGGGGTAAGTGGAGAAAGAAAGGAATAGAGCAAGAGAATGGGTTAGTAAGGGTAAGGTAGAGGAGGGGATAAAGAGCGAGAGGAGGGATAGTGGTGGTAGGGGGAGGCATAAGGATGTGTGTGTGTGTGTGTGTATGAGTGTTAATTCATAAATGTAAACCACACCATTGTGATTCATGTTTATATGCATGGGCGTGGAAAAAACATAACACACTAATCACAAATTTTTCCTTTATATAAGCGAGAAAAAATGTTATATTTAAAAAATGTCAGTAGAAGTGTGTTAAACATATGATACACCCCATTGGATATCTACATTGAATGCACAATAAACATAAATGGTGCACTATATACCACCAAGCGAATTGGTGTGTATGTACATTTAACGCACGCTAGTTGACCTAAAAAGCATAGTCCAAGAATAATATATTTAAAAAAAAACCCATAAATTGTGTGATAAATGAAAACAAACGCACATGTGCATTATGTGTATTGCAACATCGAATTGAGTAAAATTAAAATATGTTGCATAGTTTTAAAAAAAAAATTGAACACATACCGTGCATTTAGATATAACTACAACACTCATGTGTGACACTAAGAGAGAGATCCAATGCATAAAAAATAGAAGAAATCTCGATTAGGGATAAGTTAAAAATGATTTATGTTTTATTTAAAATTATGCTCCAGCCATTTTTTAAACACTCGTGCAACCCATAACAAAATGTCTTGGTGCTTCCATGTAAGGGGTGCACTAAAATAGGGTTTAATAATGGGAGAAGTATTCATTTTTACCATTCCATAATTCTCTTGAGATATGGAGCACTGATGCCACCTTTTCCTCCCTAAATACATCTTCCTTAGGTGCTCCTCTTACCTACATTTCTCTTATCCATTCCCCATATGAGATGTTGGAAATTTTCCAAATGATGGAAAATTTTCATTTTTTGGACTATGTGAAAACAATGTCTCCTTGGCAGGAAAATATCTAGGTAATCCTTTTTTTTCTTTTAACTTGAACGTTTAGTGGATCAAAATTCAAAATGATGCTATAATTTACAGTGTTTTAATAAAAAAATTAAATTTTATGCACGGTGCATTCGCATGGGTCACCTCACACAACCTTGTCATGCACCCTATAAATTTATAGGGCACATTGTCATCGGTGCATTAATAATTGGGAAACTTAGCACATTGTTTACATGGTGCACTATAGTATATAGCTGATCATTTCATTTTAAATAAAAATTAGAAATCCTAAAGCCTATATCATATGCTCTAGTTCTCGACGTTGAACATATATATATGCTATAGGATTTAATATATTTTTTTTTAAATTTAAAATTAAACGATGCGTTATATATTATAGTTCACCATGTAAACAATGCGCTATGTTCCTAGATATTAATGCACCATGAAAATTTACAGGGTATACTGTGACATCATGTCAGTTGAAGCACACAAACGAACCGTGCAAATTTTAAATTTTTTTCTTAAAACAATGTAAATTCGAGATTCATTTCAAATTTTAATCTGCTAAAAGTTTAATTTATAACAAAACAAATAGATTACTTAGAAATTTGCTAGTTGGGGAGGCATGCTTTCCACATAGTATGAAAGTCTCCCACCATTTGGAAAAATTCAAAAATCACATATGGGAAATGGACAATATAAATGAGGGTAAGAGGAGCATCGATGGAAGGTCTCTTTAGGGATGAAAAGGTGGCATCGGTGGTTTAGAGCTCAAGAGGATTGTGTAATGGTAAAAATGAATAGTTAGGCTCGTGATTTGTTTATTAAACCCTGCTTCGTTTTTCCCTTTCATAGGCACAATGATACATTTTGTTATGGGATATACATGTTCTTCTCTTCAACAGAAACCAACCATTATGTTATAGAAAAATAAAAAAAGGTGGGCGTAACATTTTAAATAAAACATAAATAATTTTTAACTAATCACTAATACAGTGTGCTTATATTTTCTTTATTATTAGTGCTCTCTCTTGGTGTCATGTTGTATGTATATCTAAATGCACCGTAAATGTTGAAAAATATTAAAAAAATTTGTGACATTTTCAAAATTTTATTCAATTCAGTGTTGCAATACACAAAACATACCGGTGCATGTGTTCGTATATAGCACACTGTTTATGTTTTTTTAAATATAATATTCTTGTCCTAAGTATTTTGGTAATATATGGTGCATTAAATGTACATACGCACCAATTACTCTAGTGGTATATAGTGCTCTGGTTATGGCTATGGTGCATTGAATGTACATATACAACGGGGTGTATCCCATGTTTAACACTACTATTGCCATTTTTTTAATTGATATTTTTTCTCATATCAAAAGTCAAACTCCCCCATACCTCAATCCAACTGAAACGAGGGGACATGAATGGGTTCAGGCTCTCCATATTTATTCCACTAACCATAATTATGAATTCTTAATTACATAAAAAGTGGTTCTCAAAATTCATCACGCGCTTCTTGAAATTGATCACTTCCAAGCTGGCATCATCCCATCAAACAGTGCGAGGTATGAGCTTCCTTCATTAACTATCTCGATATCAGAAAAATCCCTGTATGTATTCATCCCTTTGACTTCCTCCATTAAGCGCGGTATTTTCCCAATTGGCGACACTTTGGCTTGGTTGGCCAATTGCACTTGCAGAGGGGACCAAGCCAACTATGGTTTCCCCATATTATTCCATGTATTGTTTGTCAAAATGTTCACATCTGAGCCTAGATCTAGAATAACTGAGTCCACATCGTAATCACCAATTTGGACATTCATCGTCATCTCTTTCCTGGTCTTCTTATTGTGTAAGTAATTTAGAGCGGATTCTTATCAACCTTTCTCTGGTAGATATAGCATACTTGCAATCTCAGCCAGCGCCTCAAGATACTTTTCTAGCGATAAGTAACATTCAAAGAAAATTTGCAGTGTACAATGCTTCCACGATGGTCCTGCTACAATTGTTGAATAAAAAACATGCGGCATTTAATAAATAGGAAACTTACCTAGATATCTTCGTATGGTGTCTTGTGCTTCGAAGAATGTATCCCTCTCAGTGTGTGCATCAATTTGCACCTTTTTCCAATTTGATAATCAAACTTGTGGGATCTAACCATCATCTCCTATTCTCGCACCTCCTCGAGTAATGATTCCAACATCCACAGGTTCATACCTGGGTTCTACTGAGATCTTCCCAACTATTGGACCTTGGTTATTGCTTTGTGGTAGATTCACAAGTCGATTCTCATTCTAGTTTACATTCTGGTTATGATTCTGTAGTGGCAAAACATTCTTTGCTTTCCATTTCGCAACTAGTTGTGGACCATATCCAACTATATGATATGTGGTGGTACAATAGGTACATTACGACTACAGGTTTGGGAAATATCATTGGTAATGCCCAATTCTCCACAATTCTAACATTGCACAGTTCCATGACCTTGTTCACTTCCTCAACTGAAACCTATGTTTTGTCCTCCTCAGAGTCCACCGTGAAATCCTCCCTACTGTTGATACTGTGATTGATTGAATGACTATTGTTGAGGTGGATTTTGAATGCAATGCAGTTGAGTATACTGCGGTTGCTACAGAGCATACTGCATTTGATTATACCACGGTTGCAGTGGAGAAAAATGTGGCGGCATCAGGGAAAATTGCTGCTGCAGTGGAGAAAAGTTTGATGGTTACTGCAGCGACGTCCTCTTTGTCGATTGGTGTTCTTCTCCCTTCATGTAATACATGTTCATTGTCCATTTTTAGACCAAGTCATATTCTTGACAATCCTTGTCTTCATGACCCACAAAGCGATAAAATGTAAAATACAAATTCAAAGGTTTAGATAAAATCTTCTGAAGATACACACATTCCTCATGGCAATGTCCATGATTTTGACAGATTCGATACCATGGTGAGCCACCTTGATTAAGAGGACTTGGAGCTCCTGACAGGTTGTAATTTTAGAAGTATAGGCACTGATACTTATGATGTCCCTCTATGTTACATCAAGTACATCATACCTCTTCATGAACCTCTTTTCACTTTCTGATTTCTTGTAATTGGATCGTCAGATTCGTTAGTTGCAACTTGATCTAATTAATTCCAACTTCAATTTCCCCAACTAGTGTGGCCTCCAACTTCATTGAAATCTCCAAAGCCTCACTCTGTGTCGCAATCTTTCATTGCATCAATGGAATTCTAATGTGCGGTACAACCACCATGATAAACTACTATTATGTTGTACATCACTCATTTTGAAACTAACTTTTTCCATCAGCGTCTTGAATCACCGATTGAAATCCCATACTAATTCATTCAAATATTGCTTGATTTCTTTTAGTTTCATCATATACTGCATCTTAGATTTGGGTTTTCTAGATTCCTCAATAAATCCAGTTCTAATATCTGCTAGAGTATTCTATTGGTATCCTGGTTGAACTTGTACAAACTTCATGTACCACTCTAATGCATGACCTCGAAAAGTGGTCGCCAACTATTACTTCTTTCTATCTTCGTGTTGGATTTTCTTTACAGTCCATACCATTTTGTAGAGAAACCAATATTGTTCGGGATCCTCCATCCTGTTTCCACGGAAAAAAGGTATCTTCACATCGTCATCCACCATCCTCGGCTTTCTTCTTGTGTTCTTAGATAGGACACTATTACTGTGTAGATGACACATCAAGAAATTCGGTGACGATTTGGTGTTTCTTCCTGAATGTGGCACACTCCATGGAGGTGCAGGTACATTGTTTCTCTAGTTTGTTTCTTCCTTGGGCTCAGGTGTGGCTTGGACATCTCCTTTGTCGCTATAGGGTCACTTAGTCCCTTATGATATTCTCTCATAGCTTCTTGTTTCAGTTGTAGGAGGACTCTCCTCAGTCCTTTGCATCTTCTCTTGCTAAAACTTTACCCCACTTCGCAGAAGACCACACTCTTCCTCGAATTCCATCACAGTTTCATCGTAACTTCCATCCATCTACCCTATATCATTTCATCCAACCCTCATCTCCATAGCACCCATAACCTCTGCATACCATATCTTTTACCCTTCGGAGCTCATATTCAATATTCCCTTTTCATAGATAAGCATTTTAATCCACAATTGTGAAGACAATAGGAACCTACCTCTTGGTCCTTTGAAGAATTCCCTGACCATGTCATTGTAGGACTTAACTATGTCAGCCATGAAATCAGTGATGTATCCTTATAAGATGATGTCAAGCCATGCTTTGAGAACCCTTGATGCTATATTGTCTACCTGTTGTAACTGTTGGATAAACTATCGGGTCCATCACATAGGTTTGCCTCCTTGAAATTTTTTCTTTTGGTAGGTAAATTATGCCAACCACTTAGACAAGATAATTGGAAACTCAGCTAAGAAGTATTAATGAATATCATAATAGATATGCTTTCCTAACCATTCTTCCATCTCTAGCCTAGAGCCTTCTAATTGAACCAATCCTGAATCTCTGGTCTAGTCGAATGCCACAACATATCCTCCTTCTCCTCGCACTATGGTCCTAACAACGGAACTATTTTTTTGACATAGATTTGCTGACAGGAGTTAAATCTCTATCGAAACCCATAAACACTGCAGTATCCTTGAGCACTGGCCCAAACAGGTTTTACCATTTCCAACAACACCTACGAAGCATATGAAGTATCACCCAAGATGTTTGAGGGAGAGTTGCAGAAACCAAGTTTCTAAAGTAAGGAGGAGGATCTTGCGCATATATTATCCCACTATTCTCTCACGGTTGTGATACTAACCATAGATTTAGGTGGGGTTTTGAGTCAACACTTATTAATGTTTGATCACATTAGAACCCATTCACATTAGATCGCATCAGGAATTCCATTAATAAAGAGATAAAAAAAATACAAAATCATTCAGTATGAAGAGACATCGTATCATTCAGAAAAATCATCTTGCATTAACTACTTATTTAGATCACATCATGCAATAGTAAAAGTGTAATACATAACATCATAGATCGAGACGCAATGGTTCCAACATCATCCGCACACATTATATTACTTCATCACATCAACACAACTTCTCAAAATAAATCTTCAGGTTCGATAGATAGAACCAAAACATGATATACATAGACTAATCTTTCATATATAGACTTCTTTGATAATAATATATGATGGTGATGAATTCTTAATTCCTACTATATTCCTAACTCTATATATAGGTGTTAGCACTATGTTCGAATTTTTGAATCATAGACTTGGAAGGTTTGAAAGATGATCTTATTTGAGAAATTTTGTGGGAGCGCTTTTCAGGTTATCTGGTTAACAAGTTTCATTATCAGGAGCTATTAGATAGGGAGTGGATCCCCATCTATAGAGATGGATCACGCTATAGATTGAAACATGCAACAGTGGGATAGGCATAAAATGTGTTGAGCTTCAATGGTCCAGATGCAAGGTGATGTAGAGTGACAATAGAAAGACATTCCATCAGTGGGAGATGTGAGGTAAGGTTTGGTATTTATATTTGCAAAGGTGGTTAAAGGAGAGAAGTGTTGGAGGGTCAAGGATGATGCAGATTCAGATCGACGGTGATAAAATATTCCTCTCGATGAAAATGCGTGAAGGGAGAAACTTTTCCAAATCACGGAATATGTTAAAGGAAAAAAGGTTTAGACGACCGAGATAAAGGCGGAAATAGATCTATAGTCGTAGTCAATTCCATGATCTAAAGTAGCACAAGCGATGTCAAGATCTCAATTCATGAAAATTTGTAGGGACCGTGAGGATCTAAGATCAAGAATAAGGGGTTGGGAGGATCAACAGATGAGGAGCGTTCAACAATTAGAAGTTGCACAGGCGATCAAATAAGAAATGATCGGCGGAGTGCTAAGGTTCTCATGATTGGACAGTCCTAATGAAAACTGATCATGGATCAATGACTCAGGTCGATCTCCCCTAATCAAGCTGTACACGTTGTTGATCCTGATTTTGTTACCATTTTTGGTGATTAAATAACACATTTAAACACATATTTTATTACCTTTAGCATATGTTATGTTATGCAGATCATTATTTTACCACAAGGTAAGAACAAATTGGATGTTATTTTTTCTTTGGTTATTAATATCATTTTCATGATTTTATTAACTCAAATCCATATTATTCAAAGCATTTTTATGTATTATCTGATATGTATATTCGTTTGCATATTTTATGGTTCGTTTGGGAAAATTAACACCAAAATGCGTTCAGGCTTCCTTTCGCATAACGCATTTAGCTCACAATCCAACTTGGTGTTCAGCTCATCATCTAGCCATTACACGAGATTCCCTGATCATTTGCCATGTGTGCCATAGATTGATACACTACACATCTAGTTTACAGTTCGGTGTTCCGTTTAGCTTGTCGTTCAGCTCGCTTATCATCCTGCACACTGTCCATAATTGGTTTTGAGCATTTAAACATAAAACAATCGTAAATCTCCTTAGCTAGCCATCACGCCAACCTCTGTGCTAGACTGATGCATTTAATTCATATTATGGAAGGTTCACCACCTAGCTGCTCATCATCCACGTGTTCAAAGAGGTGGAAAATTGTTTTTACTCACGGTCTCCTTTGATTTAATGTTAAATTATCACAAGTCTGAGTTTTTGAGGGACATAACGACCTGTGTTCCAAAAGATAGACTGTGACGATGTCCCTGCTCTCCACAACTTGCATGCTTGCACTAATAAGGGACCTGCATTCCAGAACCTACTGTTGTGTACAAACCTACGGTCAACACCAATCCATTCTTGTTTTTTAGGATTAGGCACCCTTGTAACCTAGGGTCTGGGGTTACCAGCTTACTACTAACCTTGCAGACAATTAGATTTAATAGGGAACATAAAGGAAATAGGAAGAAAGTATTGACTTACCCAATTACCGACGGTTGATCCAAGCTTAGTACTCTTATGTTCCTCTTCTCTCCAAATCTTCCAGGGATGCACCTCCTTCACTTGTAAATAGAAAATTCTCCAAGTACTATATTATCAATGTATATATAAGAGGTTAGATAAACAATATATCCAGTACATAATCAAGAATATTCATTAACCACGATACATGAAAGAGACTCAACACAATGTTGGAAAAAGAATTCTTTTTACTAACAATCAGTGAATGAGATAAGAGTACAACACAGCTTCTAAGACAAGGAATCCTCTGCAACCAAAGGAATCTAAGTTCTACTACTCCAAGACTTTTGAAGATATACCACTAGCATAAATTTTCTCTCCAATCTTGATTGATTAATTCCCTACCCAATGCCTCTATTTATACTCTGGGAAATATGGTAATAGTCGCGTACGCATGTGAGTTGAGATGGAGATAGTCACGTAAGAAACTCAACACTTAGAAAAATAATATGGAAAGATGGTTCAAGGGTAAAATCATCCCAAGTCATGCCCATCTATAGTGTTTTGGAAAACTTCAATCTTAAGACGTCCTTTTGTGTACCAACATAAGGAATGTCTGCACTCGGATAGAGAAGTGCCATTTCGGTTGATAATAGATGCCCCCTAATGTGTGAGGTCAGAGGGAAACGATGGCTGAAATACATTATAATCATTATCTTAGAGAACTCAGAAGTCCAATGGAGCAGAGGTAGTACATGAAAGAAATACATAATAATGTCATATACAAAGTCATATCTGAGGATGCTATGTTCAATATCCTAGAACACTGGCTCCTTTCCAATGTCTTTATGAAATTGGATTTCCTAAAACATAGGCCACTATGTTTGAGTTTAAATTTTTGGGAAGTTAAATTGTCCGTAACCCAAAACACTAGCCTAGACTAGTGTGTGTCATCTCTAGAATGAAACTGATACTAATATATTTTAGATATTAAACGTTCTTTTTAAAGGGATGCCAATTACTCAAAGGGTGGTGGAGGTGAAACAAGTGGTTTTTTGACTCAATGCAGAAACCAGGTTACTAAACAAAAGAGAAATTGAAATGAAAAAGAAAAAACCTACTTCTCTTCTCTTTTTATGAGCTAAAAATTGAAAGCCGTAAAAGAAGACTTTTTTTTATATTTTCAAGGACAATGACATGTAATGCGTTTATGACTAAACCCTAATCTACATGCATATAAATAATTATATGTTCTTTTTAGTTTTTCTTTTATGAATTCAAAAGAAAAACATCCTACAAACTCTTCCATGAAAAGTAATGTAAGCAAAGTAAATAGAATTTTTCTCTATATCCCACTAACAATCCCTAGGTTGCCCTAAATCTGGATATAAGCTCACTAGGAAGGGAGACTTCCAAAGGTAAACAAGCCAACCACTTTGGCATGGAGAGACTAGAAAATAATACTTAAACAAACAAGGGTCAAGAAGCTCCAAGTTTGAGTCTATACTTGCAAACAGAGGATGCTCATCACCTTTCCCAACAAGGTCAAGAAACAGAGGGAGGTGGGTGGAAAGCAACAAAACCATCCTATAGACTTGAAAAGGAATTAAAAATTCAATAAATAGCAACCTAAAGTGGAGACACTACTTCCCAGGTGTCATGCATAGCCATAGGATCCATAAAAACCCTTTAGACTACCCTAAAACACTCAAAAATACCCAAAAATGATGAAAAATCATTTACAGGGGCAATTTGTGAGTTTCCTTAGGGAAGGTATCAAGTTTCAACTCATAACTCATATGTTTACTTAAGGAAGGTCATGAGTGCACTTAGAACTCACAACTGTGTAATGTAAAAGGTGCAAATGGGTGGCCGAAAGCTCAAATAAGGTAAAAAAAAAACTAAATAGGAAGGGGAGGTGTCCTAAAAGGCTTAAAGGTGACTCCTAAGTTGGAAAAAGAACTTGAAACCTTAAATATACTGCAAAAAAAATGTAAGGAGATCCCAAAACATACAAGGCTCCCCAACGGATTCTCCAGTTCTGTTGTGGAGGAAAGTGTTCTAATGCCTAGGGGTAAGAGGCCACCAACATACAAGGTTTTAAAGACTAATGTATAAAATTCTACAAGAAAATGTAAACAATATTCAGTGGTAAGAAATATGCATACCTAATTCATTGAAGGCTGATCCAAGATTTACTTCAGTCCTTTGTCTTGCTCCTCAATTATAGAGACCTACAAAACAAGTTCAACCTTAAGGTTAGCTGAGATTCCACAGTGAGGATTCATGGCATCTAATGGAGAATATGCGGTGAGAAGTTCAACCTTCCTCAAACCAATTTGACTAAATATAAAACAATGATAATCAAAGCAATATGAAACCCTAATCTAGTTAACATCAATATATGATCATAAACAAAGACATTGCATACATTAGAGAATGATTTGGTAAGAATAAGAACATCACATCTTTATTATCAAGTGGAAGAAGTATGAATTTCACCTTCTCCTCTTACTAGGCACCTCACAAAACCTTGAACTTGATCTCCTACTTCTCTTCTCCAAGGATATCAACCTCCAACTTCTGCAACAAAGGAATATGGAGTATAGGGAAAGCGTAGGGGGGATGAGAGTCCCAATTCCACCAGCACAACAATACAAAGATCCATTCCACCTTCATGGACTTCTCTCCCTCTATTATATAATATTTCTAAAGAGTTAGGATCAAATAGGGATCAATTCGAAATCCACGAAAACCACCCCTAGGTCAAGATATTTCATAATTTTATATTTTTTTGGCCACTTCAGGAGAACTTCATAGATTTAATGAAGCACAGTCATGAGTGTCAAGCGAAAATCATAGGTGTGCTTAAGAAAATTCATGAATGGGTAAAAAAGATCTGTTTAGGGTATTTTCCTGCATTGTTAGGGTTTTGTGTCATTTGGAAAGTTATTCCTTGTTCACATACCTTTCAAATGGTCTAGAGAGGAGGTTAAACAAAGTTACATAACTCCATATATGGATCCTCCAATCAAGGTGTTTTTTCAGTGACTAACAATGACTTTTCATGAAGTATCATCATGGAAGTGTCGACAAGCGAAGAAAACATGTGAAAATGGGCACATGAAGAGATGTGTCATTTTAGTCTATAACACTATGCATTTGACTCAAACAGTATACATACCTTTGTGAATTTGTCCATTGTGAGGTCTCTTTAGTGTTGTCTTAGTGAGAAATGACCCTATACTCTTTCATGGGGCACCATAATAATGGATAATGGAACCTTAGGCTAATGCACTAATTTCCATGTCACCTTATTGATTTGATGTATAAATATGCTTAGGATACAATCATCTATAATTATCAATTTCCAGAGGGTTTATGGTTTAATAGGTCCCGTTTCCTGCAATTTATTTGTAGTCTATAATGGCTTGATTTTTATGCATCCGTGTATATAGAGTCTTGAGGATCCTAGAGCAATGTATGGTAATATTCAATTACAACTAAAGGAAAATGATATTATTCTTGAGCCATTAAAATAGAATTAAATTCAATTTGTATTTGAAATTCAGTAGCCTCTTTCCATTCAATCAACCTAGATATGAAAGAGGAAAATGATCTTAGTTGAACATACCCCATGTATGGATTGGGATTTCTTTTAAAAGAGTTGTGTAGCAAAACACATAAGAGGTACAAATGACATAATAAGTTCTATTTATGGGTTGTACTATCAACATATGCATCAAGGAAATTTTTAGGGGTGGTGATAATGTATACCCTTACGTCAATCAACTGTTTAAGCCAGAATATATCCCATCAATCATGTAGCTGAATGGAACGAATCTAAGATAGCACTTCACAAGATGAAGCTTCCAACCCAATAGAGCTTGCATCCTGTAACTTTACTTCCATGTTGGTTAGTTTGTCCTTATATGTTTGAATTTTATTTTCCCATCTTCTTTCATGTTGTAGGTACACCAAAAAACACCTTTCTTTCAACCTATTGATGACCCATTGATGGATTTCTCAATAGATTATCTCAAAATAAAATAACTAATCATTATTCTTCCATTGTTGGTAAATCACATTTAAGGTTCATAAAAGCATATGTATTGAATGATACATCATCAAGAATATCATTGATGAATTGTTCCATCTACCTTATGTCTTCTTCTACCTGAGTTCCTATAGATGCTTTACCCTTCTTCTCAGTTTTCGTGGAAACCTATAAGGGCTCAACAGAGTCTGAAGGTGCCTTCTTTATTTAATAAAATTTACATTTTAATTTCCTGTTGGAAGATTTCAATATTCTATTTTCGTTTGATAGCTCTAGGAGTATCTCTCTTAAGTGATAAAAAAAAATTGGTAGAAAGCATTTTACCTTTCCTGCTGCGATTTTTATGAGGTTTGACAACCAATAGTGAGACTGATGAAGAGGGTGGTTGATTATGGAGTGGGAGAAAATTCTGGTCGGGTAAAAGGAGATGAACTATGGCGGGGAGAGAAAGTTATAGTGGGACCGGAAGAGGGGACGATAAGTTGGTGCCACAACTTGTCTAAGAGTCTTGCGGGAAGGAGGAGGAGTATCGAATTATTTATGAAGATGCAGAAGAGGAACCATCTCAGTACCAAGCCCAATGCTATGACATACCTACAAATCTATGTACATATTTGGTATCAGAGGTAAGACCTGAAAGTGTTTCGAAATGCTTTCTATCGAATCAAAGTAATAGTAATAGTAAATATAGTGTTCAAAACGTTCCTACTGGTGCCCGATCTAATTTGGGTTCGTTAGTACCCCAAATGCTAAATGGATGGGGATCAAATTTTCCAAAGGAATATGAAAGGGATTAATTGTTGGGAACCATGCAGAGTGCAAGATGAAAAGGTGAAGGAAATGAGAGATGTTCAAGTCCTCGAATTAGTCCATTCATATATGATAGGACCTCTTCCTAGACCCTCCTATGGAAAATCAAGGTATGTCCTAATGTTCATTGATGATTTTTCAAGCTATTGTCGGGTATTCTTCCTCAAGTTGAAATCTGAAGTGTTCCAAACCTTCAAATTTTTCAAATCTTCGGTTGAGAAATTCAATGGGAAGAAGATAAAGGGATTAAGGAGTTATAATTGGAAGGAATATGTCAATATGGACCTGTAATATCTATGTGAAGAAGATGGAATTCATATTCAACATTCACTACCATACACACCTCAACAGAATGGTGTGGTAGAGTGCAAGAATAGAGCATTGAAGGAGATGGCCACTTACATGATGGAGGGTATGTATTTGTCTCCTAAGCTATGGGATGAAGTCATAAATTCTGCTGCATATGTTCAGAATAGATTTCCACAAAAAGCCTCGGAATATATGACTCCATTCAAGGCTTGGAGAGGACACAGTCCTGATGTGTCTCACTTCCGGATGTTTGGCTCAAGAGCATGGTCTAGATTACCTATTGAGAAGAGAAAATCCTTGCAGCCCCAAAGAAAGGAGTCCATAATGACTATATATTATGAATATGCAAAGGGATACAATCTCTTTGATCCATCATATCAAAATACTTTCATTGATAGGAGTGTTCAGTTCCAAGAAGATCCTATGCAAGAGGCTGATCTAGAAGAAGGGGAATGCTCACATATTCCACGCAATGGTGATGTAAGTGATGTTTCCATTTATGAATTTTCTGATTATGATATGGAAGATGAATATAATCATGTGCATGCATACCATGAATTCCCACAGGGACAAAATTGGATGAAAAAAACATACAAGCAACTAGTGATCTTGTAGGAGATCCACTAAACACTAGGAAGACTAGATCTCATTTAACAATGCTTTTTCCACTTGTGATTGGAATATTCATGAGAGGTGTTTTCTAAATGTTGGATATGATATAAAATAGCATGAATAAGCATCACATGATCCAATATGGAAATCATCCATGGAAAAAGAGTTCAAGTCTTTGCAAGACATTGAAACTTGAGAGTTGGTTCCTTTACCTTCCAAGAGGAAACTAGGGCAATGTAAGTGGGTGTATAGGACCAAAATGGATGTTTATGGTTCTGAAGTGAAGTATAAATTCATATTGGTTTCCAAGGGCTTCTCTCAAGTCCATGGACTGTACTATACAGATACATTTGCAGCGGTGGAAAAGATGGACTTAATCGAGCTAGTTTTGGCCATTGTTGCATCCAATCAATGAGAAGTTCACGACTTAGATGCGAAGAGTTAATTTCTTCATGGTGACCTTCATGAGGAGATTTATGTCCAGTGTTGTGAATTTTTCATACATGATCCTTCACTTGTTTGCAGGTTGAAGAATTTTATGTATGGCCTCAACCAAGCTCATAGAGCTTGGTATGACTAGATGGATAGTTTTCTTCTCTCTCAAGGTTTTGAAAGATGCAAATATGATCCTAATGCGTATTTGCAGAATTTTGATTCCTCCATTACGATCATTGTATTGTATGTTGATGATATTTTGGTCCATAGGAGCTACATTGTTGATATAGGTTCAGTTAAGTCTCCATTGCATAGTGTGTTTTCAATGACTGACCTAGGATTGTTGAAAATTTCTTTTGGCTTAGAGATTTAGCACTCTGATACATGTATGAAGTTCATCCAATAAAAGTATGCTTCATGCCTATGAAAGAATTTCAATATGTCTGAATGTAAAGTTTCTAATTTTCCCTTCCTTTCAAGAGTAAAACTAGGTGATTTTGGTTCATCTCCATTGGTGGACAGCTCATTCTATACTAGTTGGGATCTTGTTGTATCTCACACACTTTAGACCTGATTTGGATTATGTAGTAGGTGTTGTTGAAATATATATGCAAGATATACATGATATCCATTGGAAGGCTTCCAAAGGATCACCCATTTGGAGATAACACTGATAGAAATTCCACTTTAGGTTATGTATTCATGCTTTCACATGGTACTATGTTTTTTAAATCAAGAAACACCACATTATTTCGAGTACAGAGAAGCACTGAATGTAACTACAAAATTTGTGTGGATGCAAGGAATTCTTGGAGAAATTTGATTCGCATTTGATTCACCCACTTTCATTTGGTGTGATAGCCTAAGTGAAATAAAAATATATCCATACCCATTATAGAGATAGAGGACCAACCAAACTAAGATACGCATGCACTACATCAGGAGCTTGGTGCATGGCTGTGTGATATCATTGCAGTATTTCCCATATGCTGAGAAAACTGCTAACATCTTCACGAAGAGTTTCACTAAGAATATCTTCACTTACCTTAGATCACTCCTTGGGGTGGGAAATACAAGGTGAATATTGTTATTTTACTTCATGTCCATTTTTTAGGGGAGGCTTTATTCCCATGAGGTTTTCCTCCTTAATTTGGTTATATGGAGTAATAAAATTGTAAGAGGTGACTTGATCCATTGTTTCCAAGGCCTCATTTTTATTTTGGCTACATAAGGTCAGGATTAAAGGGGGGTGTTGGAACATTATTACTCCTAAGACCATAGTCTGATTCATTTTTTCTTATGTTAGATGATCTAAACCACAGTTAGTCATGTTTTCCTAATGTTGTTCAGCATTTTAGACCATTAATTACCTATGGCACCTTCATCATGGTCAACTAGGAGATAAGGCACCTCATTTATCACCACTTCATCCCTAGGGGTGTTCCCATACCTTAATTTACATATATGGGTTTGAGGAGGGGTGCTCATGCATTGTATTTGGTTGTTTTTCCTCTTTTGGTCCTTTTGGACTTCCTAGAGCTACTCCCATGCCACCATTCTATCCACCACTCATGGGCCATGATCATTTATGACCACCGATGCCATCCAACATTCACATATGATATTGGTGACGATTTGAGGTAATCTAGGAGCCTATTGGTCAACCTGGGGAGGTTTTGAGGTCCAATGTAATCCTGCCACATGTCTTCCATTTGGGTGTCTCCAAAGGGTAATGATTTATCCTATTGTAATTTATTGGCATCATTCATTAGTGTCATTGTTCCTCTTTCACATTGTTTTATGCATGCTTTGTCAAATTCTTGTATTGTGAGGAATCTCTTAGATTGTAGATGTTATTGTGAATAAGAACTTTGCAAAGGGAGAGAGTGAGAGAGGGGGTTAGTAAGTGTTAGAGAGAGAGAGAGGGGAGGAGTAGGATGATTATACAGAAAGGGGTATAGGTGACCAGTGTGGGTGTTGGGGTTAGAGAGAGAAAGAGGCATTGGGGGGTGGTAAGAGGTTAGAGGTAGAGAAAGAGCGGTTGTTAAGGGGTTAGAGGTAGAGAGAGAGGGAATGGGTTAAAGGTGGAGATATAGGGGATTGCTAGGATATTAGAGGTTAGTGGAGCAGGGAAGAAAGAGAGTGAGAGAAGGGGTTAGTAAGGGTTAGGTTGAGAGAGAGGGAGAGAGTATGGAGTCAAGTGGGGAGGTGATGTTAGGGGTATAAGGTATGTGGGCGATTATGGGTATGGGGTGATAGAAATTTGAAGAGGTGGTGTTAGGGGGTTGTGGGGATGTTAGGGAGTTGGAGAGGAGGTGTTAGGGGTTTTGGGCATGGGTGTGTGTCTGAGAGATTTGGAGAGGGGGTTTTGGTGGGTTAGGGAGGGGGTGTTAGGGGTGGTGTTAGGGAGTTGGATATGGAGTGTTAGAGGTGGTTTTAGAAATTTGGATAGGGGTGTTGGGGGGTTTGGGAGGGTTGTTAGGGAAATGATTTTGGGAGTAAAATATGCCTTACAAAATGTGTATGTTGTTTTACTCATTTAAAACATGTACATGTTTTGTTCTCCTAGTCTTCACGGAATCCCACTTAGCTAACTCGGGATTTCCCATTCCTATGTTTAATAAATGCATAGGCATTATTGAATTCTACAAAAAAATGTGTTTTGCAAAACATGTTTTCCTATCTAAAATTTCAACCATCTTTATGTGACGACCATCCTTCAATGCCTTTCGTGAAATAAATAGTGAGTGAATTCTTATTAGTTCTTCCAATATAAAATGAAATGCTATTTTTATTATTTTCTTTTATAAATTAATTATAGTTTATATTATTTTTAATTTAAATAATCTATTATTTTAATTTATCTTATAATTTTATTATTATTCAAATACCAAAGTAAGACGAAGAGGAACTTACCACTTTTGGAGAAAAGACTTATACATCCATTTTCCTTCATTTTTGTAAACATTTCAATGCTTCGATGGATTCGTGGTGTTAAAGTAAATTCTCAAAAAGGTCTTCAACTTTAAAATAAAATAAAATAAAAAACTTTTTATTATTATTTCATTCTACAATTTACTCTTTTGATTTAAAATAATTTATTTTTATTATTTTATTCTATAATTGATTTGTTATTTTATTATTTTTCAAAATAATTTATGAAAAAAGAAGCTTTCTCATACATGAAATAGGCCACTAAACTTACTAGACAATCTTTGTCAAACTTACAATTTTGGATTGATGAAATTGCTATTGTTAAAGTAGAAATAGATTCATCAAATGATTATAAGTTTAGAGTAATTGAGGAGAGTAACCTAACTTATGAAGTTAAATAAATGTAAATATATAGTTTTGATTCATAGAAATAAATACCCAAATTAATGTTATTAAAAATAGATAACCTTTGGTTAAAAATTGGCCACTCACATTATGGTTTCTATTTAATTAATTTTTTTTTACTAGATTTTATTTATTTTTATGCACAAGGCCTACATACATTTATGTTTTTTTATATTAATAAGTTGACTATTCTTTCTCCATTATTGTAAATTTGTGTTTATTTATTTAAAAATTGTGATTAGATTTTACCTATTTTTAATAAGATTATTTATTTCATGTATAAGGTGTTTATGCCCTTTTATGATGATGATGGTGGTTAGCCTTCATTGAAATGAATTCTTCTTGGAAATTTTTAAGGGCCCTCTAAATTTATATGTATCATAAATGGACAATTTTATCAATAATATAGTATGTATTTATAGTTTTTTTGGGATATTTGACTAATTGATGTATTACATTTGTAAATATTTAAATTTGTTTATTCATGTTTTACTTGTTAATTAAAAAATTAAACACAATTTTTAATTATTGAGTAATATATTTTCAACTTTTTAAATCCAAAAATATTTTGTATGATATTTAATTGGTTTCAAACTTCATTTCAAATCAAATAATTATATTGTAAAAAAATTAAAATTACTATAATTAACTTTGAAATTAAATATATAAAATATTTATTTTTTTCAAATTCCAAGTTACATATAATTAGTTTGTTTTACACTTAACTAAATTTCCAAAATGTATCATTATATTATAAAATAAATATTAAGTAGTAGTAAGTAAAAAATATAAGACTAATTTTTTTTTAACTTATTACCATATAACATATAAAATATTAAACATTGGTCGAGTCAAATTTTAGGATCTTTCTTTTTTTCTAACTTATTACCATATAACATGTAAAATATTAAACATTGGTCAAATCAAAGTTTAGGATCCTTAATTTTATTTTATCCAATATTACTGGATGATTTGGGATGTGTTAAAAAATAAAAAATGTGTAATTAATTTTGTTTTAACTTATTTCCATATAAAATATTCACTAAGTCAATGTTTGGAACCCCTTAATTTTAGCCAATATTGTTGTATGAAATCATTTTTATGTGTAGAAACGGTTAAAAGTGCACCTGCAATTTGTTTAGACATTCAAGAACCTAATGTAAATCTATAAATACAGGTTTGGTGAATGATAATGTCATAGCAGCGGACTTAGTTAATGATCATAGCCTGTTTTGTTTTTGTGTTTGATTTTGCTAGCTCTCTCATTTTGGGTTTTGTTTTGGGATCTATTCTTTCCGTATAGAGCGTTTTGTTTTGGGATCTATTCTGTCTTTATCAAGGGTTTTGTTTTGGGATCCCAATTTATTCTGTCTTTATCAAGGGTTTTGTTTTTCATCTATTCTGTGTTTATCACACCCATTTATTTTTAGGATTAGGGTTTTGTTTTAGGATTTATTCTAATCACATCCATTTAACCATCTGTGTCACTGTATTGTGTTTATGGTACATTGATAATGGAACTATTTCCATTTATTCCAAGAGATGTAGGTCTATAGTGTCTGCTAAGAGTACATTACAAATCTCACTACAACCTCACATCAGTTTGCAGAAGCTGGGAGGCAGCAGTGAACAACCCCGAGTTCTATGAAACAAGAAAAGAGATTGGGACTTCCCAGCAAATTATATGTTTGTTCGTGGATTTAAGTGAAGATGGTGATACACCACAATATGCGGTTGTTGTCTATGACCCTCTGCAAGACACCTGGGAAACGCTCCCTGACCTTCCTCTCTTTCCAGGGTGTTATCAGAAAATTCCACAGTTTGTTGATTGCGTTTCTGTCAATCAAAGGCTGGTTTTGATAGGGGGATATAACCCCTTAGAAGAAGAATACATCAACACAGTTTTCATTTATGACTTCTCATGTGCTAAGTGGAGTCGCGGCGCGGACATCCCGATCTTTCAAACGTGTGGTGCTTTATCAGTGTCGCCTGAAGGACTTGTTTACGTTGCCGGAGGAGTGGACAACGATGGTAATGCTCTGCGAGGAGCAGCAGTTTATAGTGTGGAGAAAGACGAGTGGAAGCTTCTTCCTGATATGAGCCAAGAGAGGTTCAACTGCGGTAGTGATTTCAGAGATGGAAAGTTTTTCGTTATTGGCGATGATGTAACAGAAGTTTACGATCCAAAAAGAGGGGCTTGGACCACGATCCCAAAAGAGGAAGGCACTCCAACATTGCACGGTGGGATTTCTTGTTCCCTGGGAGCGCGCTCTTTCTCGGTCCACCTGCAACAGGGAGTGATGGAATATGATTCCAATGAAAAATTCTGGAGAGCTGTGTGTCCTCTTCCAAGAGCCATTGAAGAGTTTACGTCTTGCGTTGCTTGGCGTGACAAGATTTTTGTTAGCGGCTTTGTGGAGGGTACTGGTGATGAGGTTTTCTATTTGGGATCTTAGTGTTGTACTGCTGTAAGCGTTCTTCAATTTAAAATAGCTTTTGTGTTATTGCTGTGTTCAAAAAGTGTACGTTTGTGTGTTTGATGATTGGCTTTTGTGTTATTCCAGTGTTCAAAATGTGTGGGTTTTTGTTTATCTGTTTTAATCATCAAATAGATCAAACAGTTAATGTATCAAAGAAACTTTCATACATATAGTTTTAACTTTCTTGTATCCTAAGGTTTGCCTATTTTTAATTTGCTCTTCACAATTACTTAGTTGGATTAATTGAGATTTACACATAGATTTATATATACTTTAACATATAATGTAAATGATTTGTTTCCTCAACTCTTTTGTTTTTTAATTGATGTTGTAATTGAGATTTACACATAGATTTATATAAAGTAAATGATTTGTTTCCTCAACTCGTTTGTTTTTTAATTGATGGTAAATATGCTCTCTGAATCTAAGGACAGAGTTTGATGGAAGAACATTTATTAATCAAATACATACATTGAGAAAACACTCTAACCATTAGGAACCTTTGGTAAATACTTAAAATGTATAAAGAACTCGGTCAAATTTCACTTATATATATGTCATGAGTGCATAGGTAATTTGAGTTTTTAATGTTATTGACTCCATTAAGTTATTATTTTATAGACATTGTGATTATTTCACATTGTCAGGCCATGATGAAGTTTTATGGACATTGTCATTATTTCACATTGTTATGAAGTTTGATGGACAGGGATGAAGGTTGATGGAGAAAAGTTTAAAGAATAAATCTAAACATCAGAAATCCTTGTTAAATTAGTTAAAATCTGTTGAGAAAATGAGTTAAATTTCACTTGAATATTGGATTTGAATTCCAAGGGTGATGAGTTGATAGCATTGTGTTTTTAATATTATTGACAGTATGAAGTTATTATAGACATTGTGATCATTTAGTATTTTTGTTAAGAAGAAATCTGCATATAAGTTGGCAGGTGATGCCATATTAAAGAAAAGTCTTGAATTTTAATTTCCTAGATTAATGGCTCCAGGGCTTTAGTTTACAGCATCTTAATTACAATTTTGATTCATTTAAATGTCTAGAGTATTGGTTGTTTTATTTTCTTTTCTCGACTACCTAGTCAAAGTGAAAGTAGTTAAGACTTCTTTTTCAAGTTCAAGAAAAGTAACCAGGCGTCAGATGTTAGAGTAGTAATTGCTCGAGAAAATTATGTCTTTATCATAAAAGTAACCAGGCGTTAGAGTAGTAATTGCTTGAGAAAATCGTCATGATAACTCCGAGATGGATTCTTAAGCTCTGAAGTTATCAATAATGCTACGAGGGCCATGTTGATGGTATGAAGTGGAGTGTTTGTAGGTTTATGTAAATCCAAAAAGAATCGCTGCAAATCTCCATTCAAAGCACTTTAATGTCATCTTGCTGAAAGTAGTGATCAGTTTAGTTTGCAGAATGTGCTGTAAGAGTTTTTTGAAATATGTTGATAGCACATTTTTTATCAAATTTTGAAAAAGTTATATAAATAACATAAACAAATGCAAGTTTGTTGAATGTCCTTTTTTTAATGAATTAAGTTTTGAAAAATTTATATAAATGACATAAACAAATAAAATATAGGATATTTTATGACACTTAATTGTTGTTCCAAGGCCACTTCTCATCAGCAAATATAAGTGTACTTAGATGCGAGCTTGAGAAAGAGCCACATAGTCTCTTTGGTTTGTAAGAAGCTATCAATACATAATAGGGAAAAACACAATGTATGAAGACATAAATCCTTTGTATTTCTTTTTCTTTTTTTATGAAAAAGAATGGACGAGATCCTGAATACTTTATGGTTACCTTAAAATAAAGTTCTTCTTAAAGACATGAAGACAAGTAGACATTTCATTTACTACCACCAATTTTGTCCAAGAAGCAAAGCACTCTGATTTTTCCAATGTAGATAACTCTTATTAACTTCTAATGTAGCTTAGATGAAAGAAACCAAACCAAAAAGAACTAAGCACACATCAACCCATGCACACTATATCTAAAACCACAATGAGCATCGAAATATTGATGTCAAACATGATGTTGTTATAATAGCAGCTAGTGGTGTCTTGTTGAAGGATCCTATGACATATAACTAAAGAAACTGCTAGGTGAAAGGATTTATCTCAGAATCCATATTCTTCTTAATTCCTCTAATTCTATTTCTTTGAACATATTGTATTATATTAAAAGTCAACTACTCTATGCTAATGCTAGTAGATGTAAGGAAGAAATTAGGGTATCAAATCAATGGTCTACAGAAAATAAAAAACAAGTGTAGATATTTCATTTGTTTGGTTGTATGTAAGCTTCATGATGAGAAATTTTCAAATGGTTCAAAAATAAGTAGTTGATATGGAAAAAAGTTACAAAATTTAC
>LPNX010483641.1:187786-220607 GCA_001517045.1 Pseudotsuga menziesii
GTGCAGTGCCTTGGATCCTTTACAGAGTGGGTTTGTACCTTGAAGCACCTTGTACCCAATTGACAAGGTCCCTATACCCACAAGCCTAGATATTGAAGCCACCATCTTGCTGAAGATGTTGAAGACCCTGCTAAAGATGTTGAATGCCGAAGAGATGATACTGATGCCTTGATGAATGTTGGAAAAGAATTAATCACCCATTCTATGGCCATTTATACTTTGATGGTGTCATGGTAGCCTAGAAGAAGACCCAGCTACCCCATAGGTGATGTCATGATGGATCTCGACCCTTGAGGGTCTCCTAGCATGGTTAAGATGGTTTAGAAGCCTATGAATCCCCTTGCTTGATGAATGTTGATGTAATTGTAACTCCAGAATGTATTCACTTGTATTTCTTATGTATTGTAACCCAATGTTTATTCTGGGATGTGTCTATAATGTACTTGAGTCTTATCATGCCCCGATGTTCCTATCGGGAGGTTCTATAATGTAAACAAGTCATGTCAAGTCATTGTGGGTAACCCTCCTATTGGTCAAGCGTTAAAGTCCCCACATTTCCATGGCACTAGGGTTATTAGATTCTCCTAGAGAATTCGGCCCTAGTAGGGTTTTTTTCAAGTCGAGAATTAGTATAAATAGAGAGCTAGCCTCTCTATTTAACACACACTCACTCACACTCAGTTGTAGCGCATAGGTGAGGAATAAGAAAAAACTGGGACTAGGAAGAAAGAGGTTACTGCTGTCAGGAGATCATTTTACTGTTTTGGGGTTTTACTTTTGGTGTTGATTCTATCTCTGAGGAAGGTTTGGGGTTTTCTCCATTTATGGTTTCAACAAGGAAAAACACTGTGTTCATTATCTCTTTTGTTTGATTGTTGTGCTTGTTATTCTCTGAGTTAAAGATCCTAATATAATGCTATCTTAATGTTAAAAATATAACATGGTATCAGAGCTAACCTGAGAAGAAGACACTATGAAGATGTGGGAACTAGGGCTTCCTACTTTGTGGTTCTCTCTCCACAGATTTTTAGCAAAAGAAGGTTGGAATAACTCTCCTCGCTAGGGCGTAACTTTCTGTCGAAGCAGAATCCAGTTTTGAGGTTTTTCAATTTTGGATGCGACACTGCTGCCGAAAATTAGGGCTTTCCACAGAAGTGGAATTTTTTAGTGAGCCGAGGCCTAGATTGATCTCCTCGTCAAAATCGAAGTTTAGAGATCAAGATCAAAGCATTTGGTTGGACAAAACTCCAAAAAATAAAAACCCTAATCTGCTCCTGAACCAGCACTGTAGAATTTCAGCTCCAAATCTAGATCTGACATCTTGACCTGGTAAGATCTAAATATTTTTTATTTCCATTTGAGGTTCTCAGTTAAGATGTCTCATCATACCAATCTTGATGAAAAGCTTGAGGGAGCTGATAACTTCCGAGTCTGGAAGTATAGGATCTCCCTAGTCCTGGAAGAAAATGAGTTGGACTCCTATATCAGTGAGGAGGTTCCAGTTCCAGAGGGAGATGAGGCTAAGGCCTTACATAAGAAGAATTTGGTTATGGAAAATAGGATTATTGTTGATTCAATCAAGGATCACCTCATACCATAGGTGTCCTCTCTAAATACACCTAAAGCTATGTTCGACGCCCTAACCAAATTGTTTGAAGGGAAGAACATAAGCCAGAAGATGACTCTTAGAAACCAATAGAAGAATGTAAAGATCCAGAATGCAGATACCATTCAGTCTTAATTTACAAGAGTATCTGAGATCAAGGAACAGCTAGAAGCAGTAGATGAAGAAGTATAGAATGAAGAAATTGTAATGACCACCTTCAATGGTCTCCCTAGATCATGGGACTCTTTCATTCAAGAAATCTGTGCTAGAAAGAAGTTAGTCAAGTTCAGCAAACTATGGGAAAAATGCTCTCAAGAAGACCAGAAGAATTTCTCATGGTACACTCACTGTACACTCTAAGAAAACCAGAAGAAGTTATCATCACCCCAGAGGCAAGTCCTTTCATAAAGATAATACTAGAAAATATTTGTCTAGAATCAGATGTTATACATGTGACGAGAAAGGACACTATGCTAGAGAATGTCCTAGAAACAAAAATGTTTCTCACAAGAAGAAGGGAAACAGGAGAAGACATCATGCTCATGCTGAAGAGGATGATGAACCTTCAACAAAGAGAACCAGATATGAAAGTGAAGATTCTTCAAGTGATGAAGAATATGTTTTGATTTCTTCTCTCACAGGAAACATTACTCATGGAAGCAATGATTGGCTCGTAGATAGTGGGGCTTCCAAACATGTGATAGGATTCAAGGAATCCTTTGCGAAACTATCAGACCATGAATCACCTCACAAGGTGAAGCTCGGACATGACTACGAGTATCGAATAAAAGGTAGTGGGGAATCCTCCTATAAGCTAGACTCTAGAAATTCAATGACAATGAAGGAAGTACTTTTTGTACCAGGACTAAAGAAGAACCTCCTCTCCATATTTGCATTAGATGCAAAATGAATGAGGGTTGCATTTATAGATGGTTAAGTCATCATGTGGCCAAAAGGAAAGACTATTAATGATGCAGCTATGATTGGGGAACAAGAAGGAGGTCTATACAAATTGAAGGGCCATCCAGAACAAACCTTGGTCCATGACCGAGTAGAGCCAAATGAACTTTGGCATAGAAGGCTTGCACATGTGCATTACAGAGCACTGCCACTTGCAAGCAAAGCTGTTGAAGGTCTTCTAGAAATTCAAGCAAAACATGATGGGGTATGCAAAGGATGTGCGAAAGGAAAGAACACAAAGAAGACATTTCCAAGTAGCGAGAGCAAAGCAAAAGGAATCTTGGAAATCATCCACTCCGATGTATGCGGTCCAATGTCATCAAGTTCACTAAGTAGGTATGTATACTATGTTTCTTTTATTGATGACTTTTCTAGGAAGACATGGATTTACTTCATGAAGAACAAAGATTAAGTATTCAGGAAGTTCAAGGAATTCAAATCCTTGATCGAGAATCACACAAAAAGGAAGATCAAGACCTTTCGATCAGATAATGGCAGAGAATTCACATCAAATGAATTCAAAGAGTTATGCAAAGACTCAGGGATTAAGAGGGAGTTGTCCACTCCATATAATCCACAATAGAATTGAATTACAGAAAGGAAGAATACAAATATCATGGAAGCTGCAAGAGCAATGCTTCATGATCAAGATCTTCCTATGCATCTATGGGCAGAAGCTGCCAGAACAATGGTGTATGTACAGAACCGTACTCCAGACAGAGTACTCGAGAACAAGACACCTGAAGAAGTATTTTTTGGAAACCAGAAGTTAGCCATCTCAGAATATTCGGCTGTCTAGTGTACATACACATTCCAAAAGAGAGAGGACAAAATTGGATCCTTCAGGAAAGAAGGGTATATTTATGGGATACTGTGAAAGCTCGAAGGATTACAAAATATACTTCCTAGGATTCAAGAAGATCGACATGAGCAGGGATGTGCCATTTGATGAAGACTCAGCTTACAACAAATCCAGAAAGAGACCTATTGAAGAACCTAAAGAAATAGAAGCACACATAATTCATGATACAACCATGAATGAAGAAACTCAAGAAGAAGATCGAGAATTTGAAGAACCTCAAGAACCTGTAGATCCACCTCAAAAGAAGAATCCTCACAAGAGGAAACCTGCTTGGGTACAAGAAGCTATCCAAGGTGTAGAATGATATGGGGCTCCATAAGAGAATCACAGAGAAAGAAAGAGGACCAGATCCTGCTCTGGATATGTAGCTTTATTATGTGATTTCATCGATAAAAAACCTTCCAATTATGGCTCATGAAGAATGGAAGGATGCTATGATCAAAGAGTATAAATCGATCATGAAGAACGATGTCTGGGATGTTGTCCCAAGACCAGAAGGGAAGTCTCTCGTAACTTCCAAATGGATCTATAAGATCAAGCATGCTGTAGATGGTAAAATTGAAAAATATAAAGAAAGATTTGTTGCTCGTGTTTTCTCCCAGAATGAAGGAATAGATTATGAAGAAAATTTTGCACCTATAGCTAGATACACTACCATCAAATCATTACTTGGTCTGGCTATAGTGATGAAATGGAAGATACACCAAATGGATGTCAACATTGCTTTCTTGAATGGTGTAGTAGAAGAAGAAGTGTATGTGGAGCAGCCACTTGGTTTTGAGACACATGACAGGGAGTCTCATGTATGTAGATTGAAGAAAACCCTGTACGGTTTGAAACAGGCACCAAGGAAATGGTATGGTAGAATTGACATCTTTCTATCTAGTTTGGGATTTACCAAGAGTAAAGAAGATTCCAATTTTTACTACAAGGTTGAAGATGGCAACCCAATGATGCTCCTACTGTATGTAGACAACCAGTTTGTAACAGGTATGGATGGGTTGATTGCTGATACGAAGAGGAAGCTTGCTGCCAAGTTTGAAATGAAGGACTTGGGTATGTTGCATTATTTTCTAGGCATGGAGGTGTGGCAAAATGTGGATGGAATCTCCCTTGGACAAGGGAAGTATGTAGTAGAGATATTGAAGAGGTTTGGGATGATGGACTGCAAGGCCATGACCACACCTATGGCATTGAACCTGAAGCTATTGAGTGATTCTTCATAAGAATCAGTTGATGCTATGATGTATCGTCAGATGATTGGGTCCTTCATGTATCTGACGAACACAAGACTAGATATTTCCTTTGCTGTGTACACCTTGAGCCAGTTCCTGAAAAATTCGAGACATGTTCACTTGATTGTAGCAAAGCATATTCTGAGGTACTTGAGGGGTACAGTTGATTATGGGCTTAAATATGAGGTGAATCAAAAGATTAACCTAGAGGGTTATGTTGATTCAGATTGCGCAGGAAGTACCACCGATAGGAAGAGCACTTGAGGGTGTTGCTTCAGTATGGGATCAAGCGTGATCTATTGGTTTAGCAGGAATCAATTCTATGTGGCACTAAGTATAGTTGAAGCAGAGTATGTCACAGCTTGTTCATCTAGTTGTGAGGCAGTATGGCTAAGGAAGTTACTGTCTGATTTATTTGCTCCCCAGTTGGATGCTACTTGTATATATTGTGACAACCAAAGTTGTGTAAATTTGTTGGAGAACCCAGTTTTCCATGACAAGTCAAAGAATATCGAGATCAAGTATCACTATATTAAGGATATGGTGCAAAGGGGAGCAGTGAAGCTCCAGTATATTGCGATGGATGAACAGATAGCTAATGTGTTGAGGAAGCCATTGGCTAGAGTGAAGTTTGAGTACTTCAGGGAGAAGCTTGGTGTTCTCTAGATCGAGGTTCCTTCCAAGGGGAAGTGATGAGTCCATGATCCATTCTGACATGGTGAGAGGATTGGTTCCTTCCATGGTCAGATGTAAGGGCCAAGCTATTCTGTCATGGTGAGAGGATTGGTTCCTTCCATGTCAGATATGAGTGTTGAGCCATTATCATATGACTATAGGATTGGTTCCTACATGATCAGATATAAGGGCTATTGCCATTCTTGGAATGGAGGTGCGTGCTCAGTTACAAGGAATACTTGGTCTAGGACTGAGGGCCATTCTGATATGACTGTGAGATGTGTTCTCACATGATCAGATGTGAGCACATGGCCATTCTGATGTGACCGAGGGATGTGTTCACACTTGATCAGATATAAGGGTTGTTGCCATTCTGTCATGGAGAGAGGATTGGTTCCTTCCATGTCAAATGTGAGTGCTGGCCATTCGGACTTAGGGTCAGATATAAGGGCTACTACCATTCTTGGAACGGAGGCACCTGGTCAGTTACCAGGAATCCTCAGTTTGGGACTGAGAGCCATTCTGATGTGATTGAGGGATTGGTTCCCACATGATCAGATGTAAGTGCAAAGCCTTTCCGTAGATGATAGTAGGTGTTTCCTATCATGCTGGTGGATGTCAGTGCTGGCCTTTCCAAAGATTATAGTAGGTGTGTCCTATCATGCTAATGGATGTGAGTGCTGCACCTTTTCACAGATGGTAGTAGGTGTGTCCTACCATGCTAGTGATTATAAGTGCTATGCCTTTCCACAGATGGCAGTAGGTGTATCCTACCATGCTGGTGGATGTGAGTGATGTGCCTTCCCATAGATGATAGTAGTTGTGTCCTATCATGCTAGTGGTTGTAAGTGCTGATCCTTTTCATAGATGATAGCAGTTGTGTCCTATCATGCTGGTGAATGTGAGTGTTGTGCCTTTCTAACATGAATGGATTGGTTCCTATCATGGTCAGATGTGGCTGTTGGATGTGCCTTTCTGACATCGCGTTGGATGTGTTCCTCTCATTATCAGATGTAAGAGCTAGGCGAGCCATTATGACTTAGGGTTAGATATAAGCGCTGAAGAAGACCTACATGGAGGCTAGGCCTACAACCAACATGAAAAAGGGCTGGCTCTGTAGAAATTCCTATGACAAGAAGAATCTTGAGATAGCAATCATGATGATATAGTGATGATGATCTAGCAGTGATTATCCAGATCGAGTGATGATCCAGATCTAGTGATGATGATCTAGATCCAGTGATGATGTCCAGTGATCATCCAGATCGAGTAATGATCCAGATCCAGTGATGACGATCCAGATCAAGTGATGATCCAGATTCGATGATGAAGATGACTTGAAGATGATGAGGACACGATGATGATCCAGAAGATATGGAGAAGAATACTCATGCTGATAAATTGTGTCGAGAGAATACCTTCCCAGTTAAGAGGGAGTGTTGATGTAATTGTAACTTCGGAATACATTCACTTGTATTTCTTATGTATTGTACCCCAATGTTTATTCAGGGATGCACCTGTAATGTACTTGATTCATGGCATGCCCCGATGTTCCTATTAGGAGGTTCTATAATGTAAACAAGTCATGTCAAGTCATTATGGGTAACCCTCCTATTGGTCAAGGGTTAAAGTCCCCGTAGTTCTGGGGCACTAGGGTTATTAGACTTTCCTAGAGAAGTCGTCCCTAGTAGGGATTTGTCAAGTTGGGAATTAGTATAAATAGAGAGCTAGCCTCTCTATTTAACACACACTCACTCACACTTAGTTGTAGCACGTAGTTGAGGAAGAAGAAGACACTGGGGCTAGGAAGAAAGAGTTTACTGCTATCAAGAGATCATCTTACTCTTTTGGGGTTTTACTTTTGGTGTTGATTCTATCTCTGAGGAATTTGCGGGGTTTTCTCCATTTATGGTTTCCACGAGGAAAAACACAGTGTTCATTGTCTCTTGTGTTTGATTGTTGTGCTTGTTATTCTCTCAGTTAAAGATCCTAATATAATTCTAGCTTAATGTTAAAAATCTAACAATGAAAAGGACTTGAATAAGCACTTGGACCCACACTTCGTTCTTTAATGACCTTGCAACCCTTGTTGGGGTCATGGATCTCCTGTATGATGATGAAGAGACGGTATGGTCTTTGACATGCTATGGAACCCATATACATGTCCTTGGTATGATGAAGAAGCCCATAAAGACTTATAAACCCTTATGAAGACCTTGATTCCCTTGAAAAGGTCATGAATCCCATTGCTTGCACGATGGCATGATGAAGGCACCCACACACATGTGATGACACTTCCACACTTACTTATATGTGTTGATTTGGTTTTAAAAATATGGAAAACATGCTTGCTTGCACTTGATTATGGGGTAAAGGCGGTGAGTGTGGGACATGACATCATTGATTCCTTAATGAGGTGGATGATACCCTTAAATGTGGTAATGAATTATGGACAAATGATAAGAAGACTCACTATGAGAATGGATGTCTTTGTGAAAAATTAAAATAAAAATTATAATATAATAAAAATACAAAATAAAAATAAATATTACCTTCCTTACCATGAAGCTGGCCCCATTTCAAAATACAAATTCAAATAAAAAATCAAAATGATTTCTGAGAGGTCTGCTCATTTTTTTGGAAAACTAGTATGAGTACCCCATTGAAACTTCATTTTGAAAATTGAAATTCGAAAAAGCTCTGATTTTTTTTTTGTGGAGTTAGGAAGTCATACTAAGGAAATTCGCAAGTTAAAACCTTTGATATAATACACTCATTGAATATATTCACAGTAGATGACAGTTCTAAGTTTGTAAGGGAAGACACGGTATTGAGTTGACTGTGTGCAAGCTAATAAAGAGTTGAGCATGAATATGAACATCATTCATGTTTGAAGTGTTCAAAGTTGCATACATAAGTGAAGATGACTTCCCATGGTGAAGTACAAGGATTATGCAAGTTGATGGAGCGTAGATACAAGGGTTATATACACAGACCACAGTCTTCATCTATAGCTTGGAGTCTGCACACAGTCCAAAGACATACACAGTCAGACCAATGACCTCTAGTATGTATAACAGCTTGAAATGTGACTTATATAGGTGATTGTCATACAGGTAATTTTGAGTTTCTCCTAGTCCACGACTACTACACATATAGAGTAAAGAAATGATATAGAGGTGTACACTAAGATGATACTAAAGGGGTTGTCATCAAGTTTTAGATACAGTGGTAGATGCACAGTGAGTAATGAATCTTCATATTGATGATAATTCATTGTATACATTGTAATGATGCATACATTACAAATGATGTAAACCCTATATATGATAATGATGATACTACTTAGGCATCCTTGACAACACATGCCTTATGATGATGAAGCATGCCATGAGGATCTAATGTTGAAAGTGTATTGTAATGCATACCCTAGGTTGATGTTGCATAT
Organism: Pseudotsuga menziesii; assembly: GCA_001517045.1. Classification (NCBI taxonomy): domain Eukaryota; kingdom Viridiplantae; phylum Streptophyta; class Pinopsida; order Pinales; family Pinaceae; genus Pseudotsuga; species Pseudotsuga menziesii. The sequence continues at coordinate 196,573 of LPNX010483641.1, forward strand.
CTTGAGAGCTTGATGACATGTTTAGATAGTCCTTGATGATGGAAATGATTAGTGAGAGTAGTAGTGTCTTGGATATACTTGAGCAGTGTTATAAGAACAACAAAGATGATAAGCATTATTGATGATCAACAACATATGATGAGCAAAAATGATAAGCATATCTTTATCATGAGCAGTTGGTTGATTGAGTTGCATTTGAATGGCTGAGAGAATATGTATGTGCAGTAGATCCTTAGCATGAGTAGGTTCTTGACTTAGTTGTAACTGAATGGGAAGAGCAAATGTATGTGCACCTGAGCAAATATTTAGCATGAGCAGTTGGTTGATTGAATTGTAGTTGAATGGGAAGAGCAGATGTATGTGCACCTGAGCAGATCTTTAGCATGAGCAGTTGGTTCGTTGAGCTGCAGCTGAATGGGAAGAGCATATGTATGTTACATTGGAAAATTAGTTTTCGATTGCAAGCCAATTCTTGAACTTGAAGATTGGAATCCAAAAATTCTTCTTAGTTAGAGCTAAAAAAACCAGGTTGGGTCTTGTTTCAGAGTTGGTGCTCTATTTATAAGTTGGTGCTGATTCTAATCGAGAAGATTGTAGTCTTCTAGTGTAAATAAATAAAGATCAAATTATAAATATTCTTATGTCTTTTCTCTTGATGTGATGCTTATGATTTATGGTTGATGCATATGATTATGTGATTAATGCTTGATGATTAAAAGAAGGTAATTTTTTTATAATTTCTCTCACATTGATTCACCCCCCCTCTCAATGTGGCCATTGTGTCCAACAATTGGTATCAGATCAGGCCTTCAACACAAGCCTTGCAATCTTGAAAGATATCCTTAGGCACATTGGAATAACAAATAGGTTGTTCAATGAATGAAGTACCATAGGAAGCACTCACAAATATTGAAATAATGGTCCTTGATAAATTGAAGAAATCCACGAAAAAAAAAGAGGTGCATCAAAGACTATTACAAAAATATGAGCAAACTCAAAAAAACCTCATGAGTCAACTTCAGGAAAATATTGTAGAAGTTAGTTCTTTGAAAGATTAACTTAATCAATTGAAAAATGAAGTGGCTAAATTGAAAGAAACCAATAAGACCCGTGCGAGTCTTAAAAGTCAACTGAAAGAGGTCAAAGTACAACTACTAGAACAGAATAAGGTGAGACAAGCAAAAGAGTTTGAGATCATTCCTCTAAAAGAGGAAATGAACAAGATAACTTGTACAAATTTGAAGTTTAAAAGGAATTCTTCAACTCTAGATGACATCCTCAGTTATTGGAGATCACCACTTGTCAACACTGGGTTAGGTTATGATAAGGCAGAAGACTAAAGAGAAGCCTAGGTGTTATGCATATATTAGGAAGAGTTTTAGTCATGGAGAAGAAAGCAAGAAAGAACATACTAAAACTATGCAAGGAAGATCCACTCATCATGATATTCCAAGAAGGACCATGTCACAAAGAATACCACTTGTTTCCAGGTATGGATTTAATGGTTATTGTTTTTCTTGTTCTGAATTTGATCATAAGGCTATGGATTGCAGACTCCATGGAAGAATAAGTGTTGGAATACCCCAATGAAAAGGTTAGGTGGTGGGCATGCAACCATGTGGGTCACATTGTTCCATATTTTCATACAATGAGGTGTTATAGTTTCAATGTCCTTGGGCACAAAGCTCAATATTGTTATAGTACATGGAAACAACCCTTGAGAATTTTCTTATACAACTCATCAAGGAAAGTTAGTACAGATGAAGGAACAAAGGATGGAAGAAGAGATATCAAGAAGCAAGTATGGATGAAGAATACTGACTAGTTCATATAGGGGAAGATGATCAGAGTAGGGAGGGTGGATTCTATATGGAAATCCAAGTGCAAGGTCTCTCAAAGACGTTAGCGCACCTTCAGTTCCTGAGGTTGGATGATGAACTCGAAGGAGAAAGGATGGTTACTCCATGCATATAGACATGTCCTAGGATCATGCATATTGACAGGGGGACAATGAACATTAATCAGTGATTTTAGATAGAGGTATGTGGTCACCCTTTTCCATTGATGCCAAAGCGGGAGAGATGAAGACAAAGGGAGAGATGAAGACAAAGGGCGAGAATGCTGACAGGAGAGGAATGAGTTGCTTTCATCAATGACAAAGGGAAATATTGTTGATGAAGTTGTCACCGGTCCCAACATGTACCTGCCATGACCCTATAGGTTGTCATTGATTCCACCAAGTCCCACTTACAGTGCTGCACGACATCCTCCTCTTGCAATTTCGAATCCATGGGAAGAATAAAGGTTCTTGGATGAGTTAGATGGCCAATACACTTGTCCGTATGTATCATAGTCAAATTTTGGATGAAATGTAACTTACATGGGAAAGGAAGAGTCATTTTGGAGCTACATGGAATGAGGGGGGTGCAGCCTGGGTTGAAGTTGGAAAGCAAATCCATGTGTTGGTTTTACTTTATATTTTCTTTTTTTACTTTCTTTTTCCTTTCTTTTTTTTTTTTTACTTTCATATTTTAATTTTTACTTTTTTATTTCTTTTCTTTTCTTTACCTTTTCTTTTCTTTTTTTTATGTTTTTTTCTTTTCTTTTTTGGACAATGTCCTATATTTTAGGGAAACCCTAAAAAATAAATTTACACAAAGTGTAAATAATGGCCAAGGGTCATATAGATCTGATACCGATGTTACAATGTATTCAGTGTAATGGATAATCTGTATCCAAATTAAGTGAGCCTGTATCCAGGTCTAGGGAGGAATATGTTACATCTTCAAATAATTAAAGGTATAAATGTATAATAATTGAATGAATGATAAATTGCAATGGATATGGTTTCCTTAAATATGGCTTGGCCATCACATGTTGAAGAGACACTTCTCTTCATAAAATATATTTTAATATTATTAATTACTATTAGTAATTGTTACCTATTTATTATTATTTTATTGTTGTAACAACCTTTCTTGAAACTTGGCTATCTTCTCTTTCAGTGTCTTAATCCCTCTAGGATATTCTTCACTTTCCTTTGTAGTGATCCTATCCTTAAGCTCCTGATTTTCTTCCTTTAATTGAGCGATCTACGGGTTCTTTAGGGACATGTTAGACATGTTTCTGATCACAAGAGCAATGGGTGACTTATCTTCAGGGGTGATATATTCATTTAAACCATCGATCCTTTTCTACATTTGTTGCTTCTCTTTTTCCCGCGTACGTTTGTCAGCCTCCAGCATAGCAAGGTGGCCTTTCATATCCAAGACTTGATGCTGCAATGTCTCAATCTCTCGTTGCAATTGCACAATTTGAGGAGGGAGTTGGATGTCCTTGATAGGTATCCTTCTCCTCTTTTTGTAACCTTGGTTCTTTTCTAGAGGACTAGATGATGAGGTAGGATTTCCTATAGGAATATGCTGCTCTGTTGAAGTAGGTTGTTCCATTGAAATAGGATTCTCTCTTGAAAGGGGATGTAGCAGAGAGTTCTGTGGAGTGAAATCTACCACCTGATCCTGTAGGATTTTTTCCTTCAGGTTTTGAGCCTTATTTGTTGCCATTTCCTACTTCACTCGGGCTTCCAATTTAGCCACCCTCTATTGGGACTTTAAATGGTCCAATGCCTCATTGGTCATGGAAACATAGATGAGATCACTAACTCCCTTATGGAAAAAAATATTTGTTTGGGATTGAGAAATTTTCCATCTTGAACTCGACCTCTGACACTCCTTCCTCATTAGCGATGGTCAAGTTCAAAGAGCTAGTTGTAAGATTCCTTACAGTGGTGAGGGAGACCTTGCTACCAGAAAACTTCCTCAACTCTTTGGATTGCCTTTGAGTCTCAATTTTGGCCATCTCCTTGAGTTTCCCATAGATATCCAACATCTACTTCTCAGTCTTGAATTGTTCTTCAACATCAGAGGTGGAGGAGTATGTCTGATATTTGAGGAAAGGCTCCTCAAGTCCCTTCTTCTTTGACTGTGAAGATCCTGAGGGATTTCTCTCTGATCGTGTAGTGATTGGTTTCCCAACCACTATTGGTCATGCAACCACCACCTGATTTTCAGCCTCCCCTCCAGTAGGGATTTTAATAGAAGTTTCTTCTTCTATCATTATCATGAGGGAATCAAACTAAAAATTAAACCCCTTATTCAAGTCAATTACATCCTCCTCTACGTCTATACTAGGCTTCTTTTTAGGATTCTATCCATCACATTCCATATCCTTCACCTCTAATCAAGACCTTATTCTTCTACCATCACCGTTTAGGGGAAAGGGAGTAGCTAGGACCATTACTTACACTTCTATATGAGCCTAAATTTTCTCTCCAAGAGTCCAATAGAATTCATAGGAAAGAGAATTTTCTTCTTGGTACAAGTCGGGGATCATGAAGTGAATAAAGAATGACCTTTACACCTGAACTCTCCTCTGGGAAATGATCCCCTTAGGATCGTAATTCTATGCATGAGTCACCTAAAATTTCATGGCCTTCAAAACTTTCTCTACCATTGGTAATGTTGTTGGCTTGTTCACAATGAAGCGCCCAAAATTAATAGGTTATTTTATCCAAGAGTCCTTCATGTGAGCAGTAAAATGATCCTCATCAACAGAAATCCTCTACCTAATCAATTCTAGTGCAAACACCGAGGGAGTTAGGAAAAATGGTAGCATCAAAGGGGCAACCGAAAAACCATAAACCCTGATAACTAAATACTTCTACATTAGGAGCCAATATACAATACCCTCTTTCTACAAGGAAGCCTTCATGTGTTATGTTATCCTCTTCTATTTAGGGTTGAATAGTCTGGATATGCTGAGGACAATTATGTCAATGAACAGGGTGTAAGACCAATCCTTGATCTTCTAGAGATATTGGGGCCATTCTTTGAACACCTCTGGATCCATGTCCTTGAGGGTCTTCCGGTTGGAACTGACTATGATGGAAAATAGATACACCAGGTATATAAAGTTCTTATCCAAATGAAACTTCTCAAGATGAGAATTGATTTCTCTAGAAAATAACTCATCAAATTTAATTCCTACTTCAGATTAACTTAGGTAAAGGAGAATTCCTAGAATTACTTCAGAGACCATGATATCTCTATCAAGACGTAGGATTTGAATTAAGAGGGAGATGGCTGATACGACATGATTTATGAGCAATTCGGAGGAAAGTTGGGTGATAAGGGTCTCTGAGGGAACAGTGGTCTTCAAAATGGCCCAGAAAAATTTATTCTTAGATTGTAGGTCGAATTTCCCGAATACCTACAGAACCTCTGCTTCAGTGAAGGGGATCAAGGCTCACATTGGGATTCAGATACCCAGGAAAGCCATGATAGCCTCTGGTGTAATTTTCCAAACTACATGGGAGTGGGTATCATCTCATATCGCCTTCCTAGTGGAAGAATAATTGGAGGCTTCCCTTTGGACAATATCTGGGAAACAGGACAATTATTCTAATGTGAACCCTATTAAGGAGTAGTAACAAGCTATTTGGTTTTCAAACCATAGGTTACACGATTAATGTCAAGCTGTTTAGCCTTATAAACCATCGTGCTTGGTAAACATGACTTTTGAGCCCCCAATATTCGAGCGTGATATCCAATGGGGAGGGGACACGTCATTTATGCACGCTCTCCATCACGCATGCCCTCTATGACTTTGAGTGTGCAATTTGTCTCAACGATTTACGTGTACACCGTCATATCTCATCGTAGATGCATGAATGGATGAGAGTCATTGATCTTCCCATGTGTTTACCATGGCAACACTTTCATGCCCACCAAATTTATCAAATTTGTTTCCATCTTCAGAGTGAGCATGTCTACCTTGTGAAATGATTCTGAACCCTAGATCTGTCCCAGATGAAATATGCACCATTGATTTTATCCATGCTTTATCTCCATTTCACACATAAACATATCTTCTTCCTCCCCACACCTTTGTATTGCAAAATAATTTATGGTCATAGATCTTCATCATCGTTATATATCAACCCTTGAAATATGTTGCTCACACCGGACCTCGCAAAGGTGGAGATTTTATATGTCCATGCATGTTTACTCTATGAAATCCTTATTCACCGTCGATCTTCCTTTCCCTATCCATCCAACGATCGCTCTTTCTTACAAATTAATCTCCTTCCATCAATGTAGAATTTATTTAAAACCATGTCTCTATCCTTAGCAAAATTAATTTGCAGCCTTGCTTTCCTCCACTTATGCATCTAAGTTGTTTATTTCATTCACCATTTAACCTTATTCTTTCTTTTGCTGGTCTAAACCTTTGCATGGGAATTAGTCTAGATGCCTATGTAAAAAAACCTTCAAAATTTAGCATAGGTGCTAATAGGGGGGTTAACAGTAGGGGGAGTAGGAGAGAGATAGAGAGGGGTTGTTGAAGGTAAGAAGAGTATGGGAGAGATAGAGAGAGGTAGTGTCATTAGGGGGTTAGAGGTAGAGAGAGAGGGGGGTGTTAAAGGGTAAGTTAGAGGAGGGGATAAAGAGTGAGAGGAGGGATAGTAGTGGTAGGGGGAGGCATAAGGATGTGTGTGTCTGTGTGTGAGTGTTAATTGATAAATGTAAACCACACAATTGTGATTCATGTTTATATGCATGGGTGTGGAAAAAACATAACACACTAATCACAAATTTTTCCTTGATATAAGCGAGAAAAAATGTTATATTTAAAAAATGTCAGTAGAAGTGTGTTAAACATATGATACACCCCATTGGATATGTACATTGAATGCACTATAAACATAAATGGTGCACTATATACCACCAATCGAATTGGTGTGTATGTACATTTAACGCACGCAAGTTGACCTAAAAAGCATAGTCCAAGAATAATATATTAAAAAAAAAAACCCATAAATTGTGTGATAAATGCAAACAAATGCACATGTGCATTATGTGTATTACACCATCGAATTGAGTAAAATTAAAATATGTTGCATAATTTAAAAAAAAAAAATTGAACACATACCATGCATTTAGATATATGTACAACACTCGTGTGTGACACTAAGAGAGAGAGCCAATGCATAAAAAATAGAAGAACTCTCGATTAGGGATAAGTTAAAAATGATTTATGTTTTATTTAAAATTATGTTCCATCCATTTTTTAATTTTTCTATAACATAACAATGGGTTTGTATTGAATGGAAGCACAGGTGCACCCCATAACAAAATGTCTTGGTTCTTCCATGTAAGGGGTGCACTAAAATAGGGTTTAATAATGGGAGAACTATTCATTTTTACCATTCCATAATTCTCTTGAGATATGGAGCACTGATGCCACCTTTTCCTCCCTAAATCCATCTTCCTTAGGTGCTCCTCTCACCTACATTTCTCTTATCCCTTCCCCATATGAGATGTTGGAAATTTTCCAAACAATGGAAAATTTTCATTTTTTGGACTATGTGAAAACAATGTCTCCTTGGCAGGAAAATATCTAGGTAATCCTTTTTTTTCTTTTAACTTGAACATTTAGTGGATCAAAATTCAAAATGATGCTATAATTTACATTGTTTTAATAAAAAAATTAAATTTTATGCAAGGTGCATTCGCATGGGTCACCTCACACAACCTTGTCATGCACCCTATAAATTTATAGGGCACATTGTCATATGTGCGTTAATAATTGGGAAACTTAGCACATTGTTTACATGGTGCACTATAGTATATAGCTGATCATTTCATTTTAAATAAAAATTAGAAATCCTAAATCCTATATCATATGCTCTAGTTCTCGACGTTGAACATATATATATGCTATAGGATTTAATATATTTTTTATTTATTTAAAATTAAACGATGCGTTATATATTATAGTTCACCATGTAAACAATGCGCTATGTTCCTAGATATTAATGCACCATGAAAATTTACAGGGTATACTGTGACATCGTGTCAGTTGAAGCACAGAAACGAACCGTGCAAATTTTAATTTTTTTTCTTAAAACAATGTAAATTCAAGATTCATTTCAAATTTTAATCTGCTAAAAGTTTAAGTTATAACAAAACAAATAGATTACTTAGACATTTGCTAGTTGGGGAGGCATGCTTTCCACATAGTATGAAAGTCTCTGACCATTTGGAAAAATTCAAAAATCACATATGGGAAATGGACAAGATAAATGAGGGTAAGAGGAGCATCGATGGAAGGTCTCTTTAGGGATGAAAAGGTGGCATCGGTGGTTTATAGCTCAAGAGGATTGTGTAATGGTAAAAATGAATAGTTAGGCTGGTGATTTGTTTATTAAACCCTGCTTCGTTTTTCCCTTTCATAGGCACAATGATACATTTGTTTATGGGGTACACATGTTCTTCTCTTCAATAGAAACCAACCATTATGTTATAGAAAAATAAAAAAGGTGGGCGTAACATTTTAAATAAAACATAAATAATTTTTAACTAATCACTAATACAGTGTGCTTATATTTTCTTTATTATTAGTGCTCTCTCTTGGTGTCATGTTGTATGTATATCTAAATGCACCGTAAATGTTGAAAAATATTAAAATTGTTTGTGACATTTTCAAAATTTTATTCAATTCAGTGTTGCAATACACAAAACATACTAGTGCATGTGTTCGTATATAGCACACCGTTTATGTTTTTTTAAATATAATATTCTCGTCCTAAGTATTTTGGTAATATATGGTGCATTAAATGTACATACGCACCAATTACTCTAGTGGTATATAGTGCTCTGGTTATGGCTATTGTGCATTGAATGTACATATGCAATGGGGTGTATCCCATGTTTAACACTGCTATTGCCATTTTTTTAATTGATATTTTTTTCTCATATCAAAAGTCTCACTCCCCCATACCTCAATCCAACTGAAACGAGGGGACATGAACGGGTTCAGGCTCTCCATATTTATTCCACTAACCATAATTATGAATTCTTAATTACATAAAAAGTGGTTCTCAAAATTCATCACACGCTTCTTGAAATTGATCACTTGCAAGCTGGCATTAGCCCATCCAACAGTGTGAGGTATGAGCTTCCTTCATTAACTATCTCGATAACAGAAAAATCCGTGTATGTATTCATCCCTTTGACTTCCTCCATTAAGTGCGGTATTTTCCCAATTGGCGATACTTTGGCTTGGTTGGCCAATCGCACTTGCAGAGGGGACCAAGCCAACTATGGTTTCCCCATATTCTTCCATGTATTGTTTGTCAAAATGTTCACATATGGGCCTAGATCTAGAATAACCGAGTCCACATTGTAATCACCAATTTGGACATTCATCGTCATCTCTTTCCCAGTATTCTTATTGTGTAAGGAATTTAGAGCGGATTCTTATCGACCTTTCTCTGGTAGATATAGCATACTTGCGATCTCATCCAGTGCCTCAAGATACTTTTCTAGCGATAAGTAAAATTCAAAGAAAATTTGTAGTGTACAATGCTTCCACGATGGTCCTGCTACAATTGTTGAATAAAAAACATGCGGCATTTAATAAATAGGAAACTTACCTAGATATCTTCATATGTTGTCTTGTGCTTTGAAGAATGTATCCCTCTCAGTGTGCGCATCAAATTGCACCTTTTTCCAATTTGATAATCAAACTTGTGGGATCGGACCATCATCTCCTATTCTCGCACCTCCTCGAGTAATGATTCCAACATCCACAGGTTCAACCCTAGGTTCTGCTGAGATCTTCCTGACTATTGGACCTTGGTTATTGCTTTGTGGTAGATTCAGAAGCCGATTTGCATTCTTGTTTACATTCTGGTTATGATTCTGCAGTGGCAAAACATTCTTTGCTTTCCATTTTGCAACTAGTTGCGGACCATATCCAACTATATGATATGTGGTGGTACAATAGGTACATTACGACTATAGGTTTGGGAAATATCATTGGTAATGCCCCAATTCTCCACAATTATAACATTGCACAGTTCCATGACCCTGTCCACTTCCTTGACTGAAACCTATGTTTTGTCCTCCTCAGAATCTGCCGTGAAATCTGCCCTACTATTGATACTGTGTGTTATCTCTAGGGTTGTTCCTAGTGTGTATTTTCAAATTTTTGATTTCCATTGGTTTTTCTTGTTTGAATTTCATTTTATTTTATGTTGTATGATTTATTTTTTGCCCTTATGTTTCCCTTAGGTACCATAAATCATTAAGAGTTCCATTCATCAGCTAAAAACCTATGTATGTGCAAAGGATTATGTATTACAGGCTTAATTTTTACAAACTGGCAGCATCTTCCCAAACTGGCAGCATTGTGAGAGCGTGCAGCATATTGAGTTTTGATGATATACTATACATATGGTTTGTTTTTGAAAGGTTTACGACTCATGTCATGAAATATTTGATGAACATAAGCCTTTATCATAATCTTGGATATATGTTTTGAGTATGAGCATTCGGCAATTTATATGTCTTTATGATTCTTTACCATGAATGATGAGTCAATACGGTAGCAATAATGAAGGGACATAGGTGGTGTCTTTTCACAAAGGAGACCATTCATGTAATGAATGCAGGTGGTCATCGTGGCAGAAACAGCTAAATATTCATTTTTCCCCAAATCGTGTTTCATTTGTCTGCTGAAAAGGAGTATGCAAGCGCTGGTTTCATTCAATGTTCATATTCATGAGCTGTGTTATACCATGTTCAGGAAATATGGGTTTATGTTCGAACCCCAGGGTTTGCAGGGTTAAGATTGCAGTACATACATCTACTTCTTTGCATTTTCAGCAATTCTGGGCTGAATATACAGCGTGAAGACTATGCAGCAGTATAAAACTTCCGGTGCAGGATATACATTTTGAAGGTATTTTTGATGGACAGAGTTTCCTGTTAAGAGCAGTATTATGTAAAGGTTCAGAGAATTAGGGTTCCTTTGCAAAAAACCCTAAAGCATGCAATTTCAGGGTTATAATATATTGTATATATCTTACCTGCATTTTCATTTTCAGCACCGTTTTGCCTGAGCACTCAGCCATAGTATGAAATACTCTGTTCTAGATAAGACTGTGTAAGTATTTTCAGGGTCTTCAGGGGTAAGACTTATCATTAGTCTGATTCAAATTTCATCAAAGTTGTTACTCTGTTTGTTTACAACGTTTTACCTCCAGCACAAGAAGAGATATATTCACGTCTCAGATGTTAGCACAGAGCCGTATGCAGCCAGCTGCCTCTGTTTGTTGAAGACATAAAATTCCATTACTCTACACAGGTTAAGTTGAAATCGTTCTAGGGTTTCAAGATGTCAAAGGAAATTGAAGAAGAGGAGCCAAAGCTGATTGTAAAGAAAAGACCTGGAGGTTTTATATGCAGACTAAAGCCCAGCAGTACAGAATGGATTAAACAATTTCCACGATCTGCTAAATTGATACAAAGGTTAGGTTGGTTTAGTTTATGTGACAGATTACAGGGATATCATTCTCAGTTAACAATGGCCTTCATTGAGAATTATGATGATGATAGAGTCCAGTTGCAGAGTCTAACTGTGAGGGTTAATGAAAATTCTATTGCTGAAGCTATCAGTGTTCCAGCAGAAGGTGAGAGGTGGTTCAAGCAAAAGGAATTCAAAGAAGACTTCAGTGAGTTTTTGGTTCTTGGTAATGAAAAACTTGATTGGAAGAATGGTGTGCATGTCAATAGGATAAAGCCAGCGTGGAGAGTACCATTAGAAGTGGTCCAGAACTACATTACCTGCGATGGAAGGTATGATCGAGTTTTAAAATGTCATTTGAAGCTTTTACTGCACATTCATGGTGTTATATAGCTAAATCTCCCTTTTTACCTTCTTAAGAGCCTTCAAAAGATGATTTCTAAGGTACAAAAACACCCATTGCATACAGCCAGATCAATCTATCATCAAGGATTAATTAAGCTGTTGGTTTTAACCCAGTTGGAAAAGGAAGGAAGGTCATGGAACTCTTTATTGGTAGAGTTAAGTTTCAGTGAGAACCCTAAAGAAAAGGGTAAGAAAATGATGGATGAGGCCAGCCAGCAAATAGAAAACCATGCAGATGCAAATCAGAAGGATAAAACTGAAGAAATTAGTGCTGTTAATAAGGCTGTACAGAGCAGCGTTGATCCTGAAACACCCTGCACATGAGAAGGTACAGAAAAGCTTAGTGATATATTTAAAAGTATAACTTCTAAAAAGATAATGTGCAAACAGCTGTTCAAAGAGGATAAACCAAGAACTAGATTAAGGGAAAAGTTGCAGACAGAAGAGAGAATAGCACAGGAAGGTGCTAGAGAGGTCGTAATTATAGAGGATCCAGCCAGTGAAGGGACCATAAACACAGCAGAAGATAAATATTCTGAGAACATGGAGGAATTCATTGACATGCAAGGAGTGGCAGGTGCCATAACAGAAATATTTTGTACAGATGAACCAAATAAGCTTGTTGAAGGTTCAAAACCAAGAAATCTGTCAGAGGACAAAGATTGTATGAGAGAGGAAGATATAGATGTTACTCCAGAGCTTGGTCAATGTCAGAGATCCCTTCAAACATACAAGGAACAAACCAGATACTTGCAGGAGATCAATGAAAAGCTGTTGGTAGCAAACAAGAGGTTAAGGGAGGATATGGAAGAAAAGGAGGCAGAGTTTCAAAAATTGTTGATGGTTTCCAGAAATATCCTTAAAGAGAAACGAGCTATGCAGCAACAGCTTGAGCATTTCAAATCCCAGGAGAAAGAAAATGATAAAGATATGGAACTGGCTCGACTCCAAAGGCATTCCCAGGTGCTCAATGATTTGGCCACTTTAGCTAAAGCTTCTAGAAGCTTGTAGATGCTTGAAAGTTGTTTTATTTTGAACTTGTAATATGATATGTGACATCTGTAGGACACATGTAGTGTAAAAGCATTTTGTAAGGGATTTGATGTCCCACTTTTGAAGGAGGTCGATCCAAACTTATACGATCTATTGTTAGTTCTGTTAGTTCTAGATAGACTCTTTTTGTGATATAAAAACAGCTCTCGAACTAGTGAGAAGGGGTTGGCTGTTTTGGGGAGATATGTCGGAGCATGTGTAAATACTTCTGTATGTCATGAAATCTTTGCAACTTCAACACAGGTTTTAGCTTTGAATGAATTTGATGTTGATTTGTTTCTGTACTTTATGAACTGTCTCTTTGATAAATCTTTTGTGTACTTGGTGACTCACATTCCAATGCATGATTCTTGTTATAAGTTGACAGTTATCTTTCCTTTATATAAACAGTAATAGTTTCACTTCATATTTAGGATCATAAAACCTTGATGTTGGACTGGGTCATTACTTTTATGTTATACAGAATTGGTTTCATTTCCCTGTAGCTCTAATTCATACCAACCATTGCTAAAATACTTTGATATCCTGGTACATACTTGTAATTATCTATCTGTTTTATATCAGCTTTGTTTATTGAAAACTGTATAAATAATTGATATTAACTTAGTATCTGTAAATTGCTATTTTCCCTTGTTTGATACCAACCTATATTTTTTATTTGATTTCATCTGATTGAACTCTTTCAATCAAAGATTTCCTTAATCTTGGATCCTGTAGTCTAGGTCCAACTTTAGGGATAACACTGTGATTTATTGAACGACTATTGTTGAGGTGGATTTTGAACGCAATGAAATTGAGTATACTGTGGTTGCTATAGAGCATACTGCATTTGATTATACCATGGTTGCAGTGGAGAAAAATTTGGCGGCATCGGGGAAAATTGCTGCTACAGTGGAGAAAAGTTTGATGGTTACTGCAGTGGCATCCTCTTTGTCGATTGGTGTTCTTCTCCCTTCATGTAATGCATGTTCATTGTCCCTTTTTAGAGAAAGTCGTATTCTTGACAATCCTTGTCTTCATGACCCACAATGCGATAAAATATAAAATACAAATTCAGAGGTTTAGATAACATCTTCTGAAGATACACACATTCCTTGTGGCAATGTCCATGATTTTGACAGATTCAATACCATGGTGAGCCACCTTAATTAAGAGGACTTGGAGCTCCTGACAGGTTGTAATTTTAGAAGTATAGGAACTGGTACTTATGATGTCCCTCTATGTTACATCAAGTACACCATACCTCTTCATGAACCTCTTTTCCCTTTCTGATTTCTTGTAATTAGATCGTCAAATTTGTTAGTTGCAACTTGATCTAATTAATTCCAACTTCAGTTTCCCCAACTAGTGTGGCCTCCAACTTCATTGAAATCTCCAGAGCCTCACTCTGTGTCGCAATCTTTCATTGCATCAATGGAATTCTAATGTGCGGTACAGCCGCCATGATAAACTACTATTATGTTGTACATCACTCATTTTGAAACTAACTTTTTCCATCAGTGTCTTGAATCACCAACTGAAATCCTAGACTGATTCATTCAAATATTGCTTGATTCCTTTTAGTTTCGTCATATACTGCATCTTAGATTTGGATTTTCTAGATTCCTCAATAAATCTAGTTCTAATCTCTGCTAGAGTCTTCTATTGGTGTCCTGGTTGAACTTGTACAAACTTCATGTACCACTCTAATACGTGACCTCGAAAAGTGGTCGCCAACTGTTACTTCTTGCTATCTTCGTCTTGGATTTTCTTTACAGTCCATACCATTTTGTAGATAAACCAATATTGTTCGAGATCCTCCATCCCATTTCCATGGAAAAAAGGTATCTTCACATCACCACCCACCATCCTCAGCTTTCTTCTTGTGTTCTTAGATAGGACACTATTACTGTGTAGATGACACATCGAGAAATTTGGTGACGATTTGGTGTTTCTTTCTGAATGTGGCACACTCCATGGAGGTTTAGGTACATTGTTTCTCTAGTTTGTTCCTTCCTTGGCCTCAGGTGTAGCTTGGCCATCTCCTTTTTTGTTATAGGGTCGCTTAGTCCCTTATGATATTCTCTCATAGATTCTTGTTTCAGTTTTAGCAGGACTCTCCTCGGTCCTCTGCATCTTCTCTTGCTAAAACTTTACCCCACTTCACAGAAGACCACACTCTTCCTCGAATTCCCTCACAGTTTCGTCGTAACTTCCATCCATCTACCCTATATCATTCTGTCCAACCCTCATCTCCACAGTACCCATAACCTCTGCATACCAGATCTTTTACCCTTCGGAGCTCATATTCAATATTCCCTTTTCATAGATAAGCATTTTAATCCACAATTGTGAAGACAATAGGAACCTACCTCTTGGTCCTTTGAAGAATTCCCTGACCACGTCATTGTAGGACTTAACTATGTCAGCCATGAACTCAGTGATGTATCCTTATAAGATGATGTGAAGCCACGCTTTGACAACCCTCTATGCTTGTTGTAAAGGAAAGTATCCTATGGCTAGGGTTTAAGAGGCCATCAACGTACTGGGGCTGAAAGAGAGATGCACAATGTTCAGCAAGCATATAACAGCAAGTTTTAGAGATGAGAAAGATCCACACCTGATTAACTGAAGGCTGGTCCAAGCTTTCTCTTCAATCCTCTTCTTGCTCCTCTCGCTCCAAGAGACCTGCAAAACAAGTTATACCTTCCTCAAACCATTATGACCACATATAAGACAATGATAATCAAATAAACATAAACAAATGATCTAAATAACATCATCATATGATCAGAAATAGAGATTCAATCACACATTGATCAATGATTTGGGAAGAAGAAGGACATCACATCTTTATTAATCCTGAAAACAAGTACAAATATACCTTCTCTTCAATTTTGGCACCTCACAAAACCTTGATCTGGTTCTGCTGCTTCTCTTCTCCAAAGAACTCAGCCTCCAAGCTCTGCAACACAAGGGGAAGACCTCCAGGGAAAAGGTGTGGGAAAAGAGAGTTCCAATTCCTCCAGCATAACAGTGCAAAAATTCAAGTCCCCTTTCATGGACCTCCCTACCTCTATTTATATGATAAAGAAGAGTTAGGGGCGAAGCCAAAGTGGTTACAACTGAAGAAGTCAGTTGGAAAACTACCCAAACTAATCCAAAAAGGCGTGTTTTTATGTTTAAATGTTAAGAAACCTATTCGCAACTATGAAGGAGGACAACCCGCGAATGATCCGTGAGTTTCCACAAGAGCAACCCGCGAATATATCCATTCGTGACTTGTAAAACACAAGAGTCGCGAGTGATTCGCGAGTTGCACATAAGGAGAGTCACGAATACACAAAAAATGCATTTTTAAGGTATTTTTGGGAATTTTCAGACTTTGGTGTCTTCTGGAAAGTTTTAGCTAACAGAAATACCTTTCCAACGGTGCAGAAATGAGGTCAAACAGAGTTACATAACTCAAGATATGGGTCCTCCAAGATAGGTGTTTTTTCAGTGACTTTCATGAAGTGCCGACATGCGACGAAATCATGGGAAAGTGGTCACAGGTAGAGAAATGTAATTTTGAGCTATAATAGATGCCCCCTAATGTGTGAGGTTAGAGGGGAAGACGATAGCTGAAATACATTATAAAGGAAACAGCTGAGTATGGAGAGAGCAGAGAATCCAAGATCGAAAGGCTCGAACAAAGGTACTTGTAAGAGAGATAAATGTCAGAAAAACTGATCTCTGGGACATACATGTCCATATACAAAACATCACCATAAAGATACAGGCGGATCCAACATATGTATAACTGAGGAAACTATCATGGTCACTCAATATGCAAAAAGGCACCATATCAAATCTAAAGGAGTCATGGCCACAAATGAACAAGGTGGATCCATACTCAACAATCGATCATAGACACAAAAATACAAGGTGGATCTATGTCTCAGCAAAATGTCATATAAAGTATAACAAGGTCTTGCGAAACTTGGGCAATAGCAAAAGATAACAATGCTATTGTCAGCCCAAGGTCTTCAATCCAAACCGCCCAAAAAAGGTACGAATCCTAACCATGCGAATAAAGGAGTTGAAGTCGAACATGGAGGAAGCTGTTTGATTATCGATCAATAATGAAAAGCGTTAACAAACACGAGGGAAACCACCATTAATGAAAATGGTCCCCAAGGTACCTAGTACATTCTAACAAGTGTGAGTACAAGGAATTGAATTCGAACACTTGAAGAATCCATCGAGTAGGAGACATTAAGGTATCCCCACTACCCAATAGCGAGGGAAATTGCCATTGAGGACAACAATTCCCAAGGTACTGTCATAAAACTCTAAATCTCATTCCCAGAGCAAGATGTGTTGCAGTCGATAGGAAGAGATCCTTTGGAAGGAAGGCATTAAGGCATCCTTCATCATCCAACACGAGGTAAGTCAAAGACTAATTGGATCTAGAATTGGTACTGAATTTCACAAAAAGGACCGCTGAAGACATGATGTAATGAACGGATACCAAGGAATGGCCGACACAAAAGGTCAAGGCAACTGTAGAATGGCTGACAAAGGTTTAATCCTTGAACAGTGAGCACGACACAAAAGTGACTTAGGCAGCTTTTGACACAAAAGGACCAATGAAACAAATCTGCAATGTAGGAGACATTGACAGATTCCCCATATAATTGGAAAAGAGACCAACTGGAGGAGTAAGAAACTCTGAATCGGGATAAGGTCAAAATACTAGGACCCAACTGTTGATAGACTCAAAACTGGTGCTTTGTTCAAGGAAACAAGACTTGCTGCCATGATGTAAAAAGACATGGAAATAAACCTCCCCTTCCCCTCTTTCTTGTAAAGGTTTAACAAGTCCAAGAAAGAAAACTCGAGACCATCTTCATTTTTGACAAGCTCGAAGAAAAGAAAAAAGAATGCTTGATAAGGCACTGATTCGTGGATTTTACGAGCCCGAACTAGTATATGCTCGACGGTGTTTTCATAGTTTAGAGAGTCTGAAAACTCCAAAGAAGACTTCAGGGGGGTCCTTTTTCGTACAATTTAGTCTCCTGAGGCCGAAAAAGTATAAAACAAACCAAAGAAGAACTCTCTTAACTTCCAAAGAAGAAAATGCGCACCTTTTTCGTACTTAGTCAGGAAGGTTCAAAAAATGTTAAATTACCACCTACCCAACGCTCCTTCAAAAGCAGCATATAGCCTGAGTTTTACGAGTGTGAAGGAAGGCAAGATCACTCAGAAAGATCCATTTGATTACGAGAAATGGAGCTTACAACAATAAACTTGATGCTTTGTTCTTTAGGGTTTAATGAGCATGACAAATACATAAAGTACACTCGGAATCTTTTTCATGTTTTGGTCCAGAGCACGAAAAAGAGAAAACTAAGCTCATACCCAGGGGTTCCTTTTTCGTAAATTTAGTCCCTCAGGTCCGGAAAAGAGATAAACCTATGCCTGAGAATACTCTTCTCAATTCAGTAGAAAAGAGAGGGATCCTTTCTCGTATTATTCCACATGGTCCGAGAAAGAGATAACCTACCACCAATGTGGATGCCCATTCACATATTCTTAACGAGCCTGAACGGAAAAGTTTACTCGGCAGTCAAGTCTATTTTGAGGAGTCAGACTTGGGCCTAAAGAAACTCAAAATATTTCCCGTGAAGTTTTAACGAGTCTGGAAAAGTCAACTCGTGGTCTCCTTACTGTTTTTAACGAGCTCGAAGGAGAGCAGAAAGAATGCTCTAAATGCGAGGAGATGAGTGTCATAAACAGGCGAAACTAGTTCCAAGCGCAAGGAACAAACCTATGCATAATGCAAGGAAAGTGAGCAAGATAAGGACACTCAGGGAATGTCTCCTCAAGGTAAAGGGTGTCAAGTTGCAAAGGAAAAATGATACAAGGCTTAGCAATGATGAGAACAAAGATGAGGGCTTATACAACGAGCTAAAAGCGTGGAAGCAAGCATCAGGCTCAAAAGCGCGAGCAGGGCACATGCAAATGAAATTACGACTTGAACAACAAGGCGAGGCCAGTAAACAGTTGTGAATCCAACTAAAAATACTGTCTCCAAGAAACAACAACATCAGGATCATATTTAGAAGAAACGATCCGATGCGGGTCACTTTGGCAGAAACACACGTGACTTTGCTATCTTCTATAAAAGGTAAAGTCAAGGCAGAATCGATCGAAGAAGATTCTATAGAACCAAGGCTTGAGGTTTTATAATCAATAAGATCAACCTCAGAAGGAGAGCAAAAATCAACAAGGGAGATAGAGTCTGTAGGGACAAACTCAATATCACAGGAGTTGAAAAATTCATAAGAAAAATCAAACTCATTAGGATCACTGACTTGCTGTTCGAAGGGAGAGTCCAAAGAATCAACAAGACCAACATAAGAAAAAAAGGTCAGGCTTACTAGGCAAATCAGGGTTAGACTTAGTCACAACTGAACCAACATCCAAAAGAAGGTCAGACTGTATCAAAGACTCTAGGAAGACTTCATCCAAATGAAGGAGATCATCCGAGATAGGACACATATCTAAACTTTCAAATGGATTGACAGAGTGGAGAGAAGGATCTACAGTCTGTATAGGATGACTCACCCGATCAACTGCTGGGACCAAGTCCCAAGAAGGTAAGCATAAAAACAGAGGCTGCTTCTCAGTAGCAATTGAACACAAAGGACAAGAGGCCACATAGTTCACCTGTGGCGGGGTAGTGTCTACAGAAACACTGGGAACCAATAAAGGAAAAACCTGGTCTCTAGTTTGGTCAGGAGACGGATCAAGAAAATCCAACTGATCGATAGTGACAATTTCTTCTCCATGATTAAAGCACATCACACGAAAGAATGTTGACACCACAGCTTGCATGGCATAGACATAATCACGTCCAAGGAGCATGTTGAAGTCCAAGGGGTCTTCTATCACCATGAAGTCAACTAAGACGGTCTTCCCACCCAAAGTAACAGGTGTTTGAGCAAGAATTCCCAAGGCTATACAAGTTCTTCTATCAAACGCCAGTAACTGACTAGCAGTCGACACAAGGCTGGGAGATCCCATGCCTCGCCAAGCACGAGCAGACAAAATACTAACTGAGGCTCCTTCATCAACAATACAACGAGCAATCGTATATGGTTCAATTTTGACCTTTATCTGGAAAGGTGCAGCGGAAGGAAGGCGCGGCTCAACTAGGTTATCCCAATCAAAGGAAGTAATCTGAGGGCTTGGTGGGGGTTGATCCGAAACAAGTTCAGTGCCCCCTTGTTCAGTAATATCTGAACTGGCAGTGAAGAAAATGTGGCTAGTAGACACTTCACTCTCCAAAAGAAGAGTGGGATTGATCGATAATGGAATCGATTCAACGGCTTGGTGAAAATCACTCTCCGAAGGGAGAGTGGGATTGACCAAAGATGACATTGGTGCAATCACATTAGGATCACTCTCCAACAGGAGAGTGGGATTGACCAAAGATGACATTGGTTCAATCACATGAGGAACACTCTCCGAAAGAAGAGTGGGATCAACCAAATCTGAGATTTGTTCGACCACTTGATCAACCAAAGGTTGAGTAGGATGTTGAGAAACTATAGGGTGTTCAGAAGAACGAAATCCATGAGTCTTGGACCACACTCTTCGCACCTCTGGGATAGCAGGGCACAGATGAGTAAGATGATCTCCCTTGCATAGCACACAAGGGAACTTAAGATGATGCTTCGAACGACCAGTTTTCTCAACGGTATCAGCATGACTAGCAGTGGCTGACTGTTTTCTCTCAACATGATCTACAGAGGATGAGAGTTTTCCCCCAGTGTGAACAACAGAGGCTGGGTGACTGGGTCCAACCTCACTAAGAGAGGCTGGTTGTTGAGAGACTCCATAATGTTCAAAAATGGAATGACCATGAATCCAAACTCTACGCACCTCCGCAATAGAAGGGCATTTATAAGTAAGGTGGTCTCCCTCACAAAGCTTACAAGGAAACTTGAGCTTGTGTTTTGAACGGGTAGACTTGTCAACAATGTCAACATGACTCGTAGTGGTTGATGAATTGTCTCCAGCGTGAAGTACAGATGCTGAGAGACTGCCCTCAGCGTTCCTGGCAGAGACTGAGAGACTGGGTCCAACATGACTTGTAGAGGTTGGACGGGCACCATTAATGTGAACAACAGAGGTTGAATGGTTAGGATCAACATGCTTTGCAGCAGTTGAGTGTTTGCGCCCAGCTTGAGCAACAGAGGCTGGGTGAACGGATCCAACGTGAACAACAGAGGTTGGATGGGGAGGTTCAACTTGAACACCAGAGGTTGAACCAGTGCACTCAACGTGAACACCAGAGGTTGAGTGACCAGATCCGACATGACCTAAAAAGGTTGGAAGGATCCCACCAGCTTGATCACCAGAGGCTGGATGGATAGCTCCAACATGAACAACAGAGGTTGGATAGGAAGGTTCAACTTGAAAACCAGAGGTTGAACGGGTGCACTCAACGTGAACACCAGAGGTTGAGTGACTAGATCCAACATGACCTGCAGAGGTTGGATGGGTTCCCCCAGCCTGAACAACCGAGGCTGGGTGATGAGGTTCAACTTGACTTGCAGAGGTTGAATGGGTGCCCCCTTGCTTATGTGCTTTCTTCCTATTCCTCCTTCTTTTACTCCTTTTAGACTGTCGGTTACTAGTATTAGTACTTTCACCGCATGAGGTAGAAGGAGGAGGAGAAATAACTACAGGTGAAGGGGAGACAATGTTTTGATGCCCTTGATATAAGGAGCTTACTTGACAAGCATCAAGAGCATTCAGGACATTTGGAGTGGAAAACAACCACACCGGTAGCCCTAGGGTGAATCCCGGAAGATTCAAGGTGGCCATCAAGGGAACTAAAACATTCCCTGTGAGAGGAATATGACAAGGAGTTCCCATCGAAGGGATCTCTTGGTTGGTGTTCAAAGGGGTGTTAGCCATAATTTCAAAACAAGAGACAAATTCTGAGGTTGATGGTCAACCAAAATTACAAAGCAGACACCTAAAGGCCCACTAAGTACAGACAAACCACACAGCACTCACTAAAAATTCCTAAAGCCCAAACAGACAAACGGGTATAAGATGTACTTTCCAGAAGAAAGCTGATAGACAGTTACTTGGCATCCCGTGTAGATGTTCTTAGGCACAAGCGTAGGAATCACCCACCGCCCTCCCACACTTTCTACTGGGGTTACCTTCCAAGTCCGTCCAAGGTCAACCAGAAATAACATTCTGGTTTACCTGTGTATGAACCCTAGATGTCAAGAGACTAACGGCTATCTTGACTATACCAACAGTCTGGGGGGACAGTCGCAAGCCGGACTCGTACGCATGGGCAGGGTAGCTGAGCCTGAAACTCTGTCTAGGACAGAATCCCCATATGTGTAAAAGTCCTGAGTTACGCTTTGAGAAGGATTCGGAGGGTTATCTCCTCTGTCCAAGCCTCCACGCGGCCTCGTGCTTAACTCCCGTTTGAGAGGAGCTTCCCAGATACAGTAATAGAATCAAGGATTTACCTAGCGATAGGCCAACTACGTCTGAAATTTAACACTTGTGGGGAGTTTACACTTCCTATCCCACAAGTCTAGCCTAAGCTAGTAGGTGTATGACCCTATAAAATAAAACTTACTAGTAAATTTTAAATTTATATCGTTTATTTTATGGGCTGTTTCTTACTCAGAGGGTAAATGGCATGAAACTGATGTGGTGTTTTGACTCAAAAAATGAAAACAACATGAATAAGCAAAGAGAAATGAAATGCAAAAAAGAAAATAGCTATTCTCTTTATATTTCTTTTTCAAATAGAAAACTTGAAAGCCAAAAAAGATCAAATCTTTTTTTATATTTTTTCAAAAACAATGATATGCTATGCAATCTAAACTAAAAAACTAATCTACATGCATATAAAACAAACATTTGTTTTTGTCTTTTTCTTTTATAAATGCAAAAGAAAAAATCAGCCTATCAACTAATGCAAACAAGTACTGAAATCAAAGGAAATAGACAACTACTCTACACCCCACAGACAAACCCTAGGTATCCCTAAAGTTGAATATAAACCTCTCTTGAAAAGAAGGCTTACAAAGGTAAACAAGCCAACAACTTTGGAATGAAGAGACTAAGCAAAAAGACTGACATAAACAAAGGTCAAGAATTCCCAAGAGTCAATCTAAACCTACAAACAAAGGCTGCTCAGTACCTTGTCCAACAAGGTCAAACCAAAGAAAGAGGTAGGGGGGAAAGCAACAAAAAACAAGTTCTTTTTAATTTTCTTTTATAAGTGCAAAATAAAAACTACCTACAAAGGTAAGCATGCAGATAGCAAGAACAAAGCAAAAGGATCTCTGATGTACAACCACCCAACAAACTCTAGAATGAACTAAAGTCAGCATAAACTCTACTCGGAAGGAAGGCTTGCATAAGAGGCAAGTCAACAATTTTGGCAAGGTGAAGTTAACCAACAAAAGAAGAAGGAAACCAACACCAAAAAACTTCTGAAATCAAACAAAGGCCACTTACAGAGGCTGATTAGAAACATAGGCCAAAAATCAAACCAAGCAAAGGCGGCAGGGGGCAAGAGCAAAGAACAAATCCTGATGCTATAAAAAGGGGCTTACCACATAGATAAAGAACAACCAAGGCTTTTAAAAAAGCAGGAAGTGTGATCAACAAAGGTCTTCAGACAAGCTACAACATTCATAAAGAACAACCAATCACAAACAGGGATCACCCGAAGAAAGGAACACGCAAAAATTTAACTTGAAAAATCCTAACTTCCAGGTATATTCGCGACTGTCTATAAGCGCAACTCGTGAATGACTCGCGACTGTTCAGTTCAGCAACCCGCGAATGCAAGAAAGTATTCGCGACTGTTCAGAAGAGCAACTCGCGAATGGGTGGAAAAATTCCCAAAAAGGTCAAAACCCACCTTAAGAAGGCAGGGGAAGTGTGTAGTCAAACT
The DNA here is from genome assembly GCA_001517045.1 of Pseudotsuga menziesii. Taxonomy (NCBI): domain Eukaryota; kingdom Viridiplantae; phylum Streptophyta; class Pinopsida; order Pinales; family Pinaceae; genus Pseudotsuga; species Pseudotsuga menziesii. The sequence continues at coordinate 220,373 of LPNX010483641.1, forward strand.
GATAAGGTGTTCCTAAGTGGCAAGAAGAACCTGAAACAATGCAACAGGATGAAAGAAATCAAAAGAAAAACCCCAAACAGACAAGGCTATCCCAAGCAGAGTCGCCCGTTCTGTTGTAAAGGAAAGTATCCTATGACTAGGGTTTAAGAGGCCATCAACGTACTGGGGTTGAAAGAGAGATGCACAATGTTCAGCAAGCATATAACAGCAAGTTTCAGAGATGAGAAAGATCCAC